>VWZW01008216.1:100766-119371 GCA_013397115.1 Edolisoma coerulescens | reverse complement strand
GGTCGGGGTCCCCTTCCCGGTGAGGTCGGGTGTTGGAAAGGTCCCAGTTCAACAGCTGCACTTGAGAGCAGAAGCTCACCCACAGTGAGGAGAAAGCAGTGCAGGACGCAACTCTACGGTGGCAGCAAATTCTCCCCACAGCAGCAGCCCGACCGTCTCACCTCCGGTCCCAAGGACGAGAGCAAGGAGCTGAGCCCAGCCCCTGACCCCCCAGCCAAAATCTTCCAGTATCTCTGCCCTTCCCAAGAGAAAGCCCTTCAGCCAGCTGTACCCCTCCCTCCCCCATCTTGGCCACTTCTTTTGTCTCTCTTCAGTATCCTCGTTATTATCTCTTAGGCAACAAATGGGAGAAAATTCCCTAAGAGAAAAAAAAAAAAGGAAAAATCCTAACCTCCAACAGGGTGTCAGGCTCCTGCCCTCCTTCATTCAGGTGCAAAGGGAATAGAGTAGAGCAACAAACAGAACTTTTAAAAATCAAATGTTTGTTTTCAGAGGCTGATGCTGTGCTGAGGCTGGCTGAATTTTTACAAGGACTGGTAAAAGATCACACTTTGCCTTTCTCCATAACCTCTTTCTCAAAAACAACAGCCATTTTTGTTGAAACCTTAGGAAGAGCCAGCCTGAGGCACTGCACAGATTTGCAGTGCAAAACAGTGAGAGCTAGACAAGGATTATTCCAGCTGCACAGGGGAGCTTCATCACAAAGAGCACGAACACCACCTAAGATTGAATTACATTAAAACGTATCTTGCGGAAAGGAGCTGTAATTAGACTGGCCCACAAATCCAACAGTCTCCACAGGTGGCAAGCTGCAAACATGGCACGTGTTAATAAGCAAAGAGGACTGTGCTCACAGGTTTTATATATTCCAAGAGCAGGAAAGGGGATGTATCTGCACCATCCAAGCTACTCTCAGTTTACGTCCTACTTGCCTTTTAGGAGACTCTGCTGGTGGGCTCTCACATCTCAAACTCATCTGGTTTTTGCAGTGCATCCCCAAAAAAGTCTACATCCCCAGTATAAGTCCATTGATCACCAAAATACCTGGCAAAAAGGTGTTCCTCCTTGTAATATAACACATACACACAGGTGAGGGTCAGTCAAACAGAACCAGTTCTAAGGGTCCCAACAGAATAAACACTTTGGGGGGAATGATGCAGGGGGATGGAGCTTCGATTCAGTGGCTGGGCCCCTTGTAACAAGAAAGACCTTCAGGGAACGTGTCCAGAGAAAGGCAACAGAGCTGGGGAAGGATCTGGAGCACAAGTGTGATGAGGAGTGCCTGAGAAGCTGGGGGAGATCAGCCTGGAAAAATGGAGGCTCGGGGGGGACCTTCTCACTCCCTACAACTCCCCAACATGAGAGTGGAGCCAGGTGGACTCTTCTGCCAAGTAACAGGATATGAACAAATGGCCCCAAGTTGCACCAGGGGAAGTTTAGGTTGGAGATTAAGGAATATCTCTTCACCAAAAGGGTTGTCAAGCACTAGCACAGGCTGCTCAGAGCAGGGGTGGAGTCATCATCCCTGGAGGGATGTAGAAGATGTGTGGCTTTAGCACTTGGGGACATGGTTGAGTGGTAGCTTTGGCAGTGTTATGTCTACAGCTGGACTCAATGATCTTAAGGGCCTTTTCCAAACTACTTTGATTCTATGCTTCACACAGCCCCCCAAACCAGTAAGGCACATGGCACCATCAGGGGCTACCCCATCTTTCCCCTTGGGACACACCCAGACTTGTCTCAGCCTTTCCCTCTCACCAAAACCTGCAGGTGCTCTCAAGATACCCACACAGCCACTGCCAAGGACTGGGCCCACAGATGACTTCAGACACACAAAGTTCAATCTCCGAGCGCAATCTCTGGCATTCTCCCATTGCAGACTTCCACCAATATCCCTTCAAGCATTCTTCGTCTCAAGATGTTCCAACAGCCCCTCAGTCACGGACACATCAAGGCACTTCAGAAAGGAAGTTTTATTCATAGCTTTTATCCAAAAAGCAACTTTCATTTCCTGAAGGAAAATCTCATCTGCAGCGTGGTGAGGAAGGTGGGAGTCAGCAGCTCTGAACGCAGTCCTAGTTTTGTTTTGCCTTTACTTCCAAGGGTCCATATTATCTTCAAGCCCTGTCCTCCCCTCTCTTCTCTGGCAGTTCAGGTGTCCCCAGGTCCCCAAACCCACGGCACAGGCGTACATGCCCACGTGCCTTGGCCGCAGCTCAGAAGCTTCCCCAGGCCAGATGAGCCCCAGAGCTGCCTCAGGGCAACATGAGCACCGCCCTGTCTGTCCCCCTGGGTAATGTCCATAGACTTGTCCCCAACAAGCAAAAGGGTCACAAACCCAGACAAAGCAGAGGCCTCAGCATCTGCAGAAGCTAATGGCATTTACCTGAGAACACGCCTTATTCAGTCCAGCAGCAAATGTTTTTATTTATTAGAGCACATTCCTGCAGCACAGTGCCATGTTCAGTTGCCTGCAAGAGGCAGGTGACAGCCTTCTTCAAAGGGGAAAAAGCACTGATTTTATCTGTGGAAATAAGCTGCAGCTAGGAAACAAGTGCAGTTAAAACAAAAATCAACACCCCAGGTTCTTAATGATCCCCTTCAGAAGGACAAAAAAAAAAAGGGGCATGTGGCTTTCTCCAAGCACAACAGGACCTGGGATTCAGAAAGAAGCAATGCTCACAAGCCACCTCTGGAAGGACAAGGGGCACCCACAGGCCTTTGTGGGCATGTCCACCTATGTGCCAAAACCACTGGTGATAACCCATTTGGAAAACCTGCACTCATTCTTTTCCCTTGCTAAATAGGAATTTTGCACTCAAGTCCCTCCAAAGCTGCTGAAGCAAAGAGCAGAAAGGAAACAGCCTTGGACACTGCAAACTTGTAAGTTGACATACACCACTACACAGAATCCCAGAATGGTTAGAATTCAAAGGGACCTCTTGAGATCATCTTGTCCGAGTCCCCTGATAAAGCAGATTCATGTTGAGCAGGTCTCACACGCAGGTTTTGAGTATCTCCAGAGGAGACTCTACTCAATACACTTCAATTCTGATTTTCAGCCCATACCTGTGGCAGACATTCAATGACACAATCAAGCCACTCAGCACCCTGCACACATACACACCACATCTCAATGAAGTGATAAAAATCCAGCAAAGGGATCACATTTGCTTCTCAGCAGGTGTCTTGAATACTCAGGTCCCAGGCCAGAAGTGAGATCTCCTGAAGCACAGCAAGCTGGGTCCAGTAGGATGACAGTCTGCCTTGCACCACTGCTGAGGTGACAAGGTCCTCCAGCAGATACTTTTCCTGAAAAGTAAAGGCACACTGCCAGCCAGGACCACATAATGACACTACAGACTCACAACTCTCCACAAACACTAATTGGGGTCCGTGCCTCAGCTGTCCACCCTGAGCTAAAAGTGCATTTAGTAGAAGGTGTCCCTGCCCATGGCAGAGGGGTTGGAACTAGATAATCTAAGACTCCTTACAACCCATTCTGTTCTATGATTCTTTGATTTAGACATCATCAGCTTTCCCAGCTGCTTTTCCTATGTGGCAGAATGGAAGCACCCTTTGGTGGCTTCATCAGTGACATTCAAGATGAACAGGAGCCCCACACTTCAGGCTGGAGACCCCTCTGCTTATTACAAACCAGAGCAGTGCTCTAATACAGTACACCTAGCCCCACACATCCTCACTCATTCCTCAAACTCCCGGGCGCTGACCCACTGCAGATGCACACTTTCCAGAATGACCTTGTCCGCCAGCTCCCTGCAGCCAGAGGGCTCCCCTTCCCAGGTGCAGGAGCAGCACCCGGCACACACAGCAGGCTCAGGGAGGGGAGGTGCCAAGGACAAGCTCTCACTGCAAGCAGCTCTTTTGAGATAAATGCATCAAGACGTGTCCAACCTCCATCTATCAGCAGACTTGTGGTGACATTTCCTTCAAGGTAAGGGGTGCAAGCCTCGCCCACCTCCTCAACATGATGGAGCCCTTCTCTCTCCTCCACAAGAAGGATCCCTTGAAAATACAGATCTCAAACAGGCACAGCACTTTGTATGCAGCCCTGAAGGACATGCTATGAAATTGCTGATTTTCAGACAAGCAGGTCTGCTCTGCTGATGCACCTCAAGAAGTGCTGCATCTCCCCAGTGCTTGGGCACAGCTTGAAGGAAAAGAGATTAGTCAGGGGTGGCAGGTCCAAACCTGCTGCCCAGGCCTACAGGCCAGCAGCAAGCCAGGCTCATGGATGGCAGCTAGCCCAGGGGAAGTTGGGGGGCTCAGCACTGCCTTGCTGCTCTGGTACCCGAGGATGTGCTAACCTGCCCTGACAAACACTGGCAGAGGTCACAGTACACACTGATAAGAAGTCTTAGAAATAAGAGCTGCAGGCAGCTCCCACAGACACAGCACAAGGGCCCTGCTCAGCCCTGCCAGACACAAGGGCACCAGGCAGTGGGGCAACTGAGAACTTTCAGAAGCCTGTCTTCTAAGTAAAGGGTCCTGCTCTGTCTTTTGCTCCACGCACCAATCCCCGTACCGGTGTCAGCAGCTGTCCTTGTGTGTACACACCATTCTGGGGTGGTGGGGACGCCCCACTGCCTCACATAAACTCTCTGGGGGAAGGGGTGCTACTCCAGCCCTGGCTGCCCAAGAGCTGCTGTGCTCTCCACCACCTGCTGTCATTGTGGGAGCAGCCCTTGGCTCAAACACAGAGCAGTGTCTCATGCCTGACAACAAACCCTACAGCCTTGAGGAAAGGAAGTAGCCAGGAGCCATTCCCTGCCATCCGGGGATGACGTGAGCTGTGTCATTTCTCTGTCAGGGTCAGGCATCACATCAGGCCTTCGTAGTGCTGAGACATCAGTATTGCTGCTCTGGCAGGAACTCCCAGAGTCCTGACTTGAGTTCAGAGGCACAGGAACAGCCTGTGTACCACATCCCACAGCCTGAAGAGCCTCACACCAGCTCACTGCCCAAAGCACGTCAGGCCAAATAGGATCAGAGTGCTGGGTGTATGGGACCAGCCTCAACAAGCAAATGAGAATCATTCCCAAAAGAGCCAGGAAGGATGCCTGCATCTGCCTGAAGTCAGCTGAGGGAAATAAGGACTGGCCATTGCTTGCCAAGAGCTTTGCTCTGTTCCCTTGCTACTCCTGCCCAATCACTAAGAGAGCTATGGAATAGTAGACTACAGATCAGAACTGATAGGATCTGGCAGGCTTTCCCAGGCAAGCTGGAGCAGAAGGCCCCAGGCCCTAGCAGTACCTCCCCATCAGAGGAACCTCCTCAATAGCTTTGCAGTTGGCAAGGCAGACAGCAAGCCCAAGGACAACCAAGCAGGGCCCAGGCATCAGCCACCCTCCCCACCTGATGCATCCACATTGCAGGTGAGCAGCAGTAAAGGACTCACAGTCTGGCTGGGACAGACCAAGAGCAGAACCAGGAACCTGCACTGTTCTTCAGCTTGGCTTGACCAACAGTGTTCTCTGAGACCAAACAGCAAAGACACACATCTGCCGTCCTCTGGTGCTGTTTGAGCCTTGCTACCTTATCAATCCCTGTTCCTAAGCAGGGCTGCACAGGCACGTCTCAGCCAGCAGAGCTGCCGGAGCTTGAAACTTGAGTGTCTGCTGCAATCCAGAGGGACTCAGGGAACTACATTCCTGAGGGCTGCATGGAGAAGACGCTCCGCAGAAACATCTCCCTGCCAGCGCATTTAGAGAGGTGCTCCCATCACTCGGGGAGTTCCAGGCAGGGGAGACACGTACTGACAACACAACTGCCTGCAAAACACTGTAGAGGCAGAGCTAGGGGAGGGGTGAAAGAGAACCACGGCACAAGAGTGACACTTCTCTCCCTGGCTCCTCCCCGACAGTTCTCTGCAAGTTGAATTAGGGAGGGCTGCGTGGTCCAGCAAAGCCCCCTCCAGTGGGCAAAACAGCAACCCGCCTGGCTGCTCCTCCACCCTAGATTATCTCTGCAGGATACTCTTTGAAGGAGGTACCGAGTTCCCATCAGCAGCTACCTGTCTGCAGGCTGTCACGCAAGCAGCCTGGCAGGCAGAGCACGGCGCTCTCTCCCCACAGCCTGCTGCAGCAGGATTTGTTTATGTGTCTGCAGCTGCTCTGTGCCTTCGCCATGGGAATCCAGGCTGAAGCTCCATCCGTGCCAAGCGAGAAGCGGCCTCGCCGCGCAGCCTCTGTGCGGCCCGGCAGGCACAGTGCTGCGGGGGGCACGAGCCCCTGGAAATGGGCCCGCTGGAGCGGCGAGCCACATTCCCAGCCCTCCGCAGTGCCTCCCCCACATCCTGCCTCCAGCCCTCCGATGGGGGTAGAGAATGCCAATCTCGGGTTGTAATTTTTCCAAGTTAAAAATAACCCAGTAGTTTAGCAAGAGAGGAGCAGCAGCAGCGATGCAGGGGGCTGGGGAGTCTGCAAACTCACTGCGAGGCAGCACAGCATACATTCTCCTTCCCAAACACAGGCTGTGGAGAAGCAGCTTCCCAGCTCTGCTCACATAGCTACAGAAAACAAGACTCCCTCAGCATCCCATCAGGAGAGGCTTCCCTGAGCAGCCAAGTGGTCTTCATTTCAGAGCTGCCGTTGACACTCCCTCACTGCCCCCTGACACCAGTGGGAAGAGGGCACAGGCCCTACACTCCTTGAGCAGGACATAGCAGGATGAAGGAAGCAAGGGGAAAAAGGAGAGTACATAGAGGTCCAAATAACCCAAAGTAAGGGAGCAAACACCCATCAGGCAGGTGCCACATGTCCAGGACAGGAAGAGCATCACACCAACAGCCAGCCCCAAGGGACACTGCCATGCTGCAAACAATTTTCTGTTCTCAAAATATTTTAATCTTTAAAGAAAGAAGGTGGGGGGAATGAACTATGTTCTCTGTGGGGCCAGGGGAGCCAAGAGATCTGCTGATAAGGACACCAAATGCACATGGCAAACCTGCAGCACCTTCCCCAGACACCCAACTCCATCACCCCACAGGAAAACAGGCAACAAGACTTTGACAGGCAGGCAATAAATCACCACAACCTCCTTGCCATTTGCTCCCTTGTAAAAGGCATACGGTGATGCTGCACAGCATTCCCCTCCAAAAAGCCAATACTCTGCTCCCAAGCTCTCAGCCCTATAGTGACAGCCACGTCAGAGACCCCGGGGAGACACTTGGGCTCATGCCATTGCCTGTGCACAGAGGATGCTCTGTTGGCACCCAACAAGCAAGAGAGCACACGCAGGCTGGATACAGCCCCCGGTAATGCAGCTTCAGTCAGCTGCACTTCATGACTCTCATGACAAGCTCACGTGGCAGAACCAGCAATAGCTCAGTTTTGGAGGGTTTTCAAATGCAGCTCCTAACCCAAGACCATAACCATAATGACCTTCAGCAGCTGAACAGCGCCAGAGGGCTGAGAACCGAGGGCTCACTCGGAGTCCAGTGAGCACAGCAGTGAGCAGGGACCCACAGCACAAGGGAAGAGAAAGCAGCAGAACGGCTAAAACCCCTTCAGTTTATTCAGTGAAGGCACATCATGAACACAAAGCCATGCCTGGCCACTCAACATGCACACAAAGAGATGCACTCCAGCTTGCTGCTAAAGAGAGGGAAACCAAATCTGAGCTCATCATAGAATGTATTTCCCTCATCACCTTCATGAACAGCCCAGAATGAGGGGGCACACTACTCCCAAGAGGCACCAGGAGTTGTAAGGTGGCTGTCTGCAGAGTGGGGATGCACCCAGTGTCAGCTGTACCCCCTTCCCCATCATGGGGATGCACCCAGTGGCAGCTGTGTGCCCTTTCCTACATCATCATCCTGCTACCTTGATATTCAGGAGCTACCAGGAGCAAGATAGGTTTCTCAAACCTACTGTGTCTGTTGCCTTCTGATCTGCTGGCCAAGAGTCTGACTCCACACAGTTGCTCATAAGCTCCAGGCAGTGGATTTTAATCCTCAACATCAGCAAGGCAAAAAACAGAGGAAAAACAAACCAAATCTCTACAATTCGGTACCTACGCAGTCAAGAGAGAAAGGAGACAGGCCAAGCTTGCCCAGGCTCGTAGCTGGCACCCAGCAGGCTGGGCTCCCACAGGGACAGGCACTTGACCACCCTCAGTGCCAAGAGGCATGATTTCATGGGCAAGGGTGCATTAGTGTGCAAGAATATCAGCACTCTTGCACATGCAGGGGTCCCCAGTGGCTCCCTGCAGAGCAATGTCCCACCAGCACGATTCACGTGCCCTGTCAAGAGCATCCCCAGCTCAAGCTCCTGCCACATCAGCAAAGCCCATCGCACATCACCGATGTGGCACCTTCCAGACCCCTGCTACCCATTAAACACAAATACGCTCCAGTGTGGCATCTAATCCAGGCCACCACACAGCCCAAATTAACTGCCCTGTCTGCCAAATCTTAACAAGCCATTTCTCCATCACCAGTGCCAGATTTTCCTTCCACTTTATTCACCGGCCCCGGCATGCTGACCAGCAAGTCAACAAGGAAGGACATGAATGGAGTGTCCAGGGAACAGACAGTGACAGTGGCCATAAAGCCTTCCCACTTCTCCCATCACACTCCCAGAACCTAATTTCCCTTTAAATAAGAAAAATGCAGTGTCTGTGCCCACATGCTACAGGAGAGTCCCAAGCTGCTGAAGCCAGTAAAGCCTAGGGCCAAGTGTCACTCCCACAGCGTCCTGCAAAGCTCTGCCACCCCTCTGGCACCCTGCTGCAGGCCGGAGGCAGCCAGCTCCCAGCCCCTCTCCTGGCCTGTGGGAGCCAGAAGCTCCCTGCTCATGGCAGCTCAATGCAGTGGCATGACCAGCTTGCTGGCAACCAAAAAGATGCCTGGTGGGCAACTCCTCTTAGCCTGGGACAGTCCACCCAATCTGCTCCTCCACAAGGCAGGGAGCCTCGCGTGCCAAGGCAGGTGTGCTTCAGCTGCAAAGGAGGCTGTAGAAAGCTTCAGGTCAGAGTGACAACACAACCCTAGCTACATTTTAGATGAAAATGGGCAAAGAATATCTGAGGATGCATTCTCAGTGCTGGAAGCAGGCTCTCTTCCCTGAAGTGACTGCCTGTTACCCCTGGGCAGAGAGAGAATTGTGGGCTTAGCCTCCTGCTGGCTTCCTGGACCAGCAGTCATGAGGAGCCAGACTTCCCAGTAGTGTAAGAAAAAAAGCCTCTGATGAATTTCTGGGCTCAAGGGAACATAGGGGTAACTGTCAGCTGCTTCACAGGCTTCTTGCATCAGGGCAAAACATCCAGCTGCTCTCCAGCTACCAGGAGGGATAGAGAGGTTTCAGCAAAAACCAGTGCCCTGTGCACTCTGCACATTTTTCTGCTGCCTTTTATGTCTCACGCACAAGTGCTCAGAGCTTCACTTAGCTGTCCAAGTCCATCCTCAAGGTCACTGTCCCTACAAAGAAGCCACCAGGCACATAATTTAACCTTTATTAGTAAGAAAGGTGTACAAAAGCCAGCTCAACCAGTAGGCCTTGACAGCTGGCCAATTCAAAGAACTTTTTATGAGGTTACTGTTTGAGAGCTATACACCAAACTGCACCAAACTCATACTATCCCAAGGCAGATGGCCAAAAAATGAGATGGCACTCCTGAAAGCACAGATCTTCTCCTCTTGCTGTTGTTAATATCCTGCACAGCAAACTCAAGTTGCCAGAAAACAGCTTTGCCACACTGCAAACAGCTCCTGAGAGGCAATCATAACCTTTTGTGCCTCTATTTTCTAATGGTAGAATAGAGACCAAAAAAAAAAAAAAAAAAAAAAAAAAAAAAAAAAAAAAAAAAAAAAAAAAAAATCAATGTTGACATCGGGGCTACTGAGAAGGTGAACAAACGCAATGCACCTCAAGACTTGGCTGCAGACACATATGAAGGACACATCTGACACCCGGAGCAGATTTCCTGCTGGGAAGGCATGGCAACACTGGCCACAACTCCATATAGTGATGGAGACCCCACTGCAGAGTCCGGTCATGCTAAAAATCATTCCTTCAGGAATTTCTGTCAGTCTACTCCAGTTGAAGCTACCTGCCACAGACCTCCACAGTGGATCACTCTTACCCCTGCCAGTCATTCACCTGATGTCCCCACATCCCTATTCATTCCTGTTATCTGCTGACTAAGGTATTCCCCATTGTTCTCCTGCTATAACCACAGTAAAGAAAAAGGGTTAAAGAAAAAGTTGGTGCCCTCCTGCCATCCTCCTGCTTCATTTAATGAGTAGCCCACTGGAACATGCCCAAGGAAACACATCCAAGGAGCTGAATGACACGTGGCCAAGTCACCAGCAGCTGGGCCACAGGAACAGAGTTAGCATTTTAAACATTTCCAGGGCCTCACAACAGGATGGACACCACTGCTTTGCCAAATGCCTCATCTGTGCACGGGTGGCAGAGTGGCAAGAGGGGTACAGTGCCTGAAGAGAGCTCAGGGCCAGCCTTGCTTTGCCTACCATGGCCACATCTCAGACCATAGCTTGTGAGCATGGGCACTGAAGGCTGATCCTGAGGTACATCTTAGTGTGTGATAAGTGAGCAGCTCTTCTTTGGGCCAGGCAGCACTGCATCCTGGTCCTAGGGATCTCAAAAAACAGGTGATAAAGGAACCTCAGCTTGGTCTGTGTTCTCACACACAGTGAAGGCTGGGGGGGCATAGAAGGGTCTGTGTTCTCACACACAGCGAAGGCTGGGGGGGCATAGAAGGAATCTCCAGGAGCAGGAGGACATTTTGCTACACTGCTCACTCTCCAAGCACAGGACACCTCCAACACCACCTTACAGAGGCCACTTGATTGATGCTGCCCTGTTGGAGAAGAGCTCCTGCACCCACACACGCTGTACCTGCCCTGTCAGCACTGCAAAACCAGGCCACCCACTCCAGGGCAGGGCAGAAAGGTTGGCTGGCAGACCCCTGCCTGCAGCAGGGCCAGGTACTGGGGGAGCCAAGCTGTTCCTCAACACCCAGGAAGATAACATCCCAAATAACCACAGTCTGAGAGCTTACTGTGGGGAGGCCCCACAGCTCATGGCATCTGTTCTGCCTGTACATCCTAACAAAATCTAGCAAACCTCGCTCCAGAATAGCAAGAGACAAAATCTGCTGTTCTCCAGGCCTGAAAAGTTACTTTGAGAGAACAGTCTCCAGAGTTCCGATGCCATCTGTAATGAGACATTCTTCTCAATCATCTGTTTCCTTGCATTTGTCTTTTACACTATCCCAAGAAAGACTAAAGTATGGGAGGCTGAGAGCAGTGCCAAGGAGAAATTCATCAATTCCTCATGTGCAAACACTTGAGGTTCAATGATGCCAGCTCCTCAGCTATAGGCAGTGCTTTAATACACTTGGGTAGCCCTTTTAAATGGTGAGCACACAAAGGCCTGCCCAGACACACTGCAAGTAAAATGCTACCAAAAGCACATATGGAGAGGTAGCCCCTTTTTGCCTCAGCTCATAAAGCCCTTTAGTCAGAGACCAGCTCAAGGAACAGTGAAGAGAGCATCAACCTTGCCAGACTGGAGAGCCACAGCTGCACGGGCAGGGAACGCCACAGGCAGGAGAGGTTCCTGCCAGAGGATACCAAGCCACTGTCACTAATGCTGGCTGCAGAGTGCCATCTTTGCTGAGTCCATTTTTCCAAACAGAACTGGAACCTCAGAGCACACCAAGCCTATTCCAACAGCACACAGGCAGAGCTGCTGTGATCTCTCCTGGACTCAAGCTGCATTCATTCAGGACACAGATACAGAAGATGCCTTGGACACTCTGGCCAACCAGCACCATCATCATGGGGTCAAGCCAGCCAGCAGGCAAGCACACGGTATCAGCTGCATCAAGCTACCAAAAAGCTCTTGTCCCTGTTTGCCTGGCAGCTCTGTAGACATGAGTCTCCTCTGACATGTAGCAACATGGAAGCCAGGTAAGCAAACCCTGGACAGAGCAAGAGAGCATGGCTCCCACAGACCCGTGTCCTAGCCCACTCTTACTGCACGTACCCGTCAGAAGACCAAACCAACGTGGTTTCCACATCTCCTCTCCCTCTGTACTTGGATAAGCCACTCATATTCTGAACCCTTCCTTCAGCAGGCATCTCTGGAGGAACAGTCAAGCAACAAGGTCCAGAAATCCACTTCTGCTCTGTGTCTGTCTCTCTCATCCGGCTAAGGGTGGCAGAAAGAGCAGGAAGTAGAGCTGGATCCAGGAAAGGGTTTAAGAACACTGTCCTCAGCCCTAATGCCATGCTCCACTCAGCAGAGCAGCCAATTGAGAGCCTGTCTAGAAACCAGAGAGCAGTATCTGCAGATAACCACATTTCCACACACAGTATCCCCTGTCAGATGTGGACACAGCTGTACCTATTCCAACACAGAGGTCCTGCAAGCTGCAAAGTCACACCTCAATACGGGGCCCTTGCAGAAAGCTCTCTCCTTGAAATTACAACTACCAAAGCTTCAAAGAGTCTGTGCCTACAGTGACACACTCCTTCCTTTGCCTTCAGGATTTAGGACCCTGGTCCTCACACTCAAAGCACAATGTGAGACTGGCCTAACTCCAAACCAGCGACTTAATTCTCTGACAGAAACTCTCACCCTCCAGAGCAAGGAGGTGGAGCAGTCACTGTGACTGGCCCACAAATCGGCAACCACAAACCTCAGCACCCTCACAGTAAGCACAAGCCTTGCTTCAGCCAGCCTCCCTGCAACATCACTGCGCAGCAAACAGCACAGTCTCTGCTGTCTGCGGTGGAGGAGAGAAACCTGCTTTTATGTATGCACCAAAGTGCATGCCGGGAAAGGCTCAGAGACTCTGGTGAGGGGCACCCTGCGGGGACTGAGAAAGATCACTGAGAAACAGGGCTTTGCTTGCCCTAAAGCAACAAGCAGAGAAGCATACAAATAGGAGCAAAGGGCTGTGCATTCGTACACCCCACTGTGCTCCTTCCGAGGCTAAGCAAGCACAGGGTACAGCAAGGATGCACCAGGCACTTAAAGAAGTCATCAAAAATGGCTCTTTTCAGATCCTCAATTAACAGACATTGAACACTTAAGCTTCATTTTATCTAAAGTATATTCTAAGTTCAACCAAAGCAGATGAAAGATTGAGAGTTAAAAAGCGCTCTGTGCACAAGACCTAGAGAACTCAAGGCAGTGGCTCACACAAAAATAGCAGCTTTCACAGCACGTCTATAGCAAAGCACTAATGTTTATTCTTGTATCTAGGACTAACTTTAATTCTGCCTCGATGCACATGCATAACAAGGCATTAATGTTTCTTAAAGAACCAATACTTCACCTACCTATATGTCAAAGAAGTGGAAGTCCCCCGTAACTTTGCAGCATCCTCGTTCCTGCATGTAGCTAACTGCTAACGCTGGAATTCACCTTCCAAGGCAGCCATACAGTGAAAGTAAGTTGAAGCGCAAAATGAAACTATGTCCACAAAACAAATACCTATTTCCAGTGCAACAGAGAGTGAGCACAACACCCAGCAGCCCTTGCTAAGGGGGAGGGCCTGGCAGCTAAAGTCCCTCAATTAGCTAAAGTCCTGCTTCTGCCTTCAAAGAAACGCAAATGAGATACCTCCTGGGGGGAGAGGTGGGGGTCTTACATCCCAGGGGATTTTAACACTAAGGGCAGCAAGTTCTTTCTCCACAGAGGTCTGCTGCCAGCCACAGGGACACAGCCCCACCAGCCTTCCCCACCAGGCCTTCAGCTGGGGTCCCCCCACACATGCCAATGCCCTTCCCACCTGTTTTCCTGTGCCAGAGCTCCCAGGCTGTAATTCAAACAAGTAATTTAGGACCACATCAGATAGTGAATGAAACAACCTTGCCCATCCACTGCCTACCCGTCCCTCCCTTCAGTAACAGGCACGTTAGCAGGACACGCAGCCAGCTCATGGGCCTAGAGTAACACCAGCCTGACCCCTGATACTGTCTCCTACTCTAATGCAAAGCAGGGCTCCACAGATCCCAAACTTTTATAGAAACATTTAGAAAATACTCTGAAACTTGACACCGACAAGCATAACTTTCCCCTGCTTTCAGCACAGTCACCCCAAAAGGAAGCAATGAATTACCTGCATTTCAACCCAGACTTCCCATCCCAACTGAGCCAAGTGGCAGAGAGAACCAGACAAGCGTCAGAAAGCTTCAGCAGAAGAGATCTAAACTTAATCTCACCAGGAAAAACACAAACAAAAAAATTCCCAAACACCACAGTAAAACAAACCACCCCAAAACAACCAGCATAAAGTCTGGGAAAAGGCAAGCCTGCAGAAGGCATGCTGTACCTCAGAGGACAGACGTGCATAATATCATGAAGCAGCATCCCTCGAGGGGAAACCAGGGCTGGAAAATATGATGGGCACCCCACGGCCAAGCCAATATCTCACAGTCACAGTAACACCCGCACTCCTTGAACCATACCCAACACGCCTCTGCAAGCACATTTCCAGTGCCCACACGAAAAACTAAGAGGGACTGGGACTTGGTTCCCACACTTCTCATTTTCTTTTCTGGACTGAAAAAGAGTGTTTTACTCCCGTTAGAGCAAGATTTATACTCACTACAGGCTGCGAATGCCTTGGAGACAACAGGCTGCAGTACGGAAACAGCATGCACCCCTTCACCTCAAGGCAGTATTTCCTCCACAGAGAAAAGGTCCTCATGCAAAGGATGGGTCAAAAGCTCCCCTGACCCCCACCTGGTGCTAACACAACCCAGCACCTCTCTAAGCACTGGGCCCAAGAGCAGCACAGAGCAGGAGCTCTACACTCAGGCACAAACTCTCCCAGCTTTTAGCTAACTTCCAAAAGAGCCAATTGCACTCAGGCATTCCCTAGAGCACAGTCATAACCTTTCCCCAGATATCTGCCAGGGACCAGCCTCAAATATTAAAGCCCAGCCACAGTGTCCCAGGTACACCCTAATTCTTAGGCTGACTGGACACATCCAACATAACAATGCTAAAAATTATTAGCCACATATTGGCAGATTGCTAGGCTGCATCCCAGATTTTCCCATATAAGGGAAAGTTGAAGGCATTGTCCTATCACACGGAAAACATATTGCAGCAGCCTGAGATATTAGGAACAAAATCAGATTCGCCTCATGTCACAAGCTGACACCCAGAGAACCATGTTTTTCCCCTTTTGCTGCCGGGTTGGTCAGCTTTCCCCAGCTCTGTTATTCCACCAGGGGCTGGTGCTGGATGATCACTGGAGGCTGGGACAGGCGTTGCCCAGCGTGGCACTCCCAGCACTGGTGCTGTGCAGGGCCCAGCACTTCCTTAGAGGATTTTGGTCCCACCACCATGATGCGTGGCAACACAGGCACTGACACCTATCCCACAGTCAAGGGTAATTCTGTTTTCATAGGTTTTTAGGGTGCTGAGAACCCACCACACAAATCCTGCATGCAGTCACTAACGCTCTGCCTGCAGCAAACATTGCTGCTCCACTGCATACAGACCCTTCACCCTGACCATCTTCTCTCCCTTTGACAGCGCCTGTTGGCCTCCAACAACCACTCTGCCTTGCTTTCACAGACCAGCACAGGACCACCAACACCAGAGGCTGACTCCACTGTCCCAAGCAGGAAATTGGGGATGAGCAAGGAGAAACGCATTCACTGCAGGAGTAATGAAACAAGCCCTCTCAACTGCCCCAATGCCCAGTGAGACGTCCAACCACTGAGCTTGACAATGTCTCTTTAAGACAATCTCAGAGCAGCCTCCCCATGCGTGCCTGCTTTCCAGACCCAACACAGCAAGTCTGCATTCCTGCACCAAGGGCTCACTCTCAGCACAAGGCTGATCAGCTCTTCCCCCTTACTGAGGGCAAGCTTCTCCTGCACACTGATGAGGACGATATCAGCTCTTATCTGCACAAAGCCCAGACAGGCCTGGACACCACAGCAAAACACAAAGGCCTGCTCTGGCAGCCTCTCAAAAAACAAGTCTCACAAAGTTGCCCAGCTCACAAAAACAAGTTCATGTGCTTGTATAAAGCCCTCTTGAAATAACACAAACCACTACAGTGAAACTCTTTATATTATCCACCTGTAGAAGTTTATGTGTTTGGAGAAACTCTTGATAAAATATTAAAGATCACTCAAGGAAGACTAAATCTTAAAAATTATTGAGATTACACTTTTGAGGGGTACAGGGGAGAAGAGACTTACTTCCTGCTGAAGAAATACAATAAAAAGCAGCCAGGAAAAGTAGACACTCCTCTGAGAGCTTCCTCGACCAAGCCACTAGAAATCAACAGACCCCAAAAAGACCCACAGCACTGACTCTTGGGTCTAACATTGGAACACCTAGGGCCAGCTGCTAGAAGACAAGCAGCATGGTCCCCTAAGGCCACCATGCAGGACAATGGAGAAAGAGGTGAACTCAAGCCATTGAAAAGGCATATACTACCACACTAGACAGCAGCACTCAGAACACAGTAACGAGGCCCCTGACAGCACCTTCCATGAGAGACGTGCATTATCCACAGCTGCAGCATGGATAAACACTACAAGAGCTGCCTTAGTGTCAGGTTCACGCAGGGTATCCATATTGGCCTGCAGCAAGGGGCTGCAACTGCCTCCTCAGGGACAAGGCAGCCGGTGTTTCTGCTGGGAAGAATGAGACAAGAGGCAGGAATAAACAGCCTTGGCTGTGGGGTGGGCTTCAAACTTCATCGAAGTGCAAATGAACCATTCTGAAAGTCCTCTCCTTGACTTCAGCTTTTGTTTGAAGAATAAAAACGTGTACTTTCAGTTCTGCTGCACAAGGCACACATGTACATTTTGAGAGGATCCAGCTCTCCCAGTTATTATGTTTTTCAGCTTGAAGCACCTGAGGGGCAACATTCGATGAGCTTCACCCCACTGCTGTCATGCTGCCTATCTCTGCAGTGAAGGCAGTGCAGCAGTATGTCCAGCATTCCTGAAGGACCTGCAAGAACAGGCAGCTGTACCAATTCAGAGACATGGGCTGAATTAGCGTTCCCAAAGACAAACAGACAACGTTACACTTTGTAGTGGAAGAGGAATCAATTTTCAGGAAAGGAACCCAGGGGCAGCCCAAAACCAAAACCAACCCAGCCCAAGGCCAAAAGCCTTGGGAGAGAAACAACTTATTTACACCAGGAAGAATTTACTCCCAGAGCAAAACATGCAGTTATTGCTTCGCACTTCAACATTTTGACCAAAACTACGATTTCCCTGCAAAGGAGCACAGCAGAGCTCCTGCATGAACAAGGTAAACAAGGGGCAAGGAGAGGCAAGACAGCACCTCTTCCCATACCATCACCTAAACAGGGCCCCAAAAGCAACAGCAACACTTCACAGCAGAGAAAACACTCCCTGAGAGCTCAGTGTTTCCTCTCCTCCAGCAACACCCTAATCCAACTGACCCCACAGCAGTTAAAAAGACACTCTGCAAATGACAGGATCAGGGATAAACATCTAATAACACAACAGCATCTCTCTGCCCCCCAGGAGCCCCGTGCCAGGGAGGCCGGTGCCAGCTGAGGGGTGCTGGAGGCTTCTGCCCAGTCCCATCGGACACTGCACAAGCACAGTCAACCACCTCCATCTGTCTCTCCTCATTCTCCAACCTCAGCAGCATTTGCTGCATTTCCTGAGCAGGACGTAAACAAGAAAAAAGACTGGGCTTTTGGCTAAAAGCATCCCGACTCCCTGAAGAAACAAAGCAAGCATTTTTCATAGCAAAATTACCAAAAAACTCTACCACATCAAAGGCCAGCGGCAGACCAGGCAGAACCAACTCCGCGTGTGCTCAGGCAGCCTGCCTGGCCCCCGCAGTCCTCGACTTCACTGCGAGTTCAGTGTAGTTGTCAGCAGGCAAACTGATAACCAGAGCAGGACCCGCTCTCAGGCGGGTGCACCCTCGCAGCAGCAACCCGAGCTGACGATTTCGCCTCCTCCTCCCGTATTGTTTGCGTGCGTCTCTCACAGCCTTCATCCTACAAACCTCACTGATGAAGGCTAAAATCCACCTCCATCGCCAGTGAACGCCACTGGCGAGCACAAGGGAGCCCCACGGCGCGGCCACAGACACGCAGCAGGCGCGATGACTGCAGCGAGACGCGGCTCCGCCGTGACTGCGATGCCTCGGTTGTGACATGGCTGCGGTGTCACAACCGATCCGCGTCTGCTCCGCGCGCAGCGGGACGGAACCGCGGTGACAGTGACGAGCCCGCGGCCCGGCGCGGCGGGAGCGGCCCTTCCACCGCATCCCCCTCCGCCCCCCGGCTCGGCGGGGCCAGTCAGCGGGCAGCCCGCGCCCCGGGGCCTCCAGCACGCAAAAGGACCCGCTTCCCCCCGACCGACAAGTTTAAAGACTTAATTATTGATATTCTTGAGCACCGCAGCCGAGATGCCAGGGGGGAACTGCGCCCCGCGGGCGGGCTCCGGCACCCCGTACCGGGGGGGGCTCGCTTCCCCCTCCCCGGCCGGGAGGAGCCTCCACGCAGCGCCGTGGGGAGCCCGCCCCGCCTCCGCCCCCGGCCCCGCACGCCCCGGGACTCGCCGCCGCTGCCGGGGGCGCCCG
>VWZW01008216.1:27177-100460 GCA_013397115.1 Edolisoma coerulescens | reverse complement strand
CACGTCCGCGCCCGCCGCGCGTTGCCCGGATGTGAACCGGACCCGAGCCCCGCCCCGGGACCCGCCCGTGCCACACCGCGACCGGGCCGCAGCGCCCCGTGGCCTGCCCGCACCGCGCCGCTCGGCTCTGCTGTGGGGCTGTGTCTGCCCCGTCCCCGTGCCGCGCTCCCCGCGGGCGCTACCGCCCGGGCCCGCCGAAGTCCTCGAGGTGCGAAGGCGCCCGCGGGCGGCCCCGCGTGGAAGCAAAGCGCGGGGGCGGCCTCGGAGGCCGAAGGCCCGGGGGGAGGGAATGCCGCTCCCTACAGGGATGCTCCAGGGAATGCCTCTCCCCAGAGGGGTGCTCCAGGAGACGGGACGGAAGCAGGCTCAGGGCATGGGCTGGGTGACCCACCTCTCCAGGGAGAAAGTTGTCATGGGGCAACCGGCAGGGTTTGGGTCCGGCAGGGTTCGGGTCCAGCACCAGTTAAAACGGTGAGCCAAGCCTGCCGAGGTGGGTTTTCCATTGGAATTCCTTACAACCAGACCTCCTTGGGACGCCTATTGCTGGTCACACAGCGTCGAGGGCTTTGCACCACAGTCCCTCCTCCCCCTCAGCACCCCGCAGCTGGACCGACAGCACCCTCGGTTTGGTGGCCCGCAGTGCCATGCCTGCTGTTCTGCCTGGGAAGGTGGGAACGCTGGGGAAGAGGAGCAGGGCTGGCAGTGTGCAGTCACTCCATCCTCCCTGCTGATGCAGAGATGGCTCTGGCACCAAAAGAAACACTGCTGGAGATAATTAGCTCTGCTGAGACTCGGATTGATGAACTGAGTACAGGGCAGTCCTCATGCAGCCATGCTGCCTGCCAGGCCTCTTGGGAAGCTGGCACAGCCCTGTGCTGAAGTCCTGGCCTGTTCAGCCCCAGCTGGCACTGATGTCCTGTGCTGTCTGGCTGGCATGTTCCCTTTTTGCCTCCTGGCTTTCCCCAGATGCTCTCCCCAGAGCTGTACAGCTCTTCCACTGGTCATGGAGGTCTGCTGGGCAGCACCACCGGGCAGTGCTGGTGTCCTCTGCATGCACCTGTCACTGCACACTTGTAGATCAAACACAGCCAAGGGACACGGATCCATCACGGAGCTACACCCACCCCATTCCACAGCTCTTCCCAGTCCACCACACAGACCAGTATACTGTGCTCTTCACAGTGAAACAAGTCTTCCTTCTCCACAGCATTCTCCTTTATAGCTTCTTGCTTGCTCCAACCCACATCTTCACCCTCCATCCTTTCTCTTCCCTCAGTCTGGCTCCTTGCCCATGGATGGCACTGGTGGACACTGCTGAGATCTCACATGTGTGTTCTGTCTCTCCTGTCCCCAGGTTCAGATTCTTTCTGCTTATAGAAGGCCAGCACATGTGCAGTATTCCTCTCCAGTGCCTTCCCCATTCCCTAGTCCTGCCTGCTCCTCTCTAGCCAGCAGACTTGCCTGTGCCTGATGTGTTCATCCTGCACCAGGCAACCTTTGGCAAACCAACATCATCCTGTGCTGTATCTTCGCTCTGTCTCCAGAGCAGCACTTCAGCCTCAGAGTGAAGAATGCCTGTTAACATGGAATTAATTGGTACTTTATGACCAGGGTGCCAAAACATCTTATTTGCAGATCAAGCACTTTTTGCTCAGTTGGTCTCAAAAGGAGTGGCTTGTTGCTGTACATGTAAAATGGGCTGGCCAGGGGTTAGGGGCCGATAAAGCAAAGCACAAACAAATTCCCTTGCCAGATTCACCTGGCAAGTGTCATTTGGAAAGACATTGTAACGCCTTTGTTACAGAATTGCAGAAGTTTTGGTGGAAAAGAACCGCAGGAGGTTACCTAAGGGGTTCCCAGAGGTCCCTTCCCAGCGGGGAAGCGGGATCATCACACTGATGATCAACACAAGATGAGCTCAGCCGTGGCTCTGCCTACCTGAGCCATAGCACCTTCCATGGCCAGATGTTCCCCCACCCATCTGGTGACCTCTGTCAAGGCTGCACCAGCCCAACATTCCACCTTAACCTTTCAGAACTTTGTGGTTACTGCTCCTTAACGTATCACCAGGCACTGCCAAGAAGGTTTTGCGTCCATCGTCCTTGAAACTGCTTTATCAGTACTTGTAGACTGCTGTTGGGTCAGGTCCTGCTACTTCTTCACCAGGAGAAAGCAGCCCAGCTCCCCCACCCATATTCAAGGGCCCTGTTCCCACCCTGGTTGTCCATCACTGATGTCTCTCTTGGCTTCTCAATTTTGTGGGTTCTAATACTGGACAAAAAAAAAGAATGTATGATTTTATAACAGAAACTCATCTGCCAGTTCAGTCTTAATCCAGGCCACGTCTGTTTATTATTTACAGGGTGGGATTGCTGTGTTTTGGACAAGATGATTTAGAGAACTGTTCCAGAGTCAGTAATTCATTGTGCTTGCAACCCCCACACAGGACTGAGGAGCATGCCCAATCTGTAACCTTTCCCACCTGGTCCCCTCACAAGGCCAGCATGAGCTTTGTTTTTGAGTGACCTCAGCATCCTTTGATGCCAGTACTTTCCCTCAGCCTCTCTGGAAAATAGAATTAAATCCTGAGTTTGGCTGTTTCCAAATCCCCCTGGGCTCAGGTTGTAACCCCTGTGAGTGCAGCTGAGCACTGGAACATCACTTGGAACACAGAGTTGCTGCCAGCACCCATCATTGTAGACAGTCTTTGGGATAACTCTTTTCTGATCTGAAGAAATAATAGTAGTAGTAGTAATAATCATCATCATCATCATCTGACATTTTAGTATTTAAAAATACGGATTGTGGCAGTTTTCCCTGGGAAAACTCCTCTGGGCTCAGGATACCCCCATACTTCACTGCCCAGATGGAACCTGCCTCCTCCCAGGGAACTCGGCCAGCCCGGCACCAGCCTGCATCCTTACCTGCATCCTTACCTGCAATGTGCTGTGTGGATGCTACTGCCCCCTACATGCACAAACATCCACTGTGGCCCTGATTTACAGGTGTCCCCCACCCTGAAAGAGAAACTCATTACTGTTATGTACTTCTCTTGAAACCGATGTTACATGGAATCAGGAAAAGCAAAATGCAAACCAAGGTGGTTACTCACAGCATCAGCCATCCCCAGGCGGGTGGTTGTGACCTGTATCGTGTTCCCTGGGTCACTGGTGCAGTGACTCTGCTCTGGCAGCCCTTATGTGCAGCTCTGTGAGGAGCAGCAAGAGCTGAGCTGCCACCAGGGACAGAGGACCTCCAGCATCCCATGCCTCTCACAAAAGTCACTGATTTTTTCAAGCCCATATTTTGCAGCAGAAGGTGCAGCCTCCCCCCAGGAGTGCTGGGCTGAGAGGCACCGCAGCTCTGTGCCGTGCCTGCAGACAGTGCCAAAGGCACTGCATGTCCTGGCCAGGAGCCCCAGAGACTTCCAATCCCTGCTTAAGATGCAGCGGCAGTACGGATTGCCCGGGCAAACCTCGGGGCTGCAGCACTTCGGCCAGGCGGGTGCACGTGCCCAGCTGGCACACACAGGTCTGGGCAACCCTCGGGCATCCACAAGCACAGTGCTGGGTATGCTGCCACCACAGGGACAGGCCCTGGCGGCTGCAAGGACAGCTCTGGCAGCAGAAAGGACAGAGTCCCTCGAGGCTGAAGAAATGCCAGGTGTTCCCAGGCTAATCTTGATCCCTTACAGAGAGGGATGCTCCAGAGATGCCTGCAGGGGCAGGCAGAATGAGTGGGGTCCCCTCCGGCTGATCTCCCACCCCGTGACACAAGCCCAAGGAGATAAAGGTTCCTCTGTGGTGGCAGCCCTCACCTGAGATCAGGGCAGGTTTTGGAAGCTGGCTGAAGAGACCATTAAAGAAGCAGCTACCTGCTGTTAGCCACAGGCACCTTGTGGTAGAGGGATGCAGGGCTTTTTCCAACTCAGTAAATTAGTCTCAGCTGCTGCTGGTGTAGCAAACCCTGGCTTGTTGTGGTCTTCTGCATGTTTGCACATTTCAGAGCATCCTTCACTTGCCCAGTTCTGGGGAAGCTGGTGTGTCTCCGAGGGTTACCTGGGGTCTCCTTACAAGCAGCAGGCTTTGTTGGGGCTCTGGAGCTTTTACACGAAGGATAGTCTTGCCAGGCTGTCCTGTTTGTCCCAGCACAGGGATCCCTCAGCTCCTTTCTGCTGAGCATCTTCCCATGCCAATGAATGTCCACACAGCACCAGGTCCAGGCTGGAGGGGAAGCTGGGCTCTCATTGCCACCAGGGTGCTCTGTCTGACCTCCATCCTGGCTTTCCAAATGAAGGTCAGAACTGAGGACCAGGAGCTTCAGTTCTCCCATCCCTCTTTGATGATCCATTTGTAAAGCGAGGTAGAAGGGTACATTTGTCCAGAAGCTGTCCAGAAGCTGTCCTGCAGATTTTACAGTGGACACACAGGATAGTTTCTGAATGGACCATAAATGAGATATGTTAAGATGTACACCAGCAGACAGTGCTGGTTTTACTGCATGCTTCTTCTCTAGATGTGAATTTCAATACGGATTGCTTATGCTGGATAAAAACCTGGGCAAAACGACTGGAGTTATTGTGCTGGAGTCATCAGCATGAACAGACTATGTCCTGGCTGTAGCACGGGATCACAGCCAGCCTGGGCTTGCTGCTCCTGGCAGTCAGGTCAGCACAAGCATCCTTGAGCATACTCTCCCCATACATGGCACAGGCACAATCAGAAAGTGCCAGTCTTTCACTTCAGACTGGAGTTTGTGTGTGACAGGGGTGTTAGGCTGCTCACCTGCTACCTCCACGGTGCAGATGCTGACAGAAGCTCAGTGTGGCCAGGGGGTTTGTGCACATACCCCAGTACAGGAGTCCTGTGTCTGGGAACCAGACACAGTGCAGGACCATCTCAGGGGCTGGAGACACACATGGTCTCTGGCCTGGGGTTCAAAGGGGGGATGAGATCACATAAAATCATGTCCTTCAGAGCAAAACCTAATGTATCTGGCTCTCTGCTAGAACAAACCCCCTGATTCAGGAATGTCACAAAAGTAATTTGATTCGGGAAAGATTTGCTCTGCTTGAAGTGAAGGTCAATTCCTTTGGGAAATGCTTTGGCTAAACCCATCCCTGCCTGCATCAACCATCTCACAGCCTTGAAGGGGATATTTTCTAAAGCTGGGCATGCATGGGCCCATGGCCCAGTGCCAGACACAGGAAGAACTACCTAGGACCCAGCACCCAGCAAGGCTTGGCCATGGCTCTGCAGACAGGCTGCACGGAGATTTACCAGCCCTTGTTGCTCATGCTGTTGCGTCCCAAGAGCAGATGCATCCCTGCTGCTTGTGCTGGTGGCCCTCCCTGTGCACAAGTCCCTTGGCTGCTGTCATGGGTCCTCTTCAGCAGTGGAGAAGTCAGGGCCATTTCAGAGACTGGAGCCAGGAAACTGGAGACGGAGGCTGTAGTCACACCAGCAGCAAAAGCATCAGTTACATTTGCAAAGGGCTTTTGTGAGGATTTGCTTGGGGGCACTTGATGGAGGGCAGTGACTCCCAAGCTGCCTGGTCAAGGGGGACATGCAGGTCCAGCCACCAGGTCCCGCTGGGTGCAGCTCAGCCTCTGCCACACTGCAAAGCAGGTAAGAGACAGAGCTCAACAGATAAATGCCTCTGGTGAGGCAAACTAAACAACAGAGCTGCCCTTGCAGCCCTTTCCCACCAGCTTCAGCCATGGTTCCAGCCAGATCCAACACAGCAGGAAGGAGAGGGAGTTCCTCTGATGCTGCAGCACACCTCCTTCCCTTCCCTGCTGTTGGAGCACGCCTGTGCCCCTGTGAAACACAGAGCCTGCAGGCAGCTGGAGGGGAGGGATCAGATTTTAAAGCCCCTGTGAAGCCTGTGAGCAGCCATGAGTAATTAACCATATCATCAAGGCAGAATTCAACATCTTCCAGACTGGAGTGGCAGAGTGAATTAGGGCAGAGTGGGGTTCAGTGTGAGATCTGAAGAGCACTCCGAACCCAGGTGAGATGCTTGGACACATCTGGGGCACCGCTGGGTGACCCCAGCTCCAGGGGTCACCATGGCCTGATCCTTGTGAAAACTTCCATGTGTCAGGTGCCCTTCAGTGGAGCCAAAAGCGGGGAGCTGGGAGGCTCCTCTATGGGCAGCTGAAGGGGTGGCCCGAACTGCACATAGGATTGGAGGTGCTCCAGCCCAGATGCCTCTTGGCCCTGGTTTTGCTTGTTGCTTCTGGGTTTATCCTGCCTGTGTTCCCTCTGCCCAGCTGTGGCAGGAGCAGTCAACCTCCAGGCTATGCAGGAGACCCCAATGTTCCCTGGAGTTGGCAAGGTAGGCTGCAGCGGGAAATTCCTCCTTCAAGGACACAGGTTTCTGAGGATGTGGTTATTTGAGGAAATTCCCTTGTCCTCAAGAGCTTCTATCAGATAAATTATCTGATTGCTGTTGTAAATTTTCCTGTGGGATTATTTGGGATTATTAAGTGGTTTCCTGGGCTTTGCTGCTGCAGATAATTGATGTCAGGGAAGGCAGGGTGCTGTGCACAGGGCAGTCGCTCACCCTATCCCTGCATGAGCTCTGTGCTTTGTCAGTGCTGTAAACCTGGGGTCTGTCCAACACTGCATCCTGCTCATGGCATGGGTGTAAGATTGTGATGGACCACACAGAGAGGACTTGGGAGCCTCCTTCCCCACAGGACCCCACATGCCCCATGGGAGGCTGTCCCACAAGGCACAGTATCACAGCCCACCTTATCCTGCAGGCAGGTATGGAGCAAAAATTACACATAAAACTTTAAATCTATGAAGAATTTATACCTAATCTTCTTTTACTGATGCTCTTCTGTAGCTGCAGTCCTGGACTGAGGAAGAGGGCTGAGCAGGCAGCTGTGGTGTTCTGCATCCTCCTACCCTGTGCTGTATGAGCCCTGTGGATTCCACATGGTGCTGCCAAGGTCAGCTGTGGTGGGAGAGCTGTCACCTTCATCTGGTCAGACCTAATCCCAGGGGCACCTTGTGCACAGCAGCTTTACCTGGGGGGAGAAAGATCCACCATCAGCACTTTCCCAGCAACATCCCCTGGATTTAACTTTTTGTTCAAGTTTTGTGGCTCTTATTACTTTGGAGCTGCCGGCTCGGAGGTGCTTCTGAGCACTCCTCCAATTAGTGAGAGTGAAGGGTGCTTAACATGCTGCTTATCATTAGCCAGGTCCCTGAGCATCCATCACCTGTCTCTGCCTGAGCTCTGCTCACCCAGTGCGTGCAACTAAAGCAGCGCCATCGACCATCACTGCCCCTGCACGGAGACAACAGAAATTATTTCACAAATTCAAATTACACTGCCCTTGTCTCTATACACACTGTTTCTCGCCTGGCACATTTTCCTCTCACTGTCCCCAATTGATTTTGTTTCCAGACAGGTTTCCTCGCCAGGTTCCTCTTTCCCCAGGCTCCCATTGAGCATCCAGTATGGCAGGGGGTCTGCTGTCCACATGAGCTTCATCTGCTTTATTTTACCCCAACATGTAATTCCTATGACTTCTCCATCTGTCTGTTCCTGAGGGAAGCTGGTTTGATATCTCCAGCACCAACCTGTGTGGCTCTGTGGGATGGTGACAGTGGTGCTCCCACGGCCCATACAGACTCATTTATCCCTTTTAGGTCTCTTGTCCAGTTCCACCTTTGCTTCTTCACAGGTTGTAAGGACAGCCAGGCCCCTGCTAAAAGGGTTTTCCATATGCTTGTGCCCATAAATGGTTAAATCCTGGAAACAAGGGAACCTTTGGGACCAGCTAATGCTAATATCACATAATACCATGCTGTTGTGGACCCGGCTCTCTCAGAAACCTCAGCAATGGAGACTCCAGCCCCTCCTTCTTATGACTGGGAAGATTATTCCCACTGCCTACCTTGATTTTCCCTATCATAATCTAAGCCTGATTCTATTTGTGTTATCTGGCATGGGCAGATTCCTTGTTGCAGAAATCATTTACATTCCAGCAGACTGCTGCTGCAGCCCCCTTCATTCCCTCCTACCAATTAAGCAGTCCCACATTTGCTGTGTTTTCTTGCAGTTATGCTTTCCAGGTCTCTGACATCCTTATCTGGATCCTCTCCAACCAGTCCAAAGGGCAATGCCCACACATAGCTGCCTTCTCCGCTCCCAGCTGCTGTGGAGAAGGGCAGAGCTGCCTCCAGCAACCCCACAGCCCTCTCACAGTTACACATCCCAGCATTGTGTTTGCCCGTTTTTTTTACTGTTAGCCCCCTGCTCTGCAGTTATTAATTAGCATGTCAGTCCCTCCCCCCAACATTGCTTCTTGCAAGTGAGTAATTTCTTTGTTTATGCAATTCCTTGTTTATACAACGTGCTGGCCGTGCTGGGATGCTGCTGGTATGGGGCTGTGCTCCATGTTATCCTGCTCCCCAAGCCTGTTTGTCTAATTCCTCAGTGAGGTGTTGTGTAGGGAGAGTTTGGGGTTAGGTATCTGCCTTCCAACATAATCCCCACACTTCCTGTCTTCCTGCTGTGCCTGCAGTTGTGTATCTCATGATCTCACCAGCTGACAGCCACAGCCTGGAGGCTGAGCTGGGACCAGCACTCATTTCACACCAGGGTTAGGCTGGATATGACCTGCAGCTTGCTTCTGTTTTTATGGACCTGTGTCAAAGTCCTTTGAACATCAAGCGTACACATTGTGTTTCCTGTTCTGTCAGAGGAGAGAACCAGACCAGGTTTGCCACAATTTGCCCTGAGAAGCCAGAGTTGACAACCACTCCCCAGTGTGCCGCCCTGCAGGTTTGTGGGCTGCTTTGCTGCTTATCCTTGTGTTTCCCAGAGGTCCAAAGTAGCACTAAGCACTCAGGTTTCTCCTCTTTTTAAAAAGCCACACAGCATTGCCCTTCTGCTGTCCCAGCTCCCCGATTTTGCCTTCCTGCTCCTGG
Source organism: Edolisoma coerulescens (assembly GCA_013397115.1). Lineage (NCBI taxonomy): Eukaryota > Metazoa > Chordata > Aves > Passeriformes > Campephagidae > Edolisoma > Edolisoma coerulescens. Next base: position 91,509 of record VWZW01008216.1, on the reverse strand, counting down.
CTTCCCTGCTGCCTGCTCTGCCTGTATCCACATAGGGCTGCCAGACCTGGCCTGCCTGCACTGCTCTGTCTCTCCAGGCTCCCCAGTCCTGTTCCTGGCAGGGTTGTTGCCCCTCACTGGTGCTGACTGCTCACCCTGGCTGGTTCAGGCTGAGGCCCTGAGGCAGTGAATGCTCTTGGCACCACAGCATCCATCATTCCCCTTTCCACCCCAGAGCATCAGCCCTGGCTTTGCCTGTCCTCTTCCTCTCCATGTGCTCTCAGTGCCTTGCCTGCTGAATCCTTTTTCTGTTCCTTTTGGCCTTCTTGATTTTGCATTCTGAGTGGATGCGTTTACACTCAAACCTGCCTGCCTGCTTCCCAGTCGCTCTAGGAGTTTGGAGACAGCATGGGCTATTCCCCATCCTGACATGGCCTTTGGTGTGGCCGTTGCTGTGGTGTCCTGCAGCCCCTCTCCAGCTGGTGAGCCATGAACAGCAGACATGGCCAATATCAGGGGGGCTGGAGATGCCTGAGGTGCACAGAGGGGCAGGGCAGCACCCAGCAGGATCAGGGAAATTGCTCTAAGGACAAGGTTTCTCCCATGAGGGTGGCCAGACCCTGGCCCTGGGCTCACAGAGCTTTGGGCTGTCCATTTGTGGAGCTATTTGAACCATACCTGAACAAACCCCCCGAGCATCTTGCTCCCATGCCCCAGAGGTTCCTGTTCCTAGTCCCAAGCTCTAGCTCTTTCCCTTTGCAAGACAAGGAGCTCTTTCATGTCTGGGTGGCATTCATCCCACTGATTTCCCCCCACACTCCACGTCCACACCATAAGGTTAGAAGCAAAGCCATAGCCTTTCTCTTTGACTTGCCTCTTCCCAAAGAAAAAAATCACTTTTAAAGCCTTGGGAGTGTTTTCTGGACAGTCTGTCCCTGCTGTCCTGGTACCACACCAGCTGCTTGGGTAGGGACATTCTCCATCACCCTGATGTCCCAGGTTTTGGGTTAGCCTGGCAATTGCTCATGGAAAGCCCCTCAGCTTGGCAGGATGGCATCCAGGTTCTCACTGGATTGCAAGCCAGATGTATCCAGCCTTCCTATACAAAACAGTACATTTCCCCTTAATCCACTGCCTGTCTTTCCAGAACAAGCTTCATCCTTCCATATTAATATTCCAGTCATGAGCCTGAGCCCACCAAGCCTTTGTTATGCCAATTAAATCATAATCTTGATTGCACATTTAGACTTCCAGCTCCTTTTGTTTATCCCTCTGGAGTGCCCCAACAGGGTGGGCATGCAGTAGGCTGACCCCCGTTCTCCTCTGTGCCCAAGGGCTGTGCCGGGAATGCCACGTCCCTCCCGGGTCTCCTGTGGCTTCTTCAGGTTGCAGCTTCACACCTATCCATGTGCTGGGGCAGCCAGCAGCGCTGGGGCTGGCCAGACTGGCACCCCTTCCCCTTCCATCCTGGTGCCAGGAGGTGAGTGAGGGTGGCCAGGGAGGAAACAGGGCAAGGGGGAGCAGTGAGTACCCAAGCTGGGCTCTGAACAGCATCTGTCTCCATGCAGCAGCCCCAGAGCTGCTGGAGGCAGCTTTGGGCAGGAGTGTCACTGGCTGGGGATGGTCTGCACTGCAGGCATCAGGGCAAGGGACGGGACTCCCAGGCCCCTCTGTGCTGGCTGCAGAGTCCGTGATGGTGCAAAGGAGTCCATGTGTCCACGTGCATGTGAGATCTTTTCAGCCAGCAGCAGAGCTCCAGAGCCAGGAAAAGCCATGTTTGGGTTATTCCAGCTGCAAGGCCGCACTTGGACATTGTCAGTATCCAAGCTCTGGGCATACTTCCCAGGGGTGTGAACCCTCTCCTGGAGCTTTGTGCTTTGTCATCAACACCGGATGGAAAAACAAGCCCACTCAGCACTGCCTGGAGCAGCCTCAACCAGCAGGATGCTCCCTGCCCACACCACTCCAGTGCATCCCATGGATTTAAGGCAGGGCCCTGCTCAGAGATGCCAAGTCCTTGTTTCCCAGAGGCAAACCAACTCACAGCAGAGCCCAGGAAAATCAATAGTGCAAAGGAAAATGAGCTCATTAAACAGCCATCAGCTCCACGCAAGGAGCCTCCTGTCCTCCTGCTGCATCTGTACAGCTGTTGCCTGGATCTGGCCAGAGCCAAGCCCAGCTGCCAGCAAGAACAGAGGCACTTGCTGGGCTGCCCAGTATTCCCAGCTCCCATGTGGGCACTGGACTTCCCTGTCCTGGTGGGGGTGAGTGGGGCAGCTTTTGGGAGCTGCTCATCTGGAGCAGCCCAGGGCAAGGGTCAGGGCTGGGCACCAGGCAGAAGACTTGCCCCTGGCTCTGCCAGACCCCTGGGCACAAGCAGCATCTTCCCACCACAGGGACCCCCGGCTGCCAACGCCCCTCTTTGACCAGCACCTTGCGGAGAAGCACAAAGCTGTTGGGACACTCTGGCCCTCCAGGAGAGGAACGCAGTTTTCCTGAGCATCACCCTAGCCAGGCTGTTTCCACAGCTTTCCAGGGAGTTGTTTTTTTTCCCAGGGGATATGAGCTGATGGGGGTGGGAGGAGGGAGCTGGGGGAGGGGCTGACCGGGCCACAGGCGGCCAGGAGCACCCAGGGCTGCAGGAGCAGAGGCAGAACAAGGTTCTTTGCTCTGCAGTGAGGGGACGAGGGACAAGGGGCAGACACTGGGACAAGCAAAGCTCATGCTAGGGCTGGCATCTTCCAGCGTCCCATGAGTCATCCTGCCATCCTCTGAGCTAGGGTCTCCACTGAAGATGAACAGGGAAGGAAACGAGTATTTTTTAAGGTCTGTGCTGGAGCTGAATGCCATGGGATAGGGAAGTTTCCTTTTTGAAAGCAAAACTCAGTTTCATTTTCCTTGACTCAATGAAATAATTTCATTCCTTAAAAAAATTGCGTTCCTTATAATTTTGGTACAAACCCTTCTGAGCCAGCACAATTATTTCGTGTGAATTAATGGTACCAACTATTTGCAGTTCCCTGTGTGGGCAGAGGAGTGGGTCCCAACACAGTGCCCTGGAACAGCATCCCAAGACTCATTTGGCACTCCAAGGCTCCCTGGCACTGTGCAGCCCTGGCAGATGTGTGCTGTGGCCCTGGGGCATCAGCTGTGTGTCACTGATGGGGAAACTGAGTCAGGCAGCAGCCAGGTGTCACTAAATTTCGCATCCACCACGTCAAGGGCTAGTGCTGCTGTTCCTGGAACTCACAATAAAATAGCCCAAACCCAAGAGCCACCAGGGTGTCAGTTCATTACTGAACCTGGTGCTGGCATGGAGGAAGGGCCCTGCTCATCCTGATTTGTCCCCTTTGGGGGACTTCTTACAGGGGACAGTGATGCTGTGCCAGGGGGAAGACAAGATTTATTCAGGCCAAAAGCAGGTAAGTTGTGGGGGAGGAAGAAAAAGGAGACAGGGCAAGGCAGAAGCAAACAAGAAAAACTTCAGGCACGTATTTTTGGGGCAAAAATGCGGGTTTCCTGCAGGACCGGTCAGGCAGGTGGGAAGGAATAGGGGCATGAGGAGCAGCCATTTCCAGCAAGTTTCAGCAAGAACAAACTTCAGGGGAGTGGGAGGGAGGGTCTGGGGGTGTGAGTATGCTTTGAGGAGCACAAAAGTAACCTCAGTACCCTTTCAGGCTGAGAGACCCTGAAGGATGACCCCAACCTCAGCCCAGGGTTGCAGCCCATGCAGGAGAACACCATGCAACACTGTGAGGGAAGTGACTCTCGGCATTGCCCCCAGCTGTCACCCTGCCCCACCACTTGCCAAAGGTGCCCCATGTTCCTCATCCCCCTGATGCCAGGTGACCCTGGTTCCTGTGGCTGTGCAGGAGGGAGTGGCATGTGGCACCCTGTGAATCAATATTAGCTTGTCAGCTGCTGCTCCCCCACCCCCAAACACTGTTGGCTTCTACAGCCACTGCCTGGCTGCAGGCTGGGGTTCTTGTGGCTGTGCGAGTCAGTGTGCTGGGGCACCTCAGCAAGCATTGCACCATCCCCATGTGCTCCATCCCCATGTGCTCCATCCCCATGTGCTCCATCCCCATGTGCTCCATCCCTGTGTTCACTGTCCTTGTGTGCCAGGTCCGAGGTGACCTTGTTCCCTGGCCGTGTTATTGCCACCAGAGCTGCCATGAGGAGTCCTGTGCCAGAGGAGGCACACAGGGATTGGCAGCACCTCTGCTCTCCCTCTCCAGGGCTCAGAGAAGCCCTTGGTTTGGAACGCAGCAGCAGGATGGTCCCCTTGCCACCCATGTTCCCTGCCTGTGTCCCTGGAGTGGAGATATTCCTGGAGAGAGAGACTAGAGCTGGGAGCACTGGGTGGCCAGTTGATCTCTGCTAAGCCTGGGGTGACTTTCGGCCTCTCTGTGGGCTCTCCAGGGAGACCTTCAGCTGCCCAGGGTTCAGCCTGACTGACCTCTCCAAGGTGTCCTCTGCTCCAACACTTGGCAGGGTGCCCTCATTCCTACCGCCACTAAACATCACTTGGGTCAGTGCTGCCTCCTCACATTAATAACACCATAATTTGGGGGTCACAGATGGAAACTTGAAGCTGTACATCCTAAAAATGCTTCAGCAAAAGTGAATCTGTGTCGCTGTTGTACCAGGATCGGTGAGAAATAACACTGATTCCAGTTCCAGAAGAAAAGGAATTCTTTAGTTAATTTACAAATGGGTTTTATATGTTAGTTCTCTTGAGTGGCACAAGGCCATTGGTCCCTGACCATCCAGCTCTTTAGAATGATTGGTTAGATCCCACAACACCCACTTCAAAACATTTCTCTGGTCAGTATGATAACAACCTGCCCCTGCAAGATAAAGAAGATAGTTTACAGAAACTCCCAACTGTCTTTCAGCCGGTGCCTGTGAGAAAGTAAAGACTTTCTCACAGATAGAGGCGGAAAGCTGGAAAATCTCTCTGCAACCCAGCTTTTAGCATCCACAAATCTCTGTCCAGGGCTGCCCAACAGCAGCAGCGATCCCCCACCATGGGGCCTCATTCTGCCAGGGCCATGCCAGGAAGCTCCTGCTCCACGGCAGAGGTGGCTGCATAGTGCTTGTAGAGTCGATTGATCTCCTAATTAGAGGCAGTAATTGGGGTGCTCCTTGCCACCTCGTGGGTGGGAGACTGGAGAAGGGATGCACCTCGTGGCCTCCTGTGTTGCCTCCCCATTTCCCTCCTCCATCCCAGGCATTCTACAGGCATGGCAGGAAAAGGATGGGCTGTGGTGCTGCCAGCAGTGCCTAGTGTGGCACAGCTCCTGGCTAAGCTGCCTGGGCTGCCCACCCCACTGCCCACCCCACTGCCCACCACACTGCCCACTCCATTGCCCACTGGTGCCTGGCCCCTGTGCTGGAGATTCAGCTCCAGCAGAAAGGTCACAGATAGTCGAATAAAAACCCAGCAAGTTCTTCCATGGCTGGTCTGCAGGACCAGCACAGGCCAGCTGGCACAGCCTGTGCCTTGGCCTTGGCACTGGTACCCTCTCAGGGCTGGGCTGGGGACATTGCATCCCCAAATCTGCCTGCAGAGTCAGCGGGGTTTCCGTGCCTGCAGTGGGGTGTCAGCAAGGTTCAGCTCCTCGGGACACCCACAGTGCCATCCCCAGTGTCCCGGGGCAGCCTGGCACCAGCCACCCCCCAACAGCCCCGCTGTCCCCTCCCCATCCCCACCATGCTGGCTCTCTTCTTGCTCCCCTCTCATGGTGGTCATCAGCCATAAATGTTGCTTTGTATCCCAATGGCCATCAACTCCTTAGGGAGGGAATTACTTCTTAATTACACAAAATTGCAAAGAAATTTATTTTCAGAGTGATAGCAGGTCCAGTCTGATGTGAATTCCTCATCACTGGGGTATTATTCTCCCTGGAAAAGGGAACTGCTCTGTGCTGGGTTTGTGCTGGCACCAGGACACAGCTCAGCAGAGTTTTGCTGCAACAAGTTTCTGCAGAATGAAGGCGGGTCTGTGGGTTGCAAACAGCCACTCTGGGTGGTCCTCGTGTCCCCAGTGTTCCCAGCCTTGCAAGAAACCTGCAGAAGATGGATGTGCATGATGGCTCTGGACCAAATAACTAATCCCATCCCCAGCGCAACCCAGCCTGGAATTATTCTGGAATTATCAGGAACAGCAGCACCAGCCCTGTTTGTGGTGGATGTGAAATTTAAGGCAGAAGAACTCTGGTATTTTTAAGGGAAAATGGCTCCTGGCAGTGTGTGCTGACCTCCCAGAAAACCAACCGTGTTCTGGGCTGCATCCCCAGCAGGTGAGGGGGGGGATTCGTCCTCTCTGCCCCACTCAGGTGAGACCCCACCTACAGAGCTGCCTCCGGCTTTGGAGTCCCCAGCACAGGGAGGACATGGAGCTGCTGGAGTGAGTCCTGTTGGAGGTTAGGATTTTTCCTTTTTTTTTCTTTCTCTCAGGGAATTTTGTCCCATCTGTTGCCTAAGAGATGATAACGACCAGTACTTAAAAGAAGTGGCCAAGGGGTGGGGGGAAGGGGTGCAGCTTCTTGGGGGCTTTTCTCTTGGGAAGGGCAGAGATTCTGTGAGATTTCTGGCTGGGGGGTGAGGGGCTGGGCTCGGCTCCTGGCTCTCTCTCGCTGTTGGAGGGGAACGGTCGAGTTGCTGCTACCGCGGGAGGAATTCGCTGCCACCGCGGAGTCCAGCCCGGCACTGCCTCTTCTCAGCCGTGGGTGAGCCTCTGCTCGTAACAGCAGCCGCTGAACTGGGGCCTTATTAACACCCAATCTGACTGGAAAGGACCCTCACCCATCTACTCGGGTGCCTCAGGGGAGAAACCCGGGACCCCGACCCCCTCCCCCTTCCCGGAGGGGCGCATCTCCCTGGCTGCGTGCGGCAGCTGCTTGTGGGAGCCCGGCTGCCGCTGCCCGGCCCCGCTGCTTTCCGCCGCGGCCTCGGGCTTTTTCGCTCCACTTTAACCCGACACCCTGTGCCCGCCGGGACACCCCGCGGCTCCTGCTACGGCTGCAGAGGTTCTGCTGCTCTTTGTTTGCCACCCGGGTGTGCCCGCCCCTGCCGTAGCAGCCGCCGCTCTGAGGTTCCTGCCGCAGCCCATTCCGTCTCCTGAGGGGCGCCGGGCCCGGCTGCCCCTGGGGCTCTGCCAAGGAAGCCCCTTTTCCATCTCTCCCGCCGGCCCGGCCGCCATCACCGCCTGCAGAGGCGGCCGAGCCCGCGCCACAGCGGCCCCTGCAGGCGCGGGGAGCCATCGCAGCCCTGCCCGGCCGGGAGCCACCAGCGCCCCTGGCGGCCGTGCCCGGAACTGCAGCGAGGGGAAAGTGCCTGCGGCCGGGAGAGGCCGGCACCGGGTTCTGCTTCTGCCCGGCGTCGCTGCCCGTGCTGCTTGTTTGCCTTCTTATCCACACACATACTAGTAAAGAGCCGTTATTCCTTTTCCCATAGCTCTGCCTGAAAGCCCCGTAATTTCAGAGTTACAATAATTCGGAGGGAAGGGGGTCATATTCTCCATTCCAAGGGAGGTTCCTGCCCTCCTTGGCAGACACTTGTCCTTAAAACCAAGACAGTCCAGATGAGAACACAGAGATCTTCCTAGGGCTGGAGCCCCTCTGCTCTGGAGCCAGGCTGGGAGAGCTGGGGTGTTCACCTGGAGAAGGCTCTGGGGAGACCTTAGATCTCCTTCCAGTGCCTAAAGGGGCTCCAAAAGAGCTGGAGAGGGACTGGGGACAAGGCATGGAGGGACAGGACAAGGAGGGCAGGGTTAGATGTGACACTGAGAAGAAATTCTTCCCTGTGGGGGTGGGGAGCCTCTGGCACAGGGTGCCCAGAGATGCTGTGGCTGCCCCATCCATGGAAGTGTCCAAGGCCAGGTTGCACAGGGCTTGGAGCAGTCTGGGATAAGTGGAAGGTGTCCCTGCCCAGGGCAGGGGGCCTCTACTAAATAACCTTTAAAGGTCCCTTCCCGCCAAAACCAGTCTGTGATTCTGTGTTTCCATAAGCACTCTCTATAGGTAGGGCTGAACAGGGCTGTGCAGGGCTGAGCTGTGTCCACCCTGTCCCTTGTGAAACATGAAGCCAAAGGCTGAAACCTATCCTGTCCTGCCTGGGACCTGCAGCCCTGTGTTCCTGACACTTTCAAACTGTGATGAGAAAACTGCTCTACAGCCTTGATTTCCCCTCCCAGCATGGCACTTAGCTTTCCCCTGTGGTTTTTTTGTTAAACCTCCCTTGTCATTATTCCAGCTTATTCCTTTTGCTCTTTGACCCAGGGAGGTTCCCCTTGCAGGGGACCAGTCAGGGTCCATCTCCATAAGGGCAACACAGTCATCAGGGGGACTGGTTAAGTTGGAGGGACGTGTGAGGGGCTGTAGGACTGGGCTGACCCTGCTTGGACACGCTCAGCCCCAGTGAGGAAACTTGGGGTATAGGGCAGGCCAGGAGCTTGTTATGACCCATCTCTGAGGCAGGGTAAGTTCTTGTTAATAAATCCCTTAATATCGGAGTGAAATAACACTGAATGACCAGTGTATATATGAGGCAGATTTATTTTAAAACAATTTAATTGTAGCAGAAAGGAGGTAGATGGCTGGTTTTGGTTTTTATATAGAAGTATAAAAATAACATGAAGAAAATATATGAGCAAAAGAAAGAAAAAGACAAGTGTAGATAGTGGAGAGGACAAATATCACTACCTGTGGATCCAGTGATGGGACTTGATCATCGCAATTCCGATGTCTGTGGTCAGAGTAATGGTCACAGATCCATTGGGAGTGGAGGCTGTGAAACAAGAAGTCAGGTTATATACATCCAAGTTGGCATGGGAATGCCTATATCCTTCTCCAGGGAGGGGATTCTTTATGGTGGATGTAACAGTATGGGGCACACTGCTTTCTGCTGGAGAATTTCTGAAAAGAGTCAGGGGCTACTTTGGGATCCTTGGTGGTATCGACCCCCCTGTATTTGTCTTGCCCACTCCTTGACCCCACTTCTGCACTTGCGCTGTGTTGTGTGGTCACCATGGACCTGAACAGGAAAACTGGCTCCAGAAAGGTTCTTCCTTACCTTCCATACCTTTCCAGGCATGTCCTGTTCTAACTTGCCAGTCATCAGTGTTTGAGGCATAACAGTGCATGAACTCCACTGTCCAGGCTTCTACAGAGCTGGAGAAATGCCCAGTGCTCATCCCAGCTGCCGTCCTACTCCCTGCCCAGATGCTGCCTCCAAAATGAGGAGCTTTCCTTGATATGGAGCTGTCAGGGGTTTCTTAAACATGTCCATGGTGAACAGGGGCCTAGAGATACTATTTTGATTGTCCCTGGCAGTGCCACAGGAGGCGGGCAGCCAGAGCAGGTCTCTCCCGGCTGCAGGAGGCAGAGGGTGGAACTCATGGGAGCCCTGCCCAGAAAGATGTCCCTGAAGCCCGTGGGAGGTTCCAACAGGACCGTTTTCAGGCTGTGCATGGATACAAAGGCAGTGGTGGGTGAGGGCAGAGGCTGGAGCTGCGTCAGGGGCAGCAGGGGCTGCAGTGCCTTGTGCCCACTGGGCTTGGCACTTGCTGGTGCTGTGTCTGCCAACGTCTCCCTCTTGCTTGGGCACATCGGTCCCCAGAAATGCTGGGCAGGGGCTGAGTAGCTGCCAGGGGCATTGTTGTCACCGCTAGCTTCTCCCACTGTCACACGGATCACAGACAGCACTGGTGCTGACTTTGGCAGCTGCTGGGCCTTCAGGGCAGGTGCCAGGCTTCAATGGCACTCAGAGGGCCTCAGGGACTCAGGATTATGGGGTGATGAGGTCCTTTGAAGCTCATTCCAGTTCTTGCCCAAAGCAAGGTCACCCGTGCAGTTGGAGTGGGCTGCACATCTCCCAGGATGGAGCCCGTGCCCCCCCAGGAGCATCCTCAAGGAGACAGATCTTGGGCTTGGAGGTTTTGGAGTAGCTCTGCTGTGAGGAGGGGGCTGTGGGGGCTCCGTGGTTCCTGTGGTCCGGGCAGGCAGCCGTGTCGGGGCTGGGCTGCTCCCCTTCCCCGGCACACACCGGTGCTCCGATCGCCGGGAGGCTCCAGGCTGTGCCCGCCCTGCGGCAGCTCCAACCCGAGGGTGCCAAGCTGGGAACATCAAATCCCCAACATCCACTGCCCAGGAGCCAGTGGAGAGTTGAGAAGAAGCTCCGGGAGCTCTTGGCAGGCGTGTGAGTGTGGCCTGGGCTCCCCAAATGCAGCAGCTCCTGCCTGTGGCCAACACCTAGATCAGCACGACTTGCAGCCCTCAGGGAGCAATGGGGGGCTCTCAGCATCCCCCACTGTCTCCTGCCGACCACCTGGCTCTCGGAGCAGGAAACCTCTGATGGAAGAAGCAGGAGGTTCCAGGGCTCTCTCTGCACCGATGCTGCTGCCCCGGAGCCCCCGTGGCCGCACAGGGCCGGTGTCCAACAGGGAGAGTTTCTGCACAGCACCATGAATGGTGCCGACCCAACTGCTCCCAGACTCCCACAAGGTGCCAGAAGCAGCTCCAGGTGCTCTGGATGGCTGGAACAGAGCTTGGGATCACAGGACACATCCTAAAAAAGAAGGCTCCTGAGGAAGAGGAGTCTGAGGGCACAGCACCCCTACATCACCCTCGCCCCCACCTGAACGTCTCCAACCTTCAGCAGGAGTCCTTGGTGCTTCTGGCTCTCCCACCATCCCTGACCCCCTTCTGCCTGCTGCCCATAGCTGCCATTAAAATAAATTGACAAAATAAACCTAATTTGGACTGTTATTTTCTCAACCTGAAAGGCATAGTCCTGCAGTCGATCAGCAGCAAGTCCCTACAGGCTCCTGCTGCTGGGGAAGACAGAGCCGTCACTGCACTAATGAGTGAATTAGCTAATGAAAACAGTATTTAAAATAATCACAATATTTCTTTATTTGCATGTAAAGATGACATAATAAAAGATAATTAGCAGCATGTGAAGCAGTTCTACTACTCAATTTTCTCAGTTTAGCTAATTAATTATCTTAGTAAAATGCATCGTTATGGCTAATTTTAGAAAATCCAGCAGCTGCAAGGTCAGAGTGGGAACAATTTCAATTTGTAATTGGAAGAAACATGAAAGTGAGTCAGATAATCTTTTATTAGATAATAATAATAATAATGAATCACACAGGCACATATATTAAGTACTTTAAGAGGCAGAAAATGCACTGAATCATTTAATAATGTCATCAAATGGGCTTCGTTAGGGACTGCTGGGGGAGCATGAGGGCACTGGGCCCTCAGCCCTGCCTGGAGGAACACGTGGCCCAGTGTTGGCTTGGGGATGCCTCTGTCGGGATGGGGCTGGAGCACTGTGGAGGGTCTGCCCTGTGCCCCCCTGGCCCTCCCAGCCCTCAGCCTGTGCCAGCAGCACCCCAGGGCCTGGGCAGGAGGGTCCCAGCCAGGGCAGTCCCAGCAGACCACCCTCCCCCTGGACTGGACAGGAGGGCTGGGCAGGGACCCCCAGGGCTCACCAGAGTCTGCAGGGTGGTTGGGGCAGGCTGTGGGACCCCAGGATGGCAGAAGGGCACGTGCTGGCAGACACCAGCTCCGGGTGGGAATCCCCTGGGGATGTGGGCAGTGGGCATGTGGCAAGGGTGGCCTGTGCTGGGGAATTCAAACCCCAGCCTGGGGACAGGACTGAGACACGATGGAAGGGAGCCCAGGACCACTGTGGCACTGACCACCAGCCCCACATGCTGGCCCCACACCCCCGTCCCTCCTGGGACACCCCTGCTCTGCCCAGGCTCTGCCCTGGTGGGAGGAGTCTTTACCACCCAAAAGCAGCCTGTTCCCCCAGAGCTGGCCAAGGTGGGGATGCCAATGACCATGGCTCTTCCTGTCCCACCGGGACCATCTCTGGGGACAAGCCAGCAATGGATGGACTGGCCCATCTCTGCCTTTCCAGTAACACCTCTGTAAGAATCCCTGGTGTGAGCCCAGAGCTGCAGTATGTCACTTCTTCCCATCGCTGTCTGCTGGGGTGCCAGGCACAGCTGGGCCCAGTGTGTAGGGTGGGTGCTTTTGGTACAGCAGAAATATAATAAATATATTGTTTATTAATGTTAATTATAATTTATAAAAATAAATACAACAAAGAGTAAAATCTCATGGCTTTTGCAGGAAGGAGAAAACAGGTTTAAACCTCACCTGCACCCAGCTGAGCCTCCGCCCAGCTCCCGTGGCTGCTGCCGTGCCCTGGGTGCTGCCCACAGCTTCCAGAGGGCATGCCCGCTGGGCGTGAGGTGGATCCCCAAAGCAGCATGAAAAGCCAAAAGCCAGCGCTGAGGCCCCTGGGACGCTCCTGGTTGCCACGGCAACCTGCTGCCTTCCTCCATGATGCTGGGATGTTGTCATGGAGATGACCTGACCCACAGCCCAGGATGCCCAGCGGCCCCCAGAGCCCTGGGTACTCAGTGCGGCCACTGGGCAGCCCAGCGTCACCGGGGACGCCCCAGCGGCACCAGTGGGGGCCAGGGACACTAAGGGCACTGACATGGCCCAGGGATGCTCTGGCAGCACCACACAGCCCAGGGACACACCACCAGCACCTGCCTGGCCTGGACACACCCTGCCAGCACTCACCATTGCAGAGTGTGCTGGGGGATGCCAGCAGCCATGGCTCAGCCCAGTTCTACCTTCAGCCTCTTACCCCCGCTCCTGACAGACGTTTGTTCACTGAGGCAGCCAAATACTTTCTCAGTTTAAAGCAGTAACTAAATTACATTTCACCCTGGAAAATAATCTGTACTGCAATTTGGCTTCATTTGCGGTCAAAACCAGCTGTGCTGCAGCGAGAACGGGCGTCTTGGGTATCAGTGTGCCACGCTTCTGCCTCAGGAAGTTTACAGGAACAGCTGATGAAAATAGAGGGCACTGGGGAGGAGTCATCTCCTCTTCACCTCCGTGGCAAACCTGCCAGCTCCTCTGCTTGACATGGGGTGCTGCCAGCTGCTGTGTGCCCCATGGAACAGCTCTGATTTCTGGCTGTGGCAGGGGGCACAGCCCTGGCTGCCTCACACTGTGGCCATTCCTGCCTCATCCCAGGATTTATTACTCCTGTTCTTGCAGCAATCACCTAGTGGTGCCCCGTCACTCCGCTCACATGGAATGGAGTACCTGTGGGGCATGGGGGACCTTCCACAGAAACCAAGGAGCTGCTCCCAGCTGGCCCTCCTGCCCTGAGGACCTGGAGGCCACAGAGCCACTGGAGTTGCCTTTGAGTTCCTGGGCTCATAGAAGAAGGTTGTTCCTCTCTGTGCACCTACACAGGCCCCATCTGCCAAACACCACCTGTTCAAGACTTGGCCGATGGAGACCCACTTCCAATCCAAGGCCTTAGGTGAGATTTCCAGGCTCCCAAAACAGCTGGGAGTATCAATCCCTCCCCAATAGGAAAGAAGAAAGCATCAGGCTCCAAACCAGCCACAGAATGCCCTTCCTGCCCCTGGCCCTGCACTTTGGGACTGCAGAGGAAGATATTTAACTATTTATCTCACATGTTTGTGATTCTTGAGAGATCACTGTGGGACCTGCCTTAACCTTCCCTGAAGCGCTGTGGTGAGGAGCTTGGGCAGGTGGCACCAGCTGAAGCTACTGAAGATGAAGCCAGGAGGAAAGCAGATGTTCACATATCCCAGCTTGAGGTTTCTGGACCTGTCACTTCAGTGCTTTTGTTCCAATCCTCAGGTGGGGCAGCTTGGGCAAAGCACCAGAGCTGCTGCAAAGGTGAAATCCCAGGGACGGTGCAGGGCCCCTGCCAGAGAAATAGCCCCTGCACTGCAGCAGCAAGCACAGACACACACACAGGTCCTGCAGCCCTGACCTGCACTAGGGAGCTCGGAGATGGTCCATGGGGATCTGGCTGGATGGCACTGACAAACCCTCTCTCTAACCCAGCCCAGTGCCCCAGGGCTCACCACCCTCATGGGACACAGGGCCCTCCCTCACCACTGCCCAGCTCCTCTCCAAATCCAAAGCTGAGGAATCCTATCCTTTCTCCCCTCTCTGCCCAGACAGCAGAGCCCTCACCCTCACAGGACTCTGCACGTGAAGCATAAGGCTTTTCCCTGTCCTGGGTGGGTGTCCAGAGTTGCTGCACCACAGGGGACCCACACCTAAGATGGGAATCTGCACATGGAGTGACTGGAGAACACTGGCATTGCAGGAGCATCAGGCTCCCTTCAAAAGCCAGCCTTCCGTGTTTTCACTCCCCACACTGCTGAGATGCAACATGATTTCCTTACCTTCGAGCCTCACTGCTCCCAGAGCTACGGAGCTGCAGAGGGTGTGCAATTCTGCTACCTCTGTCTGCCTGTCCTGGGAAACATCTCCATTGGAGAATTTCAACCAAGGCTTTGGAAAATACTAAAAATTGACCAGTGCAAAGTTACTAGATAAGAATCTTTAAAATTTATTGGACTAATTGTGTTACATTCAATATTTGATGTGTTTCTCCTGGACAAAGAATTGGCATAAATACAAACAAGCCTTTGTGTGCCTTCCCTAAACAAATAAGAGATAAAGTACTAGAGACAAGGGAACATAGTTCACATCTTCATATTTACATTTTACCTTTACTTTACAACTTAGCGCCAGGAATATTTACAGAAAAATACAATAAGAACAAAAAGTTCATATCTTGGCAACATACAGGAATTCATACAAATTGTCTATGATTGAAGCACATGATATCTGGCGTTCTCACTTCTAACTGCTCCTGCTAAATCCATGGGGAAAGGGCTGTGTTTGCCTTCAAAGGTATCACTCAATTACACAATCACGAAAACGCATCAAATTCGTCTGTGAGGCTGAAATTTAGTTCTCTCCTCTTCCTGTGCATGCAGAACCTTGTGAAAAGAAACACTGTGACCTACGGAGAGCCCAGCAGGTACAGCCCAGGGGCAGCCAGGGCCGCTCCTCCCTATGGCCTCGCACACGCTGCTGCCCACAGCTGCCCCAGCTTCCACAGGCGCTGTCCTCCCCCTTTCCTGCTTGCTGTAAGGTTCTAGTGCCTTTCTACAAGTACCTTTAAAAGAATGTCTTTTCTTTAAAAGTCTCTATTAAGGTACTAAAATGTAATTTCAACACTGCGTTTAACAATGTGACAGTGGTCACCTCCTGCTCTGTTAAAACAGAACTATGAACCCAAACTGAAAGGTTTGATGAAAAGAAAGAGTCCCAGTTTAATTACTGTGGAACACTTGCAGCTCAGTGTGGGGGGTCAGCACTCATCCCCTCTGATAGACAGGGATGCTGACCCAAGCCACCCAAGCATCAAGTCAGAACATCTGTGCAGCAGTTTGTGATATTAAAAAAATCTGAATTCTTGACTAACTCTTGCAATCACCAAGGAAATAAACCTCATTTGCTCTGACCCTTCAGGGGAAAAGTTCTCAAGACAGTACCCTGGACTAGCTAAAGCCACCGGAGTTTGGTCAGACTTTGAGAGGAGATGGATATGATTCCCACACTGGTGGGGTGCATTTTGTTATGGAGCCTGAGACCTCCCCCCATATCCCAGGGAAGGAGGGACAGTCCCTGCAGGCACCCTGCACTGGCACAGCCCTGCCCAGAGTGCCCACTGCTGTGACCAGCACCCAAACCACAAGGGATGGCAGCACATTTCTGCATCACAACATTTTTATACTGAACTGAGAGCCAATACCACCACCTACAGCCAGGTCACAGCACCTGTAACCTGCTCACCAGCTGGTTCTACAACTCAACTGACACATGTTCCAAACATCCATCCCCTGGCACTGGGAACGGCCACAATGTGCCCAAGTTCCCTTCTTTTCAGACTCCTGCCAAGTCCTATGGCTCTCACAGCTGTTACTGCTCCCTTTAGGTGAACATGGAAATAGACTCAAGACAACCCTTCAGCCATGCACAGGCCTTTTTAAAGAAAGTAAATCTTCAGGCAGTCCACTTGGCTATCCCTGCCAGAAACCACACGGGGTTTGCCCCAGTGCCCATCTCTGCATTCGTGACTGCTCCCAACTGCCTGACAGCAGCACCCGGTGCAGCTGCAGCAGCCAGGACCCCGTAACTCTCAGCCGGGGTAGGTGGGGTTGCTGTTACACCATCAATGTGCAGACACAGGGTTTGCTCAGGATGTTTATTGGTTACACATGCATTGCTCATGCCTTTTCAACCAGTGGGCTCAAGTGTGTTTGGCCATTAATTAGATCCAATAGGTACATACACAGTGTGGGTAAATTTAGCGTCCGTGCATTAAATTGCTCCTGGCAAGAGTTTGGCAGAGGAATGAGGCTGTCCAAGTTCCCTGCACAACTTGGCCAATGCACCCAAACGCGGCCCTGGAGCTCCTCCTGCCATGTGCCACCGAGGCAGCACACAGGTATGGGCCAGCCAGCACCAATCCTGCTACAGGAGTTTTCTCTGGGTAGTTTCATTTTTTCACTTTTTATTAATCTGGATCAAATTCCAGAGCTCCTGAATTGAGAGGTCAGTGCACTTGCTCCCTCCAACAAGCACACATTACCTTGGCTGAGCACCTGAAAATCCTTTCACACGCATTTTTAAGGGCCTGTGTTTCCACGAACTCTTTGTGAAAAACCACATGGAAAGCTATGAGCCAGGTCTGTCCTTGGCAGATAAGCTGTAATGAAACAATTAAGACTGCTTCAGGTCAGATCAGAACTGTTGCAAAAAGTAGCTCTGAAATAACAAAACTCAATGCCTGACAGATATTACTGCAATGCACAGCACAGCTTATTAAAACCACTTTGGAAATAATGTGAAGAGCTCCCCAAATTCCTGCTCGCTCATCCTCTTCCAATTACCCGGTGCTGGAAGGATCAGGACTCCTGCTGCTGTCAGGCTGCACCTCTCCCCAGGAGTGCCAGCCAGAATTCCCTGCTGCAGCACCAGGGGGGATGCGCCAGGAGCCAGAGGGGCTCCCAGGGCTGCCTGCGCCCACCACTCCTCTGAGATCCCAATATCACACTTGTGGCTGTAAATGTCTTTTCCCAGCACATCCTTTGAGTCCTGAACACATCAAAGCCACAGGCTGAAAATGAAAACTCCTGACCAAGGTGGAAGGGAAGCGCTGCTGCTGGATGTGAGAATGTACAGGAGATTCAAAACAACATGAAGTTGTAACTCCAAAGGGGCTTTCATGCAATTGAAATTAACGGGGAAAAGAAGAATTCGAAAATTTTCTTTTTGAGTTGTTTAGTCTGTTTAACAGGACCTCCTGAAAAGTGTTGCAGAAGCTGCAAAAACTGCTCATGCTATAAATAACAGGGAGGAGGCAGCCTCAAAATCTCAGATTTCAGTCCAATGGAAGGAAGGCAAGTGATGTTTATGCTTTTTATGGAAATGGTGAGTAGGTGATACAGACACTTCAAAATAAATTAAGTAGTTGCATTAAAAAAAATTTAAAAAATAAAAATCAAGCTACCGAAATTAAATGTGACATTCTGCAACAGACCTGAAAGTCATAACCTCGCTTTTATATAACCAAAAGCTCTTCTCCAGTAACAACTCCTTTTGGAAAGTAAGTTAATTTTAAGTGGTGGTGGTTGTCTTGTATGCAAATGGACTCACTCGGAGCCATGGAGGGAGTGGCCACATGCAGCATCTGGGCTTTGGATTTCAGGGCCTGCTCTTTCCAAGCAATCTTCCTTCTCTTGCTTCTGGTACACAGATGGGTTACAACCAGTGAAGGATCTTCTGTTGAGCACTGAAGGGGGACTGAAAACGTCTTTGAAGTTCTTGCAGGGAAAGTTAATGCTCTGGAACAGACTCCTCCTCCAAGGAGAGATCCTGCTCCCTTGCCCTTGGACACGTGGGTACAGCAAGGTGCCTAATGGCAGGTTTGTTTGTACTCTTATTTCCATCCTCATATGCAGAGATGGCTTTACTTTGATTGTTTTCCCCTCAGAGCGAGACACCTACAGTTCCTAATTAGTCTGGAAAGGATGACTGGGTGAAGAGATTATTTTGCTAGCATCCAGGAAGACTGGAATTCAGTAATTTTCTGAGGGTAGGTGAATCAAGTCAATATCCCAACTGCAATGTTTTGGATTAATTTCTCATTCCTCCCACATGGTATCTGCTGACTTGTGCTAGAACATGATTTCCTGAATTCCGGAGGGCTGAGGAAATTTGTTGTTGTTATTTAACTGTTTTCATCAGTGTAGCCACCAAGCTCTGATCTAATTGTCCTGGAAGGATAATGATCTAGGGGTTGCAGTTCTTGAGCCCAACCTCCTGGAAAAGCGAGGTATAAAACTCTGGCTCCAGCTGCCTGTTCCGATATTTATTGACAATATCTGCTATTTTCTGTTTTCGGCGGACGTGGGGGGGGTTATATGAATCACTTTCCAGCCTCTTTCGCCGACAAATATTTATTACTGTCTGTCTCACTAAAAAACCTGAAAAAGAAACAACATTTGAATCAAGTTTAAATTCAGTCCTGCACCCCCTTTCTGGCTTCCCAGCCAAAGACAATTTTGGGTTCTGTCCCATCTAAATCCAGGGGAGATGTACAGCACCACCAAGTCAAGAACTTTTCTCCATGAGCAGTTGATAACAGACAGCCATGGTCCCCAGGCTTGTAAAGACCTCCACTGCAAAAAATGAAGAAAGGGACTCAGCTCAGTGGTACCCTAAACTGGCTGGAGGAGAGGGAGGAGTATTCTCTGCTTCGCCAGAGCCAAGCAGCTGCCTGGAACAGCACCCTCAGGACAAGAGGGCAAACCCAGGGCAGCCAATACAAGAGTCACAGTACCACAGCCACGCATGTGGGCCTCAGGTAGGCCAAGGTCACACCAGGTAATGCCAGGGGAGCCCTGAGAATGAAAAAAGTACCCGTCAGTACCTTTTTCCAGTAGGAATTGCAGAGCCTTCCTCTTAGAAAGGAGATGAGGAAAGACCTGATGGGTTGCGGCTGCAAACAAGTTTCTCTTCGCCTCACTGCCTTGCCACTTTTGTCACCCCTCTGTAACTCACACTGCTGGATGTGGATGGAGGAGGAGGTGGGGAATGGAAGTAGTAGCACTCAAAAGCTGGCAGTGAACTTTATCTTATTTTATTCTGAAAGGACATTTCTATGCCTCTAAGGAAGCAAGTGTCCCTTACCCCCTTTGTTGTTTCACAAGCTCTTTCTTACAGACAGAAACATTTAGAGGACCTCACTGCACACAAACTACACCTGCTGAACTTAGAGACAAGACAAATTTCACTGTGTTAACAGTCCTGATGCAGCAGAAAAACAAGCCCAACTCTAGGAAAACATACCTGATTATTTTTCAGTAGAAGTCATCAACTGAATTCATAAATGTTATTTAGGGCCCAGGTTTGGCTTCAATTTGCCAATCACTGAATTAAGCATACAAACCCCAGAACAGCAGCTTTATGGTTATATACAGGTATCCCAATGTTCATTACTTAATTTTACTCTGTCCTGTGTACTGCCCTCGCTGGGTGGGGTTTCTAGTTACTGAAGCTAAATAGCACCAATACCAGGACAGGTCCATGAATCCATCTAGGAACAGAGGAAAAGGCAGAGGGCACACATGGAACCTGTTAACAGACGCCTGCATGGTAATTTTTATTGAACACAAAAGAAAATCCTCAGTTGCTGTGGTTTTAATCCCTGTCTGGCTTCTAAACCAGAAGGAACATACAGCATGCCAGCACAGTAACAAATTCCATAGCACCCTCTGGTGCACCCTGGTTCTCTGTGCTCAACACCAGGGTCACATTTTGGATCTTTCCTATTTAAACAGGCCCCGTTCCTAGTTCCAACCCTCTCCCCTGCTATCCTGGAAGCCGAGCACTGCTCCCTCTGCTGTTCCTGCTCCCTCTGCTGTTCCTGCAAAAAGCACGGCTTTCATTTGTTCAGCATTGCCTAACACTTTTTCCAAAGAAAGATTCCAGGCCATGTACTTTGAAGATATATTATTATTTTTAAAAAAATAAAATAAAAACATGAACATTCCTAAAACCCTTTAGCTTACCAAGAGCTCTCCTACTGACTATCATTCCATCCACCAGTGGGATAACCATGTTGAATTTCCCAGTTGCTCCTTGTAGTTTTATCCTAAATAAGCCAGTGTTTAAAGGATGGATGAAGATCACAGGAACTTCCTTCTCAGGAATGGTAGATCTTAAGGGAAAAACACAACTACTGAATCAGTTTTAAAGCACTGTTTCAAATAATCTACAAACGAAAAATGACCCCTTTAAGTGTTAAAGTTTTAAAATGCCTCATGGCTAAGGCAGCAGGATCCCAGGGCATGCTCTGGACCCTCAGAAGGGCTCTGTCAGTTGTGCCGTGCCTATGGTCTCTGTCCCCACAGGACTGGAGAGCCCTGCAGCCAGGGCACAACACGTATGCAGCATTAACCACCTCACAAGGGAGCCAGTCAGGAAGGAGGCTCATCACAGACTCAGATGAAACTGCACATTTTCTGTTCTTTAAATTACATTTTATCTGCAATGGTATGAAAAGTTCTTTCACTTTTTCAACCAAAAAACAGTCCACTGGGAAATCAATAAAAATAATGAAAATAAGAGCAGTCTTACCTCAGGGAAGTGCTACTATTGGCTGTGGTTTCCACACCAGTGCTAGTCTCAGATACCAGATCAGGGAGGGGGAAGTTTTCTGTAAGAACAGGATGCGCCAAATAAAGTTTATCTAATATAGTTTTGGATTTTTTTTTTTCTTGAGTACAAGGAAAGATTATTTATCATCAGTCAAAACCACGCAGTCCTCAAGCATTTATACCACTAGTGTTCTTGCACAGCTAGTGTCTTTGGTTTTCAGTTTAAGCACTCATGGAGGGTACACACACCTCAGCCATCTGCACTCAACAGATGAAGTCCCAGACCCTCCATTCTCTCAACCCAAAGGTCAAAATCTCTAGAGGAACTGTGAAAGCAGGAAGGAGATGAACTACTTCAACCACAAAAGAGCTTTCAAATTATTATTCACTGCATCTTCACCCATCCACAAGTAATCAGCCTCTAGAACATTGCCAGGAGCATTGAACAGTGCCAACCACTCACACCTACAGTTCCCTTGAGCCCTGCTCCCACAAACAGGCTATCTTTCCTCAAATCCAAGCTCTGGGGATCCCCACCATAACCTACAACTCTGCTGCCATGCACTTGGTAACAAAGATTGGGTAATGAAGGTGAAGGAGGAAAAAGTAAGAACTTGAGTCCCTGAAGGGGATTTGGCACTTCCCAACACCTTGTTCGGGGGCTGACAGATGTTGAGAGTCACTCACAGAAGTACAGTTCAGGCAGCAGGACAGTGCTTCCAGCAGAAGGAGTCTAAGGCCCAAACACAGATGCGGCCATCAGAGCTGGATGCTAAGGGTACACAACAGCTGGAGCAAGCAGAGGGAGAGCATGGCGAGCCATGGACGCGCTCTGAGACGGAGCAGGAGGGAGGGCAGGCAATTGGCACCGGGGTGATAACCTTGACTACAAAGTGACAGCTTTTCACTGTCCGGACTCAAAGAGGTACCAGAAGCATAAGGCAAAAGCCAAGAACATAAGGAGCATATGGCAGAGCCTCTGGGCTAGGAGCCACTTCCAAGAGCTGCCCTCCCCCCCCATCCAACTGCCAGACTTACTGAGGCTCACAAACTCATTTCTTCAGCTTCAGGCCCAGAACTCTGGGAGATTCCTGTGGCTGCTGAAAGAAACAGCTAAGCAGAAACATGCCTGTGTAGCACAGCTGTTGTCCCTGCAGTGAGGTGGCTTTAGCTGCCACCCAAGATGGAAGTCGGTCAGAGACACCAGTTTGGAACACGCTCTGGGCCAGCATCTGGACAAGGAAATGATGCTGCAGAACTTGCTGTCTGCCTCCTGATCTCAGTAAGACTCTGAGGGACATGCTGTGGACAAGGTGGTCTTCCTGAGAATTTGTATCTACACTTAACAAACAGGAAGCTTCCTCTTGATTGCTGCTCCCATCCCCTTGGGAATGCTTTACTCTGGAAGGAGTAAATTAAGGTCCACCCTTACTGCCAGACTGGGAACCAGGATTAGAAATCAAAGACAGAATAAAGTACCAGTTTCTGGCCAGTCTTGCAGACACTGCTGGGCTAGGCCAGTGCAGAGAGACTCTTGCATTGCACTGAGGCCAGGCCATGGCTTGGAACCAGCACACAAGAAGCTCCTGGGGACAAAGAATTCCTCAAAGCTGTCCATCATGGCCATGCCATGGCTGTAGCGGGATAAGCAAATCTGGGTCTCTCCCAGACCAGCCAGCACCCTGAGGCAGAGAGGAAACACCAAACTAAGAAACATGAAGTCGCATGAGGAGCAGGACCTTGCCTGAGCAACACAGCAGAAAAGGGAGCATGGAGCAGGCAACCTGAGTGCAGAACAAATGAGCCCTCCTCTGAAGAGAGAACACGGAGTTCAAAGGTACCATCACAACAAGGAGGATGATGATCCCTCCAGCACAGAAGCAGCAGGTGTCAGAAGCCATTTTTTTAAAGGAAGAAAACCAGATCCACTCTGAGGAGACAATAGGCCACGGGAACTCAAAAGCAGGGGACACCCGCCTCAGGTGCTGAGCTTAAGAAGGTTCATGATAGCATTTCACAGGTACTGCCAGAGCTAAAGGAAACTTCAGACCTACATATGCCACTGATTCATGTACACCCCATGAATCACAACTCAAATATTGAAGAACTGATCCAGAATCTTAAAAATGTTATTACAAACATTAATAAGGACTTATTTTGATTGTGAGGGTGATGAGGTCCTAGCTTGGGTTGCCCAGAGAAGCTGTGGCTGCCCCATCCCTGGAACTGTTTAGGCTGGACAGGGCTTGAAGCAACCTGGTCTAGTGGAAGGGGACCCTGCCCACGGCAGGAGATTGGGACTAGATGAGCTTTAAGGTGCTTTCCAATTCAAACCAGTCTGTGGTTCCATGAGCTAGCATTTTCTAACAAAAAAAAAACCAAAACCAAAACCAAAACCAGCAATCCAACTNAAAAAAAAAAAACCCAAACCAAACCCAAAAAGAAACAGAGTTTTTCCTATGGTTTCTGCCCTGTTGTTACTTTAGTGAACAGTAAGAAGTTGTACATACCTATATCATCATAACGTTCCACCCAGACCACATACACTTTGGTTTCAGGTCCCATTGGTGGAATGGTTCGGCCCTGAGGCATCCTCTTGGATCTAGAAGTAGGACTGAGCTGTTTTGAACATAAGGGAAGAGTAGCATTTGCAAACATCATGAGTCCAGTAATGCAGCCAACAAAGTATTTCCCAGCTACTCCTCAGTCATTCATATCTCAGCCAGGTACAACCTCTGCCAGCTATTGAGCAGGGGCAGCTGTGCTGGAACTACTCACTGCAATCTGGGTCGCCACCCTACTTATATTCAATACAAACTCTTATATTCAACCTTGAATCCGTTAAAAGTTTTTCTTAATGTTCTTGAAGACCTTAAATGAGTAACTAAATATATATTTGTCCAATTATTCTGAACAAGTAATCAGCAGTAATAAATATTTTGCTTACAAATATAACAGTTCATGGTTTTCTGCTTTGTTAGTGTACAAAAGCAACTTCTGGTACTTCAGACACAACTGACACACTGTTTTAAACTGGATAGGTAGGAAAAGCGTTCACGTCTATCCATCCTCAATTTCCAAGCATGGAGTCGAGGCTGAATTACTCTGTAAATACTCCATATACTTTTTCCTGCACGCATTTCAAGATTTCAGGATGCACAGCACTTAGCATGTCCAAGTTTTATACTTGAGTAATGTAACCCTGCTATCTCCTACTGTAGGTGCAAATTCTGGCAGGACCAAAGCAGATATCAAAGATTAATAGCAAGGAACAAGTAGCTCTACATGCCAGGCAACCAAATCATATACTATCAAAATTCCTGCAGCATTGCCAGCATGCTTCTTGAAAGAAAAAACAAAAAGCACCATTTTTCAATGCAAGTTTTGCCTTACCCGCTGGGAGGGATTAAGATTGTCTGTATGATTGGGGAAGAGTTCAAGTGTCAGAGGCTGCTGCTTCAATATTCCTGGCAGCAGATCCATGTTGGAGTCACTTTCTTGGTCAGAGACACTGCTTTCCAGTGAATCAGCTGTAAGGCAGAAGAAAAAAAGGTGGGTTTTGTCTATTCTTCTGCCAAAAAAACCTAAGCTGTCATCATATATAAGGCTTTGATACTAAAAATATGTTGTAAAGCTTTTGGAACTAAACAGGCATAGATGTATGGTCAAGTCAATATAGTCCTCATAAGCAGGAAGAGGAGTTAGGAGACAGCTGCCAGCTGTCCAGAACCAGACTGCCAGTGAAGCACTCCCTATGGACTTACATGCATCCCAGCAGCTTCCTATAGAATACAGCCTCCTCCTTCCTGTGGCTACACTGTATTTTATTCCAGGCAACTTTCAGTATGCCAAAGATGCCATGAAAGCTGTTGCTTCCCTATTTAGCAGTGGTGCAAACACTCCTCCATGTGCTGCAGGAGCACTTCATTGACAGGAATGGGAAAAAAAAACAGACGTCACCAGTTGATGCTGAACCACATGTCCAACCTAAAGCACCCTGGCAACAACAAAACTGCTGTGCACACCTGGACATCTACTGAGGCTCAGACTGAGAAAGGCACAGAACAGATGCCACATCAGGAAGGAGTCTAAGGATTAGAATGCTGTAATTTAAACGTCCACAGCTTTCTGACAAGGATCTTGCTAAACACACTACTTAGTTTATTTAGGTTTTGCTTCTGAAGGAGTTCTCAAACAAAAAAAAAGTTGGTTTCATTTTTGTAAAGAGCATGTACAGAGAGATCTTACTCAGAGATTCCACTGGTGATGGGACAACAAAGGCAATTTCTGTCAGGGCATCTGCATAATACAGCACCTTCTTCTGTCCATTGAAGATACTTGCCCCAACATCTTCTGAGATAATTAAATCATCTGAAATGAACAGAAAAGTTTAGCCAGAAGGAAGCTCTACTTCTTTACACATTGCATCAGAAATGACCTTCAAATACAAGATGCAATTAATGAGATGAAATCATGCAAATCTTATTTTAAAATGAAGGGAGCCAAATCTCATGGCTAACAAGCCTTCTCAAAAAAACTTTTTTTTTGCTGTCTTGAAGGAAAAGGCATTTTGGGTTGGGAGTGACTTCATTTTGAACACATTTCCAATGTACTGGATTCTTTATTTCCTAGTACTCTAGTCAGCACATCTGCCACAAGAATACATCTACTATCTATTTCTGAGCATTCCGTCGAGCAAGATCATCCAGTTAGTCATTCAATTTCCAAAGGATTCTAACATTTATCACTTCAGTCTGATCCTATTTTAGAATTCAAGCCAGTTTCTACAGACTCTCTTCGGTCTTTTCTCTGTCAAGCAAAGTTAGAAAAAGATCTGTCTCCAATCAGTGCAAGAAAGCTCCTCATTCTCAGTCCCCACGTAATCAGCCACCACAACTGGCCAATACAGGCCTTCAGAGTAGAGAAAGAACCTCCCTCCCCACATCACCTGCAGAAAGACTAGCAAGGACTTTAAAATGAATTATTTCTCTGATCCAGTTTACAGAAGGGTTCCTGGGACAGCTGCCTCAGCAAAGCCACTGGAGCAGTGAAATTCAGCATACTGACAGAGAAGTGGCCAGAGGCATGTTGAAGACTCCAAGCCATGCTTCAGCATAAGGGAAAGGTTCCCACATCTTCAGTGCACAGGCTCCCAAGGAGCAGCACCACAACTCAAACCCCAGCTCTTTAGGAATTTCTTTGATTTTGCAGGTGGTACAGGGAAACATTCCCATGAAATTATTTTAACCACAACTCACTGGAAGCTATTCTAGACTCACAGAATCATTTAGGCTGGAGATCACTGAGTCCAGCTGTTAAGTCAGCACAGCCAAACTCATGACTAACCCATGTGCCCAAGTCCCACATCTGCACAGCTTTTAAATCCCTCCAGGGATGGTGACTCCACCACTGCCCTGGGCAGCCTGTGCCAGTGGCTGACCACCCCTTCCATAAAGGAATTTTCCCTAATATCCAACTTAAACCTGCACTGAGGCTGTTTCCTCTCATCCCATCACTCATTACCTGGGAGAAGATACTGACCCTGACCTGGCTACAACTCTTTTCAGGGAGTTGTAGAGAGCGAGAAGGTCTCCCCTGAGCTTACTCTTCTCCAGGCTGAGCCCTCCCAGCTCCCTCAGCTGCTCCTCACTGGACTTGTGCTCCAGCCCATTCACCAGCAGAACCAGATTAAAAGTAACCTGCCCTTCCTCCCTTCCAGTTTTGAAGGCTTTTTCTGTTTCCTTCTTCCCTGAGCTGGTTGAATTAATTCAGCTATTTAGTAGTCTGTGTTCTCATTCAAATGGCTGGAAAAATTCGAGTTGAAAAGCCCACATCAAACCAGGTCCCTTGCTAATTCAGGGACCTGCCTTCTGCAGTTGTTCTGACAAACCCACTGCAAAGGGAGGTCAGAGGGCTCTGCCTCTGAGAAAGCACAGCCTGACCCTGCCCTTAAAGCAAAATTAAATCCAGACCTGGCCATTTTGTAATCCATCCTGACTTGCTCAGAGAAAGCAATGCCTCTGTTCTCCAACCTCTCCCCAACACTTCCAGCCAACTGTGGTTTGTACTCTTATTCCATAACTGAAGGGAGAAGCCTCCAGCTGGCTGCAGATACAGGTGACACTCCTAAGACACAGTGAATGGACAGCAGAACAAGTGCTGCTTAAGCACCTGCAGCTGTAATGGGCCAACATCGGGTCAAGGATGACGAACAAGCTGCAGCAGCCTCACCACTGCCTTCGGGTGGCCCACCAGAGGCTGTGGCTCTGGAGATCACCCAGAACAGGTCTGGCTCTTGGAGCAGTGACACTGAAACCAGCCCAGACGCTACCAATTCCCAAGGAATCTGATCAAGTTGTCCAAGGGAGAAGCTAACCCAGCCCCCAGATTCCCATCCTGGGATAGTAGCTCACATTCCTAAGGATCATTTTGGGTGACAGAATAGGGAGAGGGTGGTGTATGACAAGCTCAAGGGAGGAGTTGCTCTAGTGGAAAAAAGCAAACTCAGTAATGCAGAGTGCACAGAGAGCCATGTGTGGGTTCCAACACCTCCAGGACCTACAAACAGCAGCTTGAGTCAGTATCCCCTTTTAATCTACTTACAGAACACTAAAAAAATCACACAATATTTCAAGCCTATTTGCCAATACACAGAATAATCTGCAACCGATTTCACCTAAATACTGGTTTCGGATAATATATTAAAAAGACTCATCAAATCTTAAAAAATATAGCCCAGAGTTTTTTTTTTTTTTTCTGAGGCTACTTCCTCCCAACAACATACAGACATTAGTTTTGCTCATTGACTTGAAGCTTAATTTAATATTTACACATTTCTTTGTAGCAAACATCAGCATTTATCATAAAAAAAAAAAAGGCAGTGTTCAGATAGGTACACAGAAGTAAGAAAATTGTATTCTAAAGGAGCCTAAACATTTTAATTTACTATAAAAGACATTTACTATGTCTTACCTTGTTCAGGTCCCTCTTCATCACTGCAGCTGTTGATTGACCAGCTTGTTGAGACATGACCAGTCCACCCAGGGTGCTTCCCAACATCAACAGACCAACCAAGAGACAGCAAGAACTCCAGGAAGTGGGGCTGAACAACTCTGGAAGACTCCATGTTCTTCAGGATCTGAAACCACCAGCAGCACCACGTTGGTACAGAAGCAGGAAACAAGTCTCTTCCTCCCCAGCTTTTTAATTAACATTTTTGTCACCAATATGGTTTTGCCCAAATATAGCTAAAGAACAAGCCTGGAACCCCCGACTTTCTACATGGCCATTACTCCCTGCTCCTCAGCATCCTCCTGTCCTGCTTGGCCTCGTCCTATTCAATCAACTTGACTTTCTGCCAGCATTTTCAAAGCCTGTAAAACAGTGAATTAAATGGCTGGAAATGGCAATTTTGAGACTCAACCACTCATGAGAAAAACCATAGAGTGCTCAGTGCAGAACCTGCATTAGCACCAAAAGTAACACAAGGGTTTTCTAGACAGTGTTCACTATTAGACCAAGTTAAAATTTGAAGAGAAAGGTATTTTCCTCACTACTCACCTGTACGTAACATAGAGTGATTTACAGGGCAGGCCTCACAGGACATTACATTATGAAACATTTTCCAAAACAATTTTCAGTAGGATTGAGTGTGCACTTTAATCAAACTTCACATTGTACTGTTCATGTTAAACTTTATTCTACTTCTGACACAGATCTGGGATGTTTCCACATGCAAAGGCAATTTTTACCTCATTATAACCAAGTGAGAGTTGAGCCCTTCACCAAACAGCACACAGAAACACGTGTGATTTGGGTACCAGAACTATTGGGGCTGGTGAAACAAACAATCCATCCATCCTTTCCGGGCCATACAGGAGTTTGTTTTGTGGCAGAGGCATCAATCATTTTGGCTTGTGCAGGGGCAGAATACTGGGACACAGGCCCCAACAAAGCAGAAACTGCAGGGATGGGTGCTGGAAGGAAAGCTTCCAGGCTGGAGGTTTTGTGTAGCCACATAGTCCTGACACTCCATCCTAATGCCTTGTACAGTGTTCAGCAGTGACTAGACACACTACACTGAAATATCATTACTAATCCTCATATTGAGCACATTGAAACCATAGCTGTGCTTCAGAACAAGTCAGGGTAAGTGTGGGTTAGAAGATATAAGAGCTCCATAAGAGCACATAAACATTCTGCTAGCTCAGCAAGAGCACATCTCAGCTCGAAGGCAAACCCAGCATACCTTGTTTCATAGCTGACTTTGCAGATGAGAAGACTCTGCACAGGCTACTCTGAACTACAATTTGAACACTCACAGACAGATGATCCTGGTTTAAGGAACTGTGTCCCACACCAAAGTAGAAGGTGCTGCAGTGTTCTGCAAACTGCGCATTCACAGTGACACGAGGAGCTGGCACAACAATTTACTACGGAAGCCACGCTTCTACTCTTTACTACGAGAGTTATGAATGGAATGAGAAAGTACTAGAGAAACATCCTTTCCTAATGAGCCCATAAACCCCTCTTAGTGAGTTTCTAGGTCACAAAGAAGTCACAATTTAGATTCGCACAAATTAACCTGATTAACCTAATCGCCTTTGAATCTAAATATTATAGCATAAAGAGTTACAATGCAATAATACTTCCTTACTTGCAGAAAGTTTTTCATTCCTTTAACACATGTTTAACATTAGAATGAAACCAAACTACCTTGACATTGCTCATTGCTGGAACAAACTGCAACCTTCCCTGCAAGCTGAGCCAACAAAGCTGAAATGCCTTTCTGATCTGAATCTTTGAACGCTACAAATAAGGACAATAAGGACAAAACAGATAGTAAAAATACTATAAATATTTTGATATATATCTTATCTATATTTTAAAATACGTTACATTTGTTACAATAATCCTAGGTGTGAGCAATGTACTTTGATCTACAGATGAAGGGAGTATGCAGTGACTTGTAGCTCACACTGGTTCTAACACTCCACTCTAACCAACAGCAGGGACGCTTTACTCACTTGGAAACTACTAGAAACACAACAATACAAACTAACTGGGACTCTACACTTTCACTTACCTCCTGGCTCGTTTTCTGGCCTGCCTTCATGTAGAAAATGAAAACAGTATCAAAAGGACGACAAGGTAACAAATCCAAGTAGCCAAGGTCATCAAAAAACCCGGGAAGAGCAGAGTCAAGTGCAATCAGGTGAGGAGGTAGACGACTGTTAGTAGGTTCCTGTTCAATAGATAGAATTCAACAGCTTAAAAACCCATCTTTCTTAACTGAAAGGTCTTTATTGCTTTAATGGCAATCCATTAAAATATAAAAAGACAATTTCCCTTCTCTAAGAGCAAAATCATACAGGGATTTCTGATGCGGTATAATCTTGTTACTGTAAATGAGTAACAGCAAGCATAACAGGTTGACAATTCGTTGCATTCTACTCTCATTAAATAAAAGTGGTACTTTGCCAGTGAGAGACATAATATTTTGCTCAAGAAGAGCACACAACAAAAGCAGCAGATGCTTTCAAAATGTCACAGCTATGCATACAGTCACATGCGCAGTTTCAGATTAACTTAAATACCAGTAATACGTAAAATACTGAGCACTTTAAGACATCATTTTTGCAAATGCTCTATAGTCTACTTTTCCTGACAGCTTTCTGGAAGGAAAAGCAAGAAATATAAGGGAGAATCCAAAGGTAAGAGGCAGAATTTCAAATTAAGAATATGGATCACCTCTATAAATTGTTATTTTAATTTTAAAAAGAAACCTACATAACCCCTGTTACGTACTCCCAAGTATTTATGTATGATTAAACCACTTCAGCACAACCACCTCTGAAGCAAAACCTCTATGGCAGTTATATTTCAGAGAGCCTTCAAGTACCACCCCAAAACCTAACTCAAGTTGTGGAAGGATTTCAAGTGTGAACATCTGAGTGTGATGGCTTATGCATCATCCACTGCAAACAAAGGTACAGCCACGTATTCAGAGCATGTTCAACCTGCTCTTAATCCTGGAAGACTGGAATCTACCACTTGATTTGATTAGACTGCAGCTGAACAGTAGCTGGAACTACATAGATGATCCTCCACCAACAAATTTCCCCCTTTTGTCAAGCCAGACCACATGGGAACTGGAGGAAGTGGACAACACCAGGAGGTATCAGATCACCTTCAATGCCTCTAACGAGAGGAACCCAAAGTGAGAGAGGAACAGACGCGCTGTCTGGAACTCCTGCGCTGGTGGCGGGGGCTTACACTCCGTGATCGGATCAGGAAAGCTCTTCTTCCGCCACTCCTCTTCACTTCTCTGATCTATGGAAGTCTCAAAGACAATCTGCTGGGCCATGCCATTCCTCAGCTTCTCATGGCGCTCTTCGAGCTGGAAAACATTGAGTGAACTGCTGATGTCACCAAAATCATGAAGATCCACTAAGAAAACAGTTCCACCACTTAGGAAAGCTCTACAGCAGCATCTGCAATCCACCACCAGAATGGTTACTAAAACACTTTCAAAAAGACCTTGCAACGTTTCAGAGTGAGCACCTAAAAACCCTGTTTGCATAGGAGAGCTCTGTGAATATCCAGTATCAGCTACGGCTTTCTCCTATTCAAGTGAACAGAAAGTAAAACACATTAGATCCTGCAAAACTTTAAAATATTTGAGACATGCACTCTCTTCTTCCCCCAGGAAGGTCTCAAAAACGACCCTTCCATTTCCCCAGAAGAAGCAACAAAATGCAAGTCATTGCTTCCTATAACACCAGGATATTAGGATCAGTAATTAAACGTGTTGAGCAGTGTCTCCCAAATAATACATCCAAAGCACTGTCATCTTCCTGGAGAAGTGCACAGATTTAACTAATTTGCAGAGGTGGTTATTCCATTAATATGAAATTGGACAAGCTAAAGAGTAAAACTATTTACAGTAAGACATTAGTGCATGACCCACAAACAGACAAAAACCCCAAGAACAAAATCAAGTCAGAGACAGTTACTTACTTCCTCATTCACGATTTCATGTAAATCAGGAATGCTCAAGTCAGCCTTCACAAATGGAATCTTGTCCACTTCTTCAGGAAAAGGGCGGTGTTTCACACTGTATTTCAATCCAACATCATTTTTCGGAGCTGGTCGAGGTTCTGGTACAAATGTCTGACAAAAAAAGGTTGTTTTTACATTCAAGGTATTGTATCACTAGACAATATTATAACAGATGAAAAACATTTCCTCTCCCCTCCCCACCAGAACTACACTAATCCATTAGTGAGCAGCATCATTAAAAAACATTAAATACTTTAAACTAATAGACTAGTATTAAAAATGTGACTGTAAATTTTTAAAAGACACAACTCTGTCCATTTTAGAATCTGCAAACCCTGCTTACCATCTAGCCTCTAAACAGTTGCAAACCCCGATAAAAATGGCAAGCTTACATGGCAACATCTTATTTTCAGCCCATTCTAACCGTATTAAGAGAAAGCTGGCAAGTATTTGAGAAGCTCCATTTCAACTCTCCTGATTGTGATCATCACAACAAGCCAAGGCTTCAAAGAGAGCAGCAGTGCTGTGGGTCAGGAGATGCACTGCCAGAATATCCAAAGGACTTGCATCACGGATCGTGATGCAATTTTGACATTACTACTACATCAAGTTCTATACTGTCATTATGTAATTACAAACTTCAAGCTACTAAGGAAACCAACAAATTATCCAGGCACAGGTTTAGAGGTGCATCAGGTCCAGGAAAGCAAGACCTTTCATTGCATCTTCAGTGTTGTTTTCTAAGTTTATTTACTACTGATTACATTTCAAAAGGGCAAAATCATTAAGTTATAGAATGCCTTCAAGTTGGAAAAGTTCCCTTACAACTGGTGAGGAGGTCAGCAGTCAGATCATGGCTTGTCCTTTAGTGTAGGAGGCAGCACACCTGGACTGACACTATTTAGCCAAGGGTCCCAGCTCCAGAGACAGCCGAGCTCCAAACACATCCTGGACAGTCTTCCCGAAGGCTGCTTCGCAGAGACCACATTCATCTAAATGTGAACATGCCAGCTGAGACTGACAAGCCCTAATTTCAGCTACCTTACTGCCTTTCTTTTACTGAGGGTCATGGGAAGAGTTTAAAGATGTGGAGAAGTCCACAGACAGAAATTTTCACAACAGGAGTACATGCTCCACTAGACAACTGCAATAAGAAATTTTACTGTAAAATAAGACTGAGGTATTTTTCCTCCGCCATTCCTCTCTCCAGCTGTTCCAGAGTTCATCTAGGTAACTTTTTTCACAGCAGGTTTACAGCTGTCTTTGCAACATCAGGCTCTGTAGCTTAAAGAGCTGTTCTCTCTGTAGCACCACATTCTATACCTCCGGACTTCACTCCCTCTGCTGCAAGGGCTTTGCCTGACACCTGAAAACTAGCACCAACACTCCTGCCTACACACTAAATACACTGTGCCTTACCCCATCACTTCAGAAGATGCTTTCAGAAAAAAAGAAAAGAAAAAGAGAATGCCCCCTCCCTTAATCAAGTCCGCAAGTCGAGAAAGCAACAGCACTTTCACAGCCTGTAGTTAATATTAATCACAAGTGATAAAGAGTCACCAGAGATGTGGCACATTACCTACAGCTAAAGGCCCCGTGGCTCAGCCTTAATGTATAATCACCAGCTCTGGGGGGCTGTCTCAGATAAGTGGAATTTCTGCTGAACATCTCTAAGTTAAAGATTTCTTTACGGGCTTTGATAGAGACCTTTTGATTTGCTTTAGCTCCTCTTGGTAAAAGACAGAGTTGCTGGGCCCACGCAAATCTTCCAGATGTCCCACGGATCAAAACCGTGACAGAGGGGAAAGAGTCATCTGCAAAGCACATGGGTTAAGAGAGAATAATATATCATCATATATTGCAAACACTTCACTGTGTAATCATTTAACAAGAAGAAAATGCAGGCATGATGGCAGAGGTTTTGCTTTCAAGGTTAACTCTTCCCTGACCCTGAAGAAAACTCCTGGTGAGAAGCAAACAAACCTCTCTGTCGCAGGAAAGTGCTAGTCTACTTTGTCAGCTCAATACTTGCCAGCTCAGTTTCACCATTAAAAGCAACTTTCATCCAAATTCATGCAGATCACTGTTTCTCTCCGAAATATCTCCAGGAAATCAAAGAAGATTGTCCAGCCACTGCCTGCTTAGGTGAGACAATGACCATATGGAGACACAGATTCCCTGATGCTTCCATGACCTTCTGCAAAAGTTCCTCACAAATAGCAGCAGTAAGAACAGTAGAAGGACAAAAGATAATGGTCAAACAAAAACTCAGGAAGATTCTGACTCCACATCAGGGAAAATTTTTCCACAAGGAATACAGACACAGAGAAGTTGCCCTCTCAAGTTTGCAAGGCCCACTTGGGCAACAACAGGTTGCATTACCCTGGTCCAAATTCAGTGCTGGCCTTGTCTACAGCAGGAGGTCAGACTACAGAGTCCTGAGGTGCCTTTCTACTGGCACAATGATGGTTTTAACACTGCAGGGATTTCAGTCTTCCTTCAAGATTTAAAAGGCCACTGATATTAGCCACCTTAGACGAGATCATCATACTTCTAAAGCTTTTCTTCTTAAAGGTATTTGCATTTATCTTTTGTGCACATAAACCACACACTAGCACCATCAGGTAACTAGCAGAACTCTATTCCTTCCCCAGTATTCCCTGGGAAGTTCAGGGTGCAGCACAGCCTATGCACACCCTGTACATAACCACACACACAGAGAACCCAAACCAGCTCCCCAGTCACTCACTTCTGTGATCTGCCTCAGAACTGGCCTGATGCACTTGTGCATTATTGCAATTAATCTTGTAATTAAAAGGGGATTTGTAAGCCAGTAATGCACAACAAGAAAAGATAACCTAATTTGTGATTCCAACAGCTTTGCAGGATTCCACAGTAATACAATTAGCAGAGGCAGAGTGAGAATGAGGATTGCTTAGCCATTCTAGCAGGCTCTAACGCATTCCAGTCAGGAACACACTTGCTCCAACACAGACTGGGGGTGGACACGTGGCAATGGCTCCCAGAATTGTCACTCCCTGCAAGATCTATTCAGTGATTCTCAATATGGTCAGAGCACTCTGGGCCACAGCCCAACTTCTCAGCACCAATTCATGCAGTTCTGTGCAATCTCTGATTTCAAGACTAGTTTTTAGGCTCCATCGTATCCACAAATGAAGAAAATGTATTGGGGACAGAACATCAGATCTAACATAAGTTAGTCTTTAACTGAGGTAGCACGTTAGAGAATTTTCATCTGTTCTATTAGGTAACACCATGTCACGTGAAGACTTACAGGGGGATCAGTTATTCTGTTCAAAGCATCATTTAATACCAGATTTTTGTAATATAAATTCTTGATGGTCAAAGTCTATGAGGCTGAAATGAGCTAGACCCAGCTGTGAAAGCCAACACCCTGTGACAAATCTCCTTTACAGGAGGTGTCATTGACAGAACAGGAGCAATCTCTGAAAAGTTGTAACAAGCAACTAAACAGCAACTAAAGCAACTAAACCTACTTGAGCTGAAAGCACCCACAGAAATATGCAGTAATAGGAGGCCTAAAGCAAGCAGCAGCAATGGTGCAAGGATAAAGGAGACATACTAACNTGACAGAACAGGATCAGATATGGGAAAGTTGTAACAAGCAACTAAACAGCAACTAAAGCAACTAAACCTACTTGAGCTGAAAGCACCCACAGAAATATGCAGTAATAGGAGGCCTAAAGAAGCAGCAGCAATGGTGCAAGCATAAAGGAGACATACTAACATGTTGAGCACTTATCCCTATCAAGTCTCCTATACTCTTCAGCTTTTCATTCTTGTACGAACAAGGATGTTTCAAAATGTAAGGCTATCGCTTTTTTCCATCAGCCATTATTTCAATGGCAGTCAGAAGCAAGCATATGATCTAACTGGCTGAAAGACTTGGACAACTGCATGAACAGTTTGGGTAGGTTTGTGCATGTTTGATTATCAGTGGCATTAAAGTTATTCCCATCACTTCATCCCAGAGCAACACTCTGCTCTATGTGCCCACCCACAGACAGGAAAGCCCCTGAAATGTGAGAGAGACACTCGACTAAGTACCTTTGTTTTGCAGCTCCATACAAAAAGTTTTAACCGGAGAAAGGAGGAAATGGGAAATCTGAACTTACTCTGTTCATTCCCTAGAGGCTGCTCCAACATGGCCAGGATGACACTGTTATCCAAAACAAAGTAACGGAAGCTGTGCTTGTTTATGGTAGGGAGACGGGAATATTTAATTAATGTGGTTTCATTCACCAAGCTGCAAGGAGAAGCAGGACCACTGGGAGAAGGAAATGCTCCAAGTAACTGCATAATGCTGCAAGTGAGAAAAAAGTTGAGAATTATGACAGATTAAGTGAACTGTTCCACACAAGTACAAATTTTCACTCATATTCTTCATCTGTATCTTGACCTAGCAGTTACATTATCAGGGCACATCTGCCCTCTCCCATCAGGTTGTTTTAAGATAACCAGTACCTTCAGAAAAACATACATGAAAACCTCCAAAGAAGGGTACTCTGCCTATAGAATGAGCTTCTTTATAACCCGGGTTATAAATATATTAAGACATGCTTTAAAGCACGAAAATCTGTACCCTTCCATAGCTTTATGTTCATTTTTAAAAGATTAGCTCTCCAATCATCCATACTTTAGCCCTCTCATATCAGCAAGCAGGACAGACATGGCAATGCACTAGTTACAATTGCCTTTGCTTTCTTCAAGTACAGATTACAGCAACTTAAAACCCTTTATATGGTTGGGATCCTAAAAGGTCCAAGATCACACAAGCATGACTACCACAGATGGTAATCTTCCCTGGAAGAAAGACTCCAGGTGGGGTCCAACAGTGCCTACCTCCTTGAAGCCACAGCCTTAGGAGGCCCCTAGAAGCATCATTTTAACTCATCTGAAGTTGTACAGGATCTCAATAACACTATTTTGAAATTGAAAACTTCTATAGCAAGAACCAGTAATGAGAGTTGTCCTGTGTTGGACTGAAGTTCACATGA
This sequence comes from Edolisoma coerulescens, assembly GCA_013397115.1. Taxonomy (NCBI): domain Eukaryota; kingdom Metazoa; phylum Chordata; class Aves; order Passeriformes; family Campephagidae; genus Edolisoma; species Edolisoma coerulescens. Next base: position 54,822 of record VWZW01008216.1, on the reverse strand, counting down.
TCTAAGTCAGGACTTGACCCTTAACACCAGCACCCAGACCTAAAGTAAGTCTATTGACTGCCCTCCCACACTTTTCCACTTTACTGTGAAAACAGTTTCATCTCTCTAAATGAAAAGAAGCACTTTCAGGCAACAAGAAGGATTTGTCCACAAGTTCCAATGAGTAGTTGCTTTTTCTTGAAAATTACACAGTTGTTTTTACTAACAGTAACATTTATAACAGTTGGATTTCAAAGCAGAGCAAAAAAGAAAGCAGCTATTGCCTTTTGCAAAACATATTTATTCTCCCCATCCTCAATCTGTCCTGTCTGCCATCATGCTGTTCAGCCCATAACACAGTGCTTTCCAAGTTCTCTGGAGCAAATCCCAATTTTCTTCTCTGTGCTTCCCCTCCCCAACCCACACATTATCTGTTACTGCATTTCCAGTAGAACCTCTCAAATATATTAAGCAAGCCCAACGCTGTGGGCAGGAAGCCATCCCATCCTGCTCCAGCATACATGTGCTGCCTGTGCTGTCACACAGTGTCTGTCAGTTTCCTAACCAGAGTGGGGACAGCATATGTTGTCAGGCTGCGGAGAAGAGAAAATGGGAAGACAGGATCACTAGGTTAAGTGAAAGAGAGAGGGAATTGCTGTCTGCAGAGAGGCCTGGCCGAGAACAGAACACCAGGGCTGGAGGAGGGTCTGGATTTTGCTGTACAAGGAAGAAAGGAGGGGAAAACAGTGACCAGACGGATCTGTTTTCTGTTAGCACCTGCAAGGGCGGGCAGGGGGAGATCTAAGGCAGAGCACAGCCCTGCCCAAAGGGCAAAGAAGGGGAGCTTCTGCCTAACTTCTTAAATGCTCTTGTTACATCAGAGATCACCAGCTGGGAACTCCCTATTAAACACTCTCAGACAAGGCAACACTGACCATTAAAGGTGCTCTGACAAATTACGTACCACGTTAGTGTAGCTTCAGCAGCATCCTTCACTCGCATGGATGCGGGGTTTGGCTCCTTATCTCCTTTGTACTTGACTTCTTGTTCACTGTTTTTGGATTTACTCCCTGAAATGCCCAGCTCCACAATCTCCAGTACCTCTTTTAAACAATCCTAAAACACAAGAACAACCTTGAAGCAGAAGCACTCGGATAAACATCTCCAAAATCTCAGGGAAACAGTGATATATCATTAAGTAAAGAAACCCACTGCTGGTATTATGAGCTCCTTATATAAAGGCAGAAGATTATTCCAACACTGTTAAAATAAGATCACATTTGCTATAGAACTGGTATTTTTTCTGTTTATAGATGTGTACTTGTATTATCTACTTCTACTCATATTCTAATGGCAAAAAGTGCTCTGAATGAATAAATACACACGACGTATTTCATTGCATATATACCAATTGCCAGGAGGACTATTATGAATGCAACTGAAAAATGTAAACGTATTTAAAAAGATAATAAACGCATTTCTGGGACTCTTTGCAGAAGTTTTAAGTTCTAAGCACATAAAAAATGAACTCATCTGGAAAACTGCAAGAAATCCTTTTCCAAATTTTTTCAATTGCCAACATCTTTCATTAGTAAAATACATCACAGTATCTAATTCACCAAGCGAAGAATAAGAACATTCTAAAAGTACACTGTAAAAGCATCAACAAATCTATTACAGGAGAGGCCAACACTCAGTAGAGCCACAGACATGACACACAAGTACTGTGCAGAACAAAATCACCCACTGAAAATATTTGGATTGCTACAACAAAGGTTCAGATCTCATGGCCTGAGCTACAGAATAACAAAGAAAGACTTCTCCTGAATAAATAAGTGATTAAAACTGAACATGAGTGGTCAGGTTGTACCACCAGAAACCAGAGAGGGTTCTGTCTTGGCCTTGATACTTCCTTATATTCATTGTTGATATAGAGTAAAAGTTGAAGAAAAAAAATCAAAGTTTTCTAACAGAGTAAAATTAACCAGCATTGAGCTGCAAAGACTGGCCACAAAGAATTGCAGCAGGAGTTTACAGAGTGGCAACACAGCAGGTGAAATTAAAGCAAATGTAAGAGGAGGCACCTGGAAAGCTGCATTTTTAATACTTGCAAATGCAGGGAAAGGTTCTCATCTGACTATCCTGACTCAGGAATGAGCTACTCAGTGTCCAGTACATAATGCACACAGTATGTAGCACTATCTCTTTATAGTGGTAATGAAAATAAAAAAAGACCATAATGAAATGGAATAAAGCATTATGCAACACAACCTATGCCACATCCAGGGAACCTATCCTACCGCAGTCACCTACTGCCATGCCAGTACTCCAAAGCACATGCAGAAAGCATCTTCATTTAAAGTTTTGCTTGTGGGTTTTCAATCTTCATTTTTTTGAATATACATATTTTTATATATTACAGAATAAACAAAATGTAAAGATATGTCATGTTCTATCTAAAAAGACAGCAAAATATTACATAATACATACATATCTATTATCTATAAAACCACAGAAAGATCTTTAAGTTGGCCCTGAAAGGAGACCAACAATGAAAACGGGCATTCAAATTTTTTCGTTTTTTCTTAAGCAGCAGGGCAGAAGGCAATCGAAAACATGCCTCTCATTTCCTGCTCCTCTCAAGCTTCCCAAGCAAATTCCACCTTCTATTGAGCTACGCTTTGCTCAGTTGCTGGAAAATTGGTTTCTTGGTGAAACTAACTCTGATTATCAAAATATTAGCATCAAAGGAATTCTGTTAAGCCTAGAAAATGCTTTAGTCAGGTAAGAGCTGAGAAATAAGGAGAGTCATGGCTACCAGCAGCAGGTAGCTAAGGGTTACGCCATTCATTTCTATATTTCTCTTTTGTTTTTTTCCAGGTTTCTTTTCTTCTCTTTTCCCAGTTTCACAAAGCAAGAAGAAAGATTGAGACATTCCTATAAAGGTAATTTTAAAGCCAAAAACTGTATTGATGAATAAAGAACAGGAATTAAAGTTCAGAAGTACTTTGCACAGAAACTATTTTGGAATTCCTAAGAAAGCTAAGCAAACCACACTATTTTAAAGTATTGAGAACAGACAGGTTGGGCACAAAAGGCATTTCAGATGCAGTGCTCAAAATCTATCCACTGGAGACTCTGACCTTCTCATCGAGCATGTCGGGGTGCTCCGTGAGCCAGACGCAGAGGCACTGGAAAGCTGCCACGATCATGGAGTGCAGGTCCCGGGAGTGCAGCGGGGCCGGGCGGCTGCACTGGTACACGATGTAGCTGCACACGGAGCTGATCGCGCGCTTCCGATCCGAGGGATCGACCACCACCTTCACCTGCCTCACACAAGGGTGACAGGGTGAGAATTCCTCCACAAAAATCTTCCACAGAAAAAACAGGTTTTGAGAACACTTCCAAATGCAGTTTTAAGAAATAGGAATAAACAGTTGAGCTCTTTTTTGATTACAGGTTAAAATTATTTAACAGTGATGGATATTGAAACTAAAAGTAAAGAAATCCTGCACTGAGGTATGACCACATTGCAAGTCTTGGTTTCCAAGAGCAGGAATGGCACCAGTGTGGCTTGATAAGAAACCAAATGTAAGCTGAATTTGCAATATTGAAATTTATTTTCCACAAATGCCTCTTCTTCAGCACTAGCAACCCATTCTGTATCTCCAAGAACCCACCCACTGCCAAGTTTCCCTTCCACAGGGCTTCATTCTGCTCAAGTAACTTTGCCCTAGACATATTCTCCACAGAGAAACTTTCACCACTGGAAAAAGGAAGTAAAAAAGCCATCCTTGGACAAGCACACTGACAAAAAACCCATAACCTCTTTCCCAAAATTCACTGCAAACACCTCTCTCTGCTTCCCTCCCAGCTCAGGGCTGCAGAGAGCAAGGCTCCAGACCAGAAGGTCAGGAAATAGCATAATGCACCATGAGGATCTGCGCTGTAAGGCTAAAGAACTGAATTTCTCTTCTCTCTTATTCACAGCCAGTGACTCAGCACAGGAACAGATGGATTTTTCTACTCTGCAGCATCTGACCATGCTCTGTAAAGCTTTGCTTATTCAGGTGCACCCTTATCCAGGCAGGAAGGTGGACGGGCTTTGCTGGTGCCAGCACTGAAGCCTGGCAGCTGTACTCCACAAATGGGAGTGACAACTCAGAGCCCCAGGATTCAGGTAGAACATCCTTCAGAAGCCCAAGATCTACAGCCGAGTCCCCTCAAAGTGAGCTTATGAAAGGCAGGTTTGTGAACCAACACTCCTACAGGAAACAAGGCTTTTGACTTTTCCAAGTCCCACTAATAACCTGATGCTGAACAGACACAAGACAGGGCAGCCCCTACTTGAGAAAGGCTTTGGGACTTGTCACCTCCAAAGACACAAGCAGAACCGGTCCCCACTGTAGTTCTGCAGGAAGAAGTGATCTCTTTTTCCCAATTTTGTTTTAAAGTGGAAAGATTTTCCAGGGCAAGACTTACTTCAGTTGCATGAGAACTATACAAACACTACAATATTTAATATTAACCTGGGGATACATTTGAAAGGATAATATATTTCCACATTCCCATAACCCTACAAGAAAAAAAACCAAAACAAACCAAACCAAGAAAACCCTGGCTTAACCACACAAGCTGCAGGAACCCCTGCTTCTGTATGGTGCTCCATAAGACCCAATAATACACATTAATTCATTTCAAAGCACTTTCAAATACATTCTTCAGTTCATACTACTGCAATAGTGAATAAACACCCAGTCCAATACGGCTCAGTGCTGACTTTATGCTCTAAAAACTGCCTGAGACATACATTAAAAGACATCTGTTGAGTTCCTGAGGGATTATGATGGGAAATGCTCAATTGTCACTCCAGGTTATCGTGGCTGCTCTAAGTACACTGGACTTTTGTTTAACAAAGGCCATGAAGTCCAGCCTGGGCACAAGTGCTCTCAGGCAGAAAGGGGCACTTTGCATCTCAACAACTCTTCTCCTCTACCTAGTAGCTTCAGTTGTTATTTGTGTTGAATGAAGGAACTGTGTGCAGATAAAGCTCTGAAGAAGGCAACACTTCATATTAGCAATACACTATGTTTTGTCAAGCTCTAAAAACTATTTCCAAGATGAGAAGGAAGGGGAAAAGTGGTACAACAGAAGTTTCAGCCAAAAGGCATTCCCAGGCCACGTGTCCTTTTAGTCACAGTGCGTTTACACTGGGAGAAAATTACCTACAACAGCAGGGCTGTTTCTTTTTCATTTTCAAACAGAATAGGTGCCGACAAACTCAGCCACAAAAATATGTTTTGTGGCACGACTTTCACCCAGGCAGGACTACAACCACCCCGTGAGAAGGGGCCAGAGCACACCAAGCTGCATGTCTCACCTTTGCCAGTCCAGAGAGCAGCTCCAGGGCAGCCAGAGAGATACTGCTGTCCTGCCTCCACTGGGAGTTGAGCCTTTGGGTTACCAGGTGGATGCTGCGGATCAGCAATCCAGCAGCTGTATCTGTATGAAGAGCTAGGATATAACCCCAAAACCACACACCACAGGGAGGGAAAATAACTAAGCATTAGTGACAATAAGCAAAGCACAGGCAACAAGGCAAAGCAGCCACAATACAGACATAAAATAAACCCTAACCATCTCAAAACTGGGTTGATGAATTTTGCACAGGCTAACTCCCTCACGTACTCTCCAGGCATTATACAAACCCATCCAGACTAGCTAGCTCAATTTAATTTTTTTAAAAGACATTTTGAATAATTCCAGAGCTCTGCTCCCAGCTGCCCTGCCAGCTTCAGGTTTTGCTATTGTACTTAAATTGTCTGTCACGTCATGTCTTTTAGTCTCTGAAAAATATAGGTATGGGTAATGTATATTAAACATTAGTAGTTGTATTGAGGAACTAAGGAGCACATGTAATTTCAGATACCTGTGTCAGAAGTAAACCATTCTTTCCACACCTAATGTTTATCAAAAGCTGCACTAGTTCAACAGATGTAGATAATGAAAGAATCAGTGCTAGAGAAAGAAACAATTATTTTTAACCTTTCATTTCCTTGAACCTTTAACTCCAAATTAGAAATAGAAAATATTTTAAGTATCAGTTGTTCTCACTTCAAAATACTAGGAAACATAAATACTATCTGTATTTGTTGAAACTGAAGTAGGCAAATTAATGTCAGAAATAAAAAACTGCTCAATAACTAGTTAAAAAGAGATATGAGAACTATGACAGATAAGGCATATCCTTCCCAAAATTTAAATTGCTTTATTTAACACTCAAGAACTATGTCCAATGTCACACCAGGAACAGATCCAAGAGTCTACTATGGCTAAACAGTAACAACACACCATCTTGTTTTCAATTTTCTCTTGTTTGAAGCATCCAGTGGAAACAAAAATTCTTTTCATAAGCTCCTTACAACCTTACCTTCCGTGCACAGGAAATTAAAAAAATCTAATAAAATGAATATACTAGAAAAATATATTTCAAGTTACGTCATGGTACGAAGATTCGGTAATTCAAATACTTAGAGGATTTTTTAAATCTTACAAATGAGTATTTTTACAAGCACTTGTCAATAAAAACCCACATAAACACACTAGCACTTTGATAATTTCAAACAAGCAAATGCTGTAGGGAAAGCACCAACGTGTTTATATGAATCCCTAGAATGTACTGAAGCCATTCCTGATAATCTCCCTCCTCTTGCTATTTACAGAACTAGATAAAAAAACCCCAGCAAACATTTTTGGTTGGTGAATGCAGAATTGTCAGTCTAGGCTACAATATAATAAAGGTGATTTGTTCTCACATTTAATTGGCCAACATCAGTTAAACTGAAGACCAAAGGAGCAAATGAAATTGCAGGATCTTGACAGTCAGCCAGCTTACCACACACAGATTTAGAACGTGGATTTTACTACAGAGAGTCAAAAATGGACAGTACAAGACACAGCAAACTGAAGTTAATTACTAAATTCTATTGTTACAACAAATGACATATCACAAGCCTTCTGCTTACTTGCTCTGTAAAAGCCAGAGTCCCTGAAATGTTCTTTAAATGTGGTTTAAGAAAAGGTGCTGCAGAGGTCAGGTGAGCATTTGGAACGCTATCAAAACGAATGAAGCGATTAATTTACACTTGGTGTACATATATCACATTCTTGCTGAGAGAAACTAAGTGTCTTGAAAACGTAAGTTAAAGTAAAGTTTGCAAACACCTTTTTCATAAGCTTTTACATTCTGATTTTGAAAATGTTAAAGAGTCCTTTAGAAGGGTTAAGACAACCACTGGAAGGGCACATGTGAGTGCAGACTTGCAGCACACAGCTGGGCTATCCCCCTGGCTTCAAACACCTGGCACATTAATGCTTTAGCCAGAACTAAAACAGAAAAACCCAGAAAACATCAACCCGGCATACCATGACAGTTTTCCAAAGAGCTATCCTTACCATAATCCCTCAGGAGGGCCTGTGCTGGCCGCTCACTGTCAGGTGTCGTGGGCTCTGTGCTGCCACCGCTTGCAGTGCTAATGCCACTGTTCGTGCGACTGTGGCTTTTGAAGAGGTTGTTTTCACCACCATTCTGCAAAGTGAAAGGCAGTTTAGAGAGATGAGAAAATTTCTGAGCTCCCCATGCTCTCAGATACAAAAGACCAAACCTCAAGATGCTACCTGAGCCCCTTTCACTAGCAGGTAAAGTAAGGAATGCATTCTTTCTGAAGAAGTAACTCCATAAACAAAAAATACTCACCGTTTCCATCTGACAGCCTATGGCTTCTAGCAGTGCTGAATCCTGAACAATATTTAACATTGCACCTGCAGAATCAGATAGGAGAAGGTAACTACAAACTACAGTAGAATTCACTACTAAAAATTACCAAGCAGGACAGAAGGTCTAACATAGAGGTCTGCAATTCTGTTTTATAAAATCTCTTATTAAAATGCAGGACTTGCTCCAGGCTTAGCCATTTGAAGCAGATGAAAGTTCACACAGAGAGTGCTTTCCGCTATATTAAAAATGCTTTGAATGCAGTCCAGAAAAGACTGAGAGGAGATCTCATTACATATCAATATCTCAAGGGTGGGTGTCCAGAGGATGGTGCCAGACTCTGTTTAGTGGTATCCATCAACAGGACAAGGAGTAATGCACAAACTAAAATACAGGAAGTTTTATCTCAACACGAGGAAGAACTTCCTTCCATGGAGGGTGGCAGAGCACTGGAACAGGCACAAGGAGGTCATGGAGTCTCCCTCTCTGAGGACATTCAAAACCCACCTGGACAGGTTCCTGTGTCACCTGCTCCTGGTGACTCTGCCTTGACAGGGAGCTGGACTGGATGATCTGCAGAGGTCTCCTCCAGCCCCCACTGTTCTGTGATAGGTCTGTCAAATTCCTCAGTTTGGAAGGATTTTGGCTTCACAGAAGGGCTGGAGTATTTATTTCCTTGTCTCACACCAGATTGCGCTCATTTAAAAACTCAGGTTACATTTAAGGATATCTATCAGAAGGCCAGTGCATAATCTGAGGTGGGTTACACTGAAATTCCCTCTGCCTGGAAGTTCTCCCCAGCCTCTCACTTTCCATGCTCTAATTTCCATCAGTGCCCAAAATACTGTATTCAAAAAGCTGAAGCTCTTAACTGCAGGGGTCACCAACCCCATTGCATCCAAACTAGCCAATACAGAGTTCTCTCTTCAACCTTGGGAAAGATTTAACTCACTTAAAGCAAAACTGCTGATGTGTCTTAGCTAAACTAGGGCGAACAGCTGGTACCTGCTTGGCAGCATCACCCCCAGATGGTGAAGGAAGAAGCAATAAGGACGTGGACCTGAAACTGGCTGACACTGACACATTTGGTGGCATCAGTTTTAATTTTCTGCCTCCTTCCCCTGCCTCATCCATCAATGAACATTTAGGAAAACACAACTTACTCTATGAAGGAAGGCAACAGGACAAGGGGGAATGTTTTCACACAGAGCGGGCAAAGTGAGGTGGGATGGTGGGAAGAAATTCTTCCCTGTGAGGGTGGGAAGGCCCTGGCACAGGGTGCCCAGAGAAGCTGTGGCTGCCCCATCCCTGAAAGGGTCCCAGGCCACGCTGGATAGGGCTTGGAGCAATCTGGTCTAGTGGAAGGTGTCCCCACCCAGGGAACGGGGATGGAATGCATGGTGGAATAGCAGGGTGGAATGACCTGAGCTTTAAGGTCCCTTCCAACCCAAACCACTCCGTGATTCTACAAAATGCACTGCTCGCTGCCAAACGTTTATTGGCAGATGGAAACAAACCCTGGTTTTGTTGAGAAGCTGCTGGCACATGTGAGAATTTCTGGCTAAACTGGAGATTCATGAATCCTCTCCAGCTACAGCCAGCAGGAATTAACTTCACATATGGAAACAGGAGCTTAAGAGGAAGAATACAGGGCAGGTGAACTGGCAGGGACCAGCATGGGAATAATAACTCCCAGTAGAAAAGCCATTCAAGGCAGAGCACCTACCCAGCTGGCTGCAGACCAACTCGGTGCGGAGGGGCATGGGACCACATGGGTGGGATTTAACAGAGCATCACCCTGTGATACCAGACATAGTGCTGGAGGTGGGACAGCCCTCTGGGCACCAATGCTCTGAGGGTCTCACTTGGAAACCACAGATATCCTCACCCCTTCACCAGCACTGGGTGCAAATTATTCTTTCAGATTATTCCCCTCTAGTCTTCTCCGAGAAAAGGAACTGCTTAAACTATTGCAAGGCAACCTTCCAAAAGTCTTTGCAGATTTGGATTTGCTTCCCTTCCCTTAACTACACATCATTTTCTTGCCCTCCCCTGCTAACTAAGTAAACTCTCTGCCTCCCAGAACAAGGCAGACACCTCTCACACACAAGACTGTTGCCTTTTTAAATAGACAAAAGGAAAGTAGTAGGGGCAAGAACACCATCATGTTGAAAAAGGCACTTCTAAAGAGAGAAGAATAAGGGGGGGAAAGGGAGAATAATAGGCACGTACATCTTTACTTATCTGAAAACATATTTCACTTGTCAGATTATGCACTATTCAACTTTTCATCTTCTACTTCCTTTCTGAGTATTTAGCATAATGTTAATTCACTCATTACCTCAAAGAACAGTTTGCTAAACTGTGCATAGTGCAGCTCCACACTCTATTCCAAAACTTCTGGGTTTTGTCTGAGGATTTACACACTGCTAAACAAATGTCATCTGTATTCTGCCAATGCTGGACCACCCAGTCACCAGCATTTCAGTATGTTTCATAGGCTTAACCATGCCAAAACCTAAGGTTTCCTCCGAAATCCATTAGTCAGGCATCCTTCCCAAAATTATGACATTTTTACCTACTTCCATTTCTAGTTGTGACTGACTTTCTGTGCTAGAATGTGCTTTACTTTTGCCTCTACTTTTCAAGTACTACTCCACATAAAAGGAGAAAGATTAACAAAAATGTGAGGCTTTTTAAGATGTTTTCATAGTATGAGGGAGATTACACATATGACAACCTGCCAGGAATTTAAACCTTCTTCTTGCAAAGCAACACATCACTAATAACCCATATTATTCCAGGACAGGTTAAGACAGACACTTCTATAATACAGTTAATAAATAAAAAAGCTGAAATAACCTAGTATCATTTGAGTGTTGTTGGGATCGGTTTCCATTTGCAAAGCTCTTATAAGGATATTTACAAGCTTCAGCTTCAAGGACAGGAATGCTACTGGCTTCTCATACGTTGAGCTGTCATCATTGCTGAATTTTCCTTCCAGGACAACCTGAAGAAAAAGTACACTTATTCCAGTATCAATTAAAGATCATGTCAGCAGGGTTTCAAAAGTCAATATTCACAGCACACATTGCTACTGACACCTTGTAATATGGTCTTACTGTTCCAGGTTCACTGGAAGAGTTCCAGTGCTAAAGAAAACACCCAGTACAACCCACAACCCACCCAAACCCCACTCCCAGGGAAAAGAAAAATGGAAACGCAAAACAGTGATAAATGTACTACCTCAGACTTTATTGTTCCAAAATGATGAGGGAGAGGCAACAGAGACAGCAAGATGTTAATGGAAGCTCTTCTTAGCTCTGTGGGGTTTACATAGATTTTAAACTTTGAGAGTTCTCTGCAAATCAAAGCATCAGACAGTTAATCAACTTTTCACAAGAATCTGGAGCTGAATGTAACTAAGTTAAAATTAAATATACACCCACCCTATCATCTTAAGTAATTTGCAGTATGCAATGTAGCTGTTTCTTTCTAAGAGCTACATTAGAAGAAGCAGTGGCTCAGATTTAAGCCCAGGAGATAAATAATGCTTTAGACATAGTCTAAATGACTACCATCAAAATGAAACACAGTACCAAGACATAACACATACACTGAAGAAGACATGCAGAGAGTACTATTAAGTGCCTAACTTAGCAAAACATTCAGAAATCTATAAAGCTCTGATAAGAACCCACTCCAATTCAAGTAGTCTAAATTATCAATTTTTCCATTGAATGATGTATAGGATTACTTACTTATTGAATACACTGCAACAACAGTCACTAATGAATATCTTGGGAAAGTTTACTTTAAAATCAATAGGCTTTCAACATATTTTTGATATATTTCAATATATTTTCCTATTCTTAAAGGCACTGCTTTGCACCAATGAATATGCAGCTAACAACTCACGTATTTCATTTAAAATAAGCGCTATTATTGCTTTGAAGAAAATTGCATTAAATAAAACTGGAAATTTGAGCTTACACAGTGTTGCTATTATCACCATCAAATACACACACACTGTAGGCCCCACATCACAGAATTCCTTTGGTGAAATTACTCAGGAATGACAGAAGACAAACACCTCCGAACATCTCTGATGATGTTTATATGGACATAGCAATTTACCTGTCAGGTAAAATAGTTTCCAGAGCTGAAATGAAGTAGGGAACCACAACATCGATGCTCTTCAGGTAACAGCAGAACAGAGGAGGGCAGTTTAGAATAACACTGGCAAGAACCGGGTGGCAAACAAAATCCGCTATCTGCAAACCCTGAATTAAAAGCATGTAAAATCTGACAAAGAAAGATAAGATTAAATTATTTGCACATAAAAAGCATCAGAATCCCATATGAAAAAGAATGCGCAGCCACTATTTGATCTTGTCTATATAAAACAGAGTACGTTTCAAAATGAAAGCTAGGAAATATTGGTATGAGTCTTCCCCTACATTACTGAGCACAGGCAAGCACACTTGACCTGCTTAATAAACCCTCACAAATGACAGGAATTTCATATGAAAAGCCAATGCAGCATAGTTTTACTGAAATCTTCGACTTGTTGCAACACCCAGACTGGGAGCTGAGCAAGCACAACCAGCTGGTTACCAACAGCTGGATCACCTGCTCTCCACTACTCCCTTCCCATCTAAAGGTGGGAGCAAGACCTTGATTTTAACTCCTCAACACGAGAAAAAATACTGTGAAATCTTGGGGGAGGCAGTGGACAAGACAATGGACAAGATGTCAGGACAAGACACACCGATCAGCAATTTGGAAAACGAGACCAAACATAACCATCATAACCACTTCAAATGAAAAAGCAACAACAGAAACCCAGCTGCCCATCATCCTAGAGCAGTTAAGTTTCTTTTGCAGCTTCTTGTTAGAGAACATGTACGCCCTCTTAGTTGTTTCAAAAGTCTTGCAGACACAGAGGAATCCCACTGACTGGCCAAGAGAAATATGAACTATCTATACAAAAAATACTACAACATTCAAGAAATAAAATTGTTCAGTCTTCTGGGAAGTTTTGATGGGACAAATGTATCTGAACAGTTTGAGAGAATCATGATTTAAAATTTATTCTCTGCCTCTAGAATTTGCTATTTTACATAATAAAAATCTGTGAAAAAGGTATACTATGACAGGCAAAACTGCCTCATTTTCTCAGAAATAAAACTGAACACAGAGGTAGTTCAAACACAACTGTTTCAAATAATGGGATATTACTGCACTTCAATACTCAGAGAGGGGAAAAAAAAGCAACTACAAAAAACAAAACCCAATGATGTGGTATTTGACAAGAGCTTTTGTGGTCTGATAAAGTGTACAAAGTCTTATGCCTGCACACGGTTTTTTCCATCTGAACAATATTCAGTGACAAACTAAACAAAAATAAAAATACAGGAGGCAAGAAAGTGCCAAAGAAAACGTTCCTCCCAGCTAGAGGCACTTTAAGGTACTCCCCTTCAACTGGAACCTGAAGAAAACCCAGTGAAAAGCAGCATCATGAAAATGTGAGAGGAAAACAGTGCTGGGCTTAGCCAGGAATGCCACCTCCAGCCTCTGAAGGCCAGCTAGATGTTTTTAAACTGGCAACACAGGATTCAGATGGCAACTGAGTGCTATTCACTGGGAATCAGTCTGCATCATAAAGTTACACCAATAAAGCAACTGGAAGATAGGTTAGTACCGGGATAGGTAAGCTGGTAATATTTCCTCCCCAGTCTTCTTGCTACAAAATATCCTACACAGTGTCCCGCACGCCTCTGCCCTTCCTGCTTCATAGTTGTCTGGGAATTCACTTGCATCGAACATGGGGTTGGAAGCCATAGTGTCTGTGGACATTTGAGATCCTTTCCGGCGGAACTCCACACTAGCCTGGGTCGCTATAGCTGGGAAGAGAAAAAACAGCATTTCACTGTGCGTGTTAATGTACAGAACAGGCTCATGGGATCCTGGACACAAAGATCAAGTCCAATTTAGTAGTTAACATGAAGCGATAAGCTCACTGTATTTGAGCCAGTGCATCTGTTTAGGAAGTATTTGTGGGTGTACCTAACTTGTTTTCTTCATAAGGATGACAACAACTGACCTTCATATCCTAGAGACTGTCCCAACTTTTTGCTGGGAAGAGTGTGCTTATATCCAATACTAGCTTCCTATCCTCTCTGAAGGGCAAGGATCTCTCTCACCTAGCTCTTGTCCCCACAAAAATGAAATGCCACCTTTCCTTGCTCCCCTAAAAAACCAAAAAAATTTCAATGGTGCCATTACTACTGACCTCCAAGGAAGTGCTTAACTTCCAGCTGGCCAGCTCATCTCATGCTGCCCTGAACACCTAGTGGCTTTGATCCAGTTTTGTTGTACAAACATACTAATTAAAAAATAATCAGAAAAATTTAAGGCCACGTATGAGAAAGGGAAGGTTGTGAAATCTCATTCTCCTAATTTGGTCCCTCTCTCCTCACATGATCACTGAAACTGCTAATTAATAAGAGAGCCTCTGACAGACTGCAGCTATCGTGGGCTGGCTGTCTCCTGCCCCCTACCCTACAGCAGCTCCACGACCCTCTTGGAGCCCACTGTGACCTAAACTGGCTCTGCCCAGCTATGGGCTCTCTCCCCGCAGGCCAGTTCTGCCAGTCCACACCACTCCAATCCATGTCTTTCTAGAGAGATTTCGGGTCTCCCTTTCACACATCAGCATTGTGTGGATACAAGACCACTCGCTCTGTTGGCTCCATCCTTTCTTCCAGGATAGCTACCGAAACAAAATATATATTGCACTCAATGTGATTTTTTTTCAGTTTTTTTTTTTTCTCTTCCTTGGACAGCTTGCCTCTAGGATTACTAACATCATAAAAAGTGTGCTCTTGCTTGTGCAGACAATGTGTGCTCCTGACAGAATCACACCTATGTGTTTCTACCAGCAAAAGAGAACTTCTTCTGTCTCAGCTCTGGGACACTGGGGAACAGCAGGTTCACAGTCAGCCTTGCAAACAAAGGCACGTTAACACTTGAGCAGCTGGAATACCTGATCATTTACAGATAGAGTGCTTTTTTGTTTTGTTTTAAAGGAAATGTCTTAATGCCTACTCCTAATGTTTTGTCCTCAAATTTATCATTTAACCTACATTTACCTTACAAATTTTCATTGATGTTAAGTAGCAAATAAGTACAAATCTTTATGCATCTTCCCATGAGCCATTTTTTGTCCTCAATAAGCTATCCAGCAATATACTGTAGTTGGAAAAAAACACTACATGCACAATGCATACAAATCAAACACTAGGTCTGTAAAATAAGCTTTAAGTAAAAAAAACATGGTTAGTGCAAAGTCCTGAAATTTATGACATGATCACAGACTAAAGTACAGAAAAGATGGGACTGATTCAGGCAGATTAATTTGCTTTTGCCAACAATCCTCCCCATTCAAAAACACACACAAAAAAATTACTTGTCTTTTTCAAGTAAAAGTGCAAAAGCTACAAGAGACAATGAGAATGAGTTTACAAATAAAATATGGGATTATGAAAAAAGAAAAGCATGACCGCAATTAAGGAAAAGCTACTGGTTCCTACTTACAAGATTTATAAGAAAGAAGAATTTGGATAAAAGATGCTGCAAGATAATAGAAATAAAATGGAAACAAATCAAAGGACAGCAGTAGTTATAAAATACTTTTAAGATGGTGAAATCGTAATATAAGTTAAGAAGCTTTTAGCTTTTTAAAAAATAGATTAAAAGCTTTATGATATAGCAAGCTCATTAAACACATAGGAAATTGGCATACAGGTCCAAAATTATGGTTTTGAAAGTACCATGCAAAACAATGAACAAAAAGTTACAAACTACGACTAAGATTTAGAGCTGTTCATACCGACATGTATCAGTTCTTTACCAGAATGTATTAACCTTTCTCAGCTCACGGACCCGTCCCCACGTCGCAGCGCACACACCAGGCTATCCTAAGGCTCCTCTGAATTGGGGTACGTCTGGCAGGAGGAAAGTTACTTACCTGCAATCTCCTCACAGCAGTACTCCTGCTTCCAAACCAGGAGTTCCCAATGGTATCACAGCTCCCATCTCCCTAAGCCAAGTTGCTAACAACCAGAATACCTGAGCATGCTTCCCCTGACCACCAGCTTCATTAACAATCTTCCAAAGCAGGAACAAAAGGTAGAACACTCCCAGAAACATCAACATTTCAAACAACATCCAGAGAAAGAAGAGAGTACGAACTCCAGCAGCCAGGTACTACCCACCACCTGGGGAGAGCTAGTTCTTTGAACAGGCAGGGTCAGACCTGTAACCAAGCCCCTCAGCAGCACTCACCATGTCCCCGGTCAAGGCTGCTTGCTCCTAGAGCCCCAGAAACATTCTATGGGATATTAATGACAACAGGGCCAGAAGAGGTGAGGGTAATGATATACCCTAAGGCTCCCCCACTGCCAACAGCCCCTGGCCGATACCAGCAAGCCCCTGAGGTGACTCCTTCAGCTGCTATAAACTGCAGAGCTCGCATCCTTTAGGTACAAGGATTAAGAATGAGCCCATCAGACTGGAAGATTCAGTTGCTGAAATGCTGGCACAAGGTACTGGTGAGCCTCTCCCCGTTCTCAAAGGCTGAGGACAGTAGGTAGCAGTAGCATGCACTGTACGGCCAAGCTTGTCTGAAACACACACTGCCACTGAACCTGCCCTGGCACAGATACACACACCCCCAAGCTGTTAACCTCATACAGGCTCCGTAGCCAATTTGTTATGAAGGTGTTATCTATCACAAGGATCTATTTATCCCACACTCTCAGCTACATAAATGCCACACACCCATCTAATTCTAACAACTACGCCAGCAGGATCCAGCTGCTTTCAAACCACCTATGCATCTTCCAACGGGCCATTTTTACTGTCTCACCACAACACAGTGATGTTTATCAGCTGCCCACCACAAAGCTTCACCATCAAAGTCTGGGTGCAGAAACTAAAACCTGATAAGGACACTCAAGGCCCAAAAGCATCATGCCAATGACGGCGTGATCATTGCTCTGCTTCAGAATCCAAACAATGACACAGGACTACCTTGAAGGACAGGGCTCAAAGAGCAAACAGGACAACTGCTTTCCAGGTGATAACCACCACCAGCAGCCAACTGTATACAGGTGACTTCCAGCTAATCTTGAGAGACAACAATTCTCTCTTCCCAAAGACAGACAAAAACAGAACAACCACAAATGTGGAACACCTACAGTTTTCCAATCAAGGGCTGGTACAAGAAGTTCACCCATAAGATGACAGAAAATTGAAAAACCGTGAGGCAGCAGTTAAACCAACAGAACCAGGACAGTTGAGGCTGAAGGGGCTTCTGGAGATAGTCAGCCCTCCCCAGCAAAGCAGGGTCAAGTAGAACAAATTCAGTTACCCTTCTACCCATTTAGACAGTTTTTCATCTCAAGACCTACAAAAAGCTGGACATTTTTTCCACCCATAATTTTTCATTACTTCCTTTCTGGAGGTTAAAGAGTTCCAGAGGTAAAATGTGAGACCCCAGGACAAGGAAAAAAGGAAGGGTAGAGGGGTACTCATTCACATCAGCCTTGATCAAGTGCTCTTTATTTCCTAGAGCTCATCAAAAAGGTACACTGTAAGATGGGAGAAGGACAACATGCTTGGCCACGTGTGTCAGCAGGATTTGTTTAAAAGAACCAAACTAAATTCTGAACTAGAGCTTGAGACCATGGCTCATCCACAGGTCACCTGGTAGGCACTGCACTGAGCTCATGAATCTCTCTTTGGTAATCACATCATAGGGATTCTCACTAAGACTGTGCCACATGACAGAAGAGGAGAGATAAACACACACCAGAAAACTCAGCATTCCAGAGGTGTCCCAGGGCACAAGGGTCTCTACAGGACCAAGGAGCAAGCTGTAATACTTTTGCAAAGTGGTCCTCAGTCCTCCAGCCAGCAGCGAAACAAAGAAGCTGGATCAGACAGCCAAAAGAGAAGGAATTCTTAACTGCATGGCATTGAAACAAAGCAAACATTAGAAGGGTTTAAGCTGCTGAGATCTTACACAGCTGCAGTTCCAGACCTAAAGAAAAACAGTGTGTGTTGGCCAGTGGAAGACAATACTATACAGCAAAGCTGATTTTAAGTGTAGACACTTCCCAAACAAAACATTTAAAGCACCCATAAAAACAATAGTGCTTCTTGAAGCTAACGCTAACATTATCAACAGCAGTGTCACACAAGGTAAGAATATATAATAATTCAGCTAGCGGCTGAAGTGTCATGGCTACAAAGGATAGCACATGGACCACGACATACAGGAACAGCCAAACTGCAGCTGTAAAGCATCAGATTTATTTTGGATGTCTTTCCTAAGGGTAGGGACTGTGGCAGCTCACCGTCCCTTCTCTGCTGGTCGTCTCCCTTCAAGCCACATCTACATTGGGCAGCAGGAGCAGGTAGATGGGCACAATGTGCAGATCTGATTGTTACTGATGGGCCACACTTCTATGATGGGGGGCCCGAATACAGAACCCTCCTGACCCATCTCATCAGCCAGCATAGCACCTCCTGCCTTATGCTGTTCGAGGAGGAAAAGATTTGGAGGCATCAGGCATTACAGGTCAGATTCCCAGAATAAAAACTTTTCAATTTGGACTTAAAGCTCATTCAAAAGACACTGATGCTTCAAGTCAGCAGAAATTCCAGGGGTCTGGCCCTTTACACATTTTGCTCATTTTCCCACCTTAGGCAGAGGCTGAGCAAAAGGATAAATCAGGCAATGAGAGTTTGGGGCCTCTCTACAGCGTTTCAGCAGTAGGGGTCCATCCTCAGTTCTGTCTCCTTCAGCCAGCCCACCTTGGCACTACAGTGACCAGGGACCTTACAGAGCAGTAAAAACACCCTGCAAGGGCAGCAGACACTCGATTAAATTTCTGTAAGTTAATTCTGTCTTCCAAATCACTGAAAAAGCAGGACATTACCCAGCCAGGCTCCTGGGAGTCCACCAACATCATTGTCTCAGAACCACTGCTGCTAATACACAGCAGATCGTGTGATGTGCAAAGACTGGTCTCACTATGTACAGCTCGGAAGAGCACAGAGGAGGAACAGAATAGAGCACAGAGGAGGAACAGAATTAACACAATTCCAAACAGCTGTCTCTAGTTTCCAGAAAGCCAGTAAATCTCTCTTCAAGGCTAGTAACACAACAATTTTCTGATTGCTTTTAGGTGATTGAAGACATTGCATATATGAACAGAAGGCCCTGGAACCCCTTTGAGGAAGTTAAACCTTTTGATTTTGGATGACTGTGTACTTCTGCCGGCATCACAACACCTCTGCTTACAGCTGACACTATTGCATAAGCACCATCTCAGCTGACATCCTTCCTTTACAG
Organism: Edolisoma coerulescens; assembly: GCA_013397115.1. Taxonomy (NCBI): domain Eukaryota; kingdom Metazoa; phylum Chordata; class Aves; order Passeriformes; family Campephagidae; genus Edolisoma; species Edolisoma coerulescens. Next base: position 35,644 of record VWZW01008216.1, on the reverse strand, counting down.
GTTAAGCACTTCATTAAAATTGCTCAAGAAACAGGTTATGTCAAAATTAAAACGATCTAATCAATCTGGAAAGCACTAAATGTAGTAATACATTAAATGCACATGTAACCAAACACACCCTCAAAGGATGCTTTACTCCTTCCTAAGCTCAGCTGTTTCCCTAGTCAGGAGTCACAGGCCTTTTACAGAGAGATTCCAAACTCCTACCACAGAAACCCACAACGAATACTTTCAAAAACCATGTGCTACATACCTAAAAACACCTTTAGAAGATCCCAAATCCTAAGCTTTCACACAGGAATTTGACACAATAAACAAGGAAGACCACCAGTTTAACTGCTGCTGTCAAGTCCCACTATACATCCAACTTGCTACAACAAATGTCTTTTCCCTATTTTTCTTAGGCCAGTAAGTTACTGACAGATTGATTGATAGATCTCTTGGAAAAGTTAGCAGACATTCAAAATACACCACTCTCCAAAACCAAGGAGAAGTACCACTTTGTGCATTATGTGGAGTGATGTAGGACAATTTTTCAAATATTAAAGAGTCGATACAAATAGTTGCTATTAATCATAGATACTCAAGCAGATTTCAAATCAAGAAATGGACTCCTACCATATGATTTCCTTCACTTAATAGCATTTTCCCCAGTATCATAATTGGAAGCGCCATGGTTGTTAGAGCAAGGGAGTATTTAATAGTAATACAACAAAAAGTGGGGTTTTTTTTAAACTTTGAAATCCCCAAACACCTGCTCAGCTAATAGCAGATGCTGGCTCAGCTCAAGGGGTTAACTACAACAGAGCATTTCAGATTTTACTTTTTTTAGATTATGCATGTGTTAATCTTGCAGGTAGGAAATGTCAATAAAACAAGGAAAAAAGAGTACATATATTTTTTGTAATATTTACCAGTCATGCTGCTGTCTCTGTTTATTCCATTATGAAGTTTACAGTGAACAAATGCTGCATCAAATAACCATGATCCAAAGAGGTTCAAGATGCTGTTAACCTTTGGCCTGCGAGGAGCTGGAAGTGGCCGAGGCTCAGAGCTTGTCTGGTTTGGGCTAGAGAGTGGAGAAGTAGAGGAGGGTTGGTGCTGCACTTTTGAAGCATGTGCAGTAGTTACCTGTTTGAACAGAAGAACAGATCAGCTCCTAGAATCAAGGAAATTACTTCCCCTAACTGAGGAAATGATCCAAAGGGTCAGCTACTCAAATACAGAGTATGAAATCTTACAGTGCTGGTTTTCATCGTTGCTTTGTTCACGGTCACTGCCCGATGCCTCCGGTTGTGGGGTGGAGTGGTGTTGGTAGCAGTGCTCTGGGGCATGCTCAGCCTGTTCACTGGCGTGGGTGGTGCGCTGTCTGACCGGGGTCGAGAAATGCCTGTTAAGGCCAGGAATAAAGCAGGCTTTCAGCAAGAATTCCATGGGCTCACACAGAGCAGGCCATTAGTAAGCATAGGAGCCTCTGGTCAAAAGCCATGCTTCCCCCTGCTCCCCCAAACAGCAGTAGCAAGAAAAACATCTCTCCTTATTTTGCTATTAGCAGAAATAAATGCATAAGCAAATGAAAACAGTAATTACATCAGATAAACAATTGATTAAAAAACACCAAAGGACCCCCACACCTTAAGGCTGTGGGAGATGACAGACGGGAGGAACCAGTCCAGAAGCAGGCAGAGGGAAAGGAGCAAGGTTCACTTGCCAAAGACAATTTTACAGCTCACTTCTGCCAAAATTCACATGCCTCTCACCTTTGCCTTTCTTTCCCAACCATAACTCCCACACCTTTTTCTGAGACATCTCTAAGATGTCTGGCCCTTAAAGCCACCTTAGCTCACTAAGATGAAACCCATCCACCACACAGCTTTCTGCTCGGTTTCAGCTGAATCAGCTGCTGAACAGTCATATACTAAAGTAGTACATGAGATAGAGTAAGAAAGCAGAGCAAGCTATAATTTTTCTGGCAGCAGCAGGACATTAGACCAGTTTTTATCCAGCTTCAGGGAAACTCATGGTGTACAGAGCTCTTCCCAGTCAGAATCAGAAGCAACTCAACATCTGCAAAACTTGAAGTGACAAACACAACTTCTGCCCATTTTAATAAATACCAACACCCTCGCACCTCACTTGAAAAATGATGTGGGGAATTGTAATGTGCTTGAGCATTTGACACAGATTTTTTTTGACCATGTCAACTAAAGTACCTAAGTACTATTCATAACACAATACAGAACAATTTGCTCGTGCTAAACCATCAGTGTTACACCCCAGGCAGAGTATGCACTATGAAACCTATTGTTTTGGTACATTTGGCTGGAAAAAAGGATGCACTGTTTTGCCAAACACATCATGTAGGTACCAGGGAGAGCAAGATAAAATCCAATGCTTTAGCACTTGTGACAGAAGGCAATGAGCTCTCCCATCAGCCTTTGCTGAAGGGGGGTTCTGCAGCTCTCAACTCTGCCAGAGCACAGTCTCCTGATCCATACCTACAGCCTGAATTTAATTTCATTGAGAACTCTCCTGTGCCCCAATGCATTGCAGTCTCTGTCTCCGCACTCCAGGTGGGCTATTATCACCCTGGGTACTTCATCTTGCTACAAGATCTTCAGAAGTCTGAAGTGTCTGATTCATAAAACCACAGAACAGTTTGGGTTCAAAGGGACCTTAAAGTCCCTCCATTCCATCCCCTGCCCCGGGCAGGGACACCTTCCACTAGGACCATGGTCTTCCAAGTCCTGTCCAACCTGGCCTTGGACACTTCCAGGGATGGGGCAGCCACAGCTTCTCTGGGCACCCTGTGCCAGAGCCTCCCCACCCTCACAGGGAACAATTTCTTCCCAATATCCAATCTAACCCTGCCCTCTGTGTCCCTAGAGCCTGCTCTTCTCCAGGCTGACAGTCTCATTCCACTGGCAGGTTTTTTTGTTATACTATTTACGCATCTGCTTGAGTCTCCTGAAGTCTCACATCAGCTCACGTTTATGGCAGGTGACATTTGTTTGCACACATTTAAGCAGAAAAGCAGCTGGAGACAGGCAGCTCTTCTGAGTTTACAATAGCACGTATTCCCTGAAGAACTTTCAGTAGGTCTGAAGCATACTTAGTATAATGCTTTAAATTTCAGGTATTCCATCCTGTTACTTAAAACTGAACAGCCAGAGCTACTCAGTTACCAGCAGACACAAAGAAACACAACTTTTTTACTCAGTAGTAGTAGTCACCCACTAACTGTAAACTAAGTCAAACTCTCACAAAGATCTGAAGATGACAGTCCAAATTCAGCACCTTATAAAACAGGCACACAGCAGTTGTCACAAAGATTAGAAACATGGTGGTGAGTGCTCACAACATGCTAAAGCATAGCACTTGCATTGGTGATTTGATGGAAAGAGAAAAGAAGCCTTGTTTGGGAAAGAGATCCCTGGTTTTATTTTATACTTCTGATTTATCTGTTTTGCATTTGAAACTAAGGCCATCTGCAACTTCATGGATTCAAATGTTACTGTTGTGTATACAGATTTTTTTTTTAAGTGATCTGAGGTCCCCTCCTCACCAGTTCCAGGATATACTCGCAAATGATAAATTGTTATTGGTGTATTTATGGCGAACACAGATTTAAAGAGAATAAAATAATGATTAAGTTAATATTCCTAGCTATCCATGGGTAAGACAAAAACATTACCTAGGAATGCATCCACTAAACAGCTGATTCCACACATGGCATGAAAGAATATTTGAGGCAGATATTTAAGGCAGGGGTACTGATTCAGTTCTTGAGTCATCCCACTCACATTCAGAAACTGCTCCTGAAATTTGGGGTGGAGCTAATAATGGTTGGGTTACTCAAATCCACAGGATTACTGCACACAAAAAGAGCAAAATACATGTTAGTTAGTTTAAGAACAGCTGTTAAGATTTTAAAAACTCTTGAAGATGCAATAGTTTAAGGCAGTTAAATAACAGCACAAACCAGCATCCAATATCAATACATTTTAGCTGTTACTCCATCACAGGAAGGCATTTTCACTTCCTGGGTTGGCAGTATTTAACCGTCTTCATTTCAAGCATTACCCAAATACACCAAACAATTTCAGTAAAATAAAACAAACCAGAGCACACGCTTGCTAGACTAATCATTGCAGTAATATTAATTACTTATGAGGTCTTTTGAACCCAGTTAAGAGTTCCTTACATTGGTAAAGTTATTCTAGAAAGGTAAGCAATTAATTAAATATTGTCAAATGGTGACAAGAAGGGGAGTGGATTGTAAGAGTCTGAGCAACTTTTCCTGACTGACTCAAATCCTGAAACAGCAGATTTGAAAACTCTGAATTTGAAGAGTACAGTATTTGTGACATTAGTACTACAAATGAAGAAAACAGGGTTTTTTAGTTAGTTAGTTAAACAGTCTAATGTTTATCTAGCTTTAACTATTAAATAGCATTTTATATAAATTGTTTAATATTTTGGCTATTGAGAGCAGTAACACAACACCATGTCCAAAAATCTTTAAAACAAAGTACAGCATTTGGTTCGGCTGTGCATTTAAGAAAGATTAACACATACGTTAAAAATAACTGTATAGATTTCTTCATAAAAATAAATATATATATAAACACCCATTTTAAAAATAAATTGTAGGTTAAATTCAACACACTGAAGAATAAATGGAAGTCGTATGTATCTCCCAGAACTATGGTTAGCTTTTCCTGTTTGCTATCTCAGAGAAACGAAATTCTATTGAACTCTTGTTTTTCAGATCCTCCAAAATGCCAAATAGCTAAAATAGTTTTTAATTAACTGAACCAGTTTACATTTTGAAAGAGTCGAAGTTGAACGACACCACTCATGGCCTGCCCTGAGCTGCTGCAGGGCACTGGCACAACAAGTCTCTCATTTTATTCTATTTAGGTGCTTAATCTTGGCAATCTCCAGAGAAATGTTTAATTTGTCATGCAAATGTATAGATCTGATGCAAGAACAGGAACAACGGATGGCTGTAATTACAATACCTCAGCATATGTAAAAAGCGAAACCACGTTTGTGCAACGCACTCATTATCCATTTCAAGAGGAATCAGACCAGCATCTTCATCGGGAATTTTAAACGGAGGAAATGAAGGTCCATATGTAAAACGCAGCAACCTAGAAAGCAAGTCAGACGGACCTGTCCTTCAGCTCATACTCCTCAAAATTTAACAGTGCATTTGAGCCCCAAAGGTGAGTCAGCCCACAGGTGAGTCCACAGGCAACAACGCAACATCCCAAGTTTTCCTAGATATCCCCATCTTATACAATCACTCAGCTCTCTTACAGCTTTGGATGGTGCACACCTGAAGCCTGCCTAAAGCTCCAGCTCTTAAGCCCAAGAGCTGTTAAGGAAAAAGACCCCTCAGCAGCTCTCCCATCGCTTAGCCAGTGGGGTCACCACTTATCACAGCCACATGCACATCTGACAGGACGTTACATGAGAAGGAAGAGGGAAAAATTTTTAAAAAACAAATAAAGAAGGAATTTAAGCCCTTATCCTCACAGCTCTTTAGCTCAAGCATTCAATGACACTAGCAAGTCATATTAGGTTGCAGTTCTAAATTCCAGCTCATAACTGATGACCTACACTGCACCCCACCACCCTGAGCAGCACTCACTGTCGACCTACAAGCAGCACAGGACTTGCAACCCACAGTTCAGTGAGTTCTTCAAAACAGATGCACTTCATCTGCCAGAGGCTGGGATCTACAGACCAGCAAAGAGCAAACCAAAGATCCAGTGCCAGGAGGACAATACTTGGAGAAATGGAGATCTTTCCCTAGAAGACCTGAAGAGTCACCAGTGACCTTCACTGAGCTCCTGCTGTCTAATCCGACCCCTGCTTCATACCCAGCTTCACCAAATTACAGTTCAATTTCCCGGATCAACATAATCTTGATGTTCTCTAAAGGAACAGAAGACATCTGCATTGCACATTCTCAATATCCCAGCATTCCCAGAAATCAGTTTGTCTTTCCCTAAGCTAACTTCCTTGTAACGGTCAAGAAATGTACCACTTCATCCTTGCTCACTTATAAAGCAATATAGTTTTACAGAGATAAAGTCATTACAACTAGGAGAAGAGGAAGAGAAAACTAGTCTATGGCCGACTCCTAAACCAAGAGTCAAACAGGCTGAATTTCCATCTTCTCCCAGCACTAGGCAGTAACCTGCAGCCAACTAACACAAGTGTCTGAAATCACAGCCTATTAACAGCCTGGATAGAGAAGGAAAAGAGCTTTAGGACATGAGGCCTTCTCCAGACGCAAGGATGATGAAGAACCCACTCAGTGCAGCAGCTGGTGGTGCAGCTGCAGTGACAGCTGTGGATTGAGCTCCACCTGCTAACCTTGTCCATAACAAAGGGCACTGGACCTGTGGCCCAGCCAAGTGCTCAGACACTGCAGGAGCTGAGGACTAGGGAGGAAGAGCTGAGACTTGCACGAGCTTGGACTGTGAGGGGATAAAAGCCCGGGAGTCTTTTGTTGGGGCTGCTCCTTGGAGGCACCAGCTCAAGCTGCTCCTGTGTTACTGTGCCAGGAATAAAGGGCTTTATGGAACAAGACATCTGAGACTCCCATGGGAAACCTGGGGTCGAACTGGTGAGGAAGCCTGGTTTGACTGTGAGAGTGGGGAGTGCAGGTAGTCAAGCAGGGCACTACTCCTCGGCTCACTGGAGCTGCTGCTGCAAAGGGGCTTCAGTCCCAGCAGTTAAAGTTGCTGGTGGTGGGAGAGTGACTGCCAGAGAGTCTTGGGAATGGTCAGACTGGGAAGTTTCCTTAACACCAGAAATACACACATTTGCACCAGGTAGCAAATGCTCTTCCGCCCTGTGTCCACCTACGTTTAGCGCCCAGAGGCATGACCCCATGTTATGTTTTTGCTGAGGAATTACCTGGCTCTGAAAGACCCAAAAGTGCCTGGCCCAACCCCATGCAGTCATGCGCCACACCACTGCCTGGCAACACAGTGCACTGCTTCAGTTCTCCCTATGACCACAAGAAACCAGTTTTTCAAAGAGCACGGCCAAATCTTTAGTGATACAGGGGACATTTTCAAGAATGATTGAAGACAGAAATAAATTTTAAGTCACACATCCAAGACAGTTAAAATATACTTAAAGTAACCTAGATGGGGTAAAAGTAGTATCTATTGGTATGGCAACACAATTAAGACTCCAGTTTCATCCTGCTAAAAATCATAGCCAAGGACGCAAATTAACACTGCATATGTGTACAGATTTCCAAATATAATTTTCCATATGGTTTTAATTTGAAACATTTACTCTCAGCTTATTGCTAATAACCCAATTCACAGAACTGTTTACTAAAACATTTTAACTGTTTGAAGCTGGAGCTTCATTGAAGTATTAAAAATGCCACTTAAAATACCACTGCACTTAAAGCCAGCCTCAGAGGAACCTAACTTTCCATGCATCAGGCAAAAACCAACATTACTGAACACAGACTAAAACATTCCAGAAACCCTGCAGACTCCTGTGCACAAACAGAACCAAGACTGTTAGTCAACAGTGAGAGAGAAAGTGTAGGCACAGTGCATGGTGCAGAACACCAACACATGTTTTGAGACAGAGCTGTTCTTTTCAGATCAGTGAATCATAAAGTATTTTCCGTTATGTAACGCTACATCTAACAAGCTAAAAATAGCTAAAGAAATAGCGTGGGAAATACACAGAACTCGTATTGCAGCTTTATTTCCCAGAGGTTTAACAAGTAGCTGCATAACCTGGAAAAATCTATCCACACTTCACATTTTGACAGGTAATTCAAAGCAAAAGTTTTCGAAGTTAAGATAAACCCTTGCAGAAAAATACACTATTGAATATTTCACAATGCAGCAATTTTAACACATCTTTGAACTTTCACAGAAATAAGTCACTGATATTTCAAAAGAGCTGGAAGAAGGAGACCCAGATGACCCTCGTACCAACAATTAATTCAGTTCTTTCCTCCAAGAGACTGAGATTTGTCCCACAAAGACTTCATACCAAAAAGTCCTCTATAGTAAGGGTACTGAAACTCTCCTCACTGTTCAGAGCCTTCTACTACAGCTGAAACTCTTCTGCAACCCTCAGATGTGAGTGTTCCCTCAGTCAGTTTGCAGGTGACACTGAGGTGGGCACGAGCTGACCTGCTGGAAGACAGGAAGGATCTCTGAGGGATTTGGACAGGCTGGATCAAGGGGCTGAAGCCACTCTATGAGGCTAAACAAGGCAAAGTGATGGGTCCTGCCTTTGGGTCACAACAACCCCAGAGCTACAGGTTTGGGGCAGAGTGGCTGGGAAGTGCCCGGTTGGAAAGGCCCTGGGGGTGCTGATCCACAGCAGCTGAACAAGAGCCTGCTGTGCCCAGGTGGGCAAGAGGCCACGGGCACCCGGCCTGTACCAGCCAGGGTGTGGCAGCAGG
>VWZW01008216.1:11263-27107 GCA_013397115.1 Edolisoma coerulescens | reverse complement strand
GCTGGTGGTGCAGCTGCAGTGACAGCTGTGGATTGAGCTCCACCTGCTAACCTTGTCCATAACAAAGGGCACTGGACCTGTGGCCCAGCCAAGTGCTCAGACACTGCAGGAGCTGAGGACTAGGGAGGAAGAGCTGAGACTTGCACGAGCTTGGACTGTGAGGGGATAAAAGCCCGGGAGTCTTTTGTTGGGGCTGCTCCTTGGAGGCACCAGCTCAAGCTGCTCCTGTGTTACTGTGCCAGGAATAAAGGGCTTTATGGAACAAGACATCTGAGACTCCCATGGGAAACCTGGGGTCGAACTGGTGAGGAAGCCTGGTTTGACTGTGAGAGTGGGGAGTGCAGGTAGTCAAGCAGGGCACTACTCCTCGGCTCACTGGAGCTGCTGCTGCAAAGGGGCTTCAGTCCCAGCAGTTAAAGTTGCTGGTGGTGGGAGAGTGACTGCCAGAGAGTCTTGGGAATGGTCAGACTGGGAAGTTTCCTTAACACCAGAAATACACACATTTGCACCAGGTAGCAAATGCTCTTCCGCCCTGTGTCCACCTACGTTTAGCGCCCAGAGGCATGACCCCATGTTATGTTTTTGCTGAGGAATTACCTGGCTCTGAAAGACCCAAAAGTGCCTGGCCCAACCCCATGCAGTCATGCGCCACACCACTGCCTGGCAACACAGTGCACTGCTTCAGTTCTCCCTATGACCACAAGAAACCAGTTTTTCAAAGAGCACGGCCAAATCTTTAGTGATACAGGGGACATTTTCAAGAATGATTGAAGACAGAAATAAATTTTAAGTCACACATCCAAGACAGTTAAAATATACTTAAAGTAACCTAGATGGGGTAAAAGTAGTATCTATTGGTATGGCAACACAATTAAGACTCCAGTTTCATCCTGCTAAAAATCATAGCCAAGGACGCAAATTAACACTGCATATGTGTACAGATTTCCAAATATAATTTTCCATATGGTTTTAATTTGAAACATTTACTCTCAGCTTATTGCTAATAACCCAATTCACAGAACTGTTTACTAAAACATTTTAACTGTTTGAAGCTGGAGCTTCATTGAAGTATTAAAAATGCCACTTAAAATACCACTGCACTTAAAGCCAGCCTCAGAGGAACCTAACTTTCCATGCATCAGGCAAAAACCAACATTACTGAACACAGACTAAAACATTCCAGAAACCCTGCAGACTCCTGTGCACCAACAGAACCAAGACTGTTAGTCAACAGTGAGAGAGAAAGTGTAGGCACAGTGCATGGTGCAGAACACCAACACATGTTTTGAGACAGAGCTGTTCTTTTCAGATCAGTGAATCATAAAGTATTTTCCGTTATGTAACGCTACATCTAACAAGCTAAAAATAGCTAAAGAAATAGCGTGGGAAATACACAGAACTCGTATTGCAGCTTTATTTCCCAGAGGTTTAACAAGTAGCTGCATAACCTGGAAAAATCTATCCACACTTCACATTTTGACAGGTAATTCAAAGCAAAAGTTTTCGAAGTTAAAATAAACCCTTGCAGAAAAATACACTATTGAATATTTCACAATGCAGCAATTTTAACACATCTTTGAACTTTCACAGAAATAAGTCACTGATATTTCAAAAGAGCTGGAAGAAGGAGACCCAGATGACCCTCGTACCAACAATTAATTCAGTTCTTTCCTCCAAGAGACTGAGATTTGTCCCACAAAGACTTCATACCAAAAAGTCCTCTATAGTAAGGGTACTGAAACTCTCCTCACTGTTCAGAGCCTTCTACTACAGCTGAAACTCTTCTGCAACCCTCAGATGTGAGTGTTCCCTCAGTCAGTTTGCAGGTGACACTGAGGTGGGCACGAGCTGACCTGCTGGAAGACAGGAAGGATCTCTAGAGGGATTTGGACAGGCTGGATCAAGGGGCTGAAGCCACTCTATGAGGCTAAACAAGGCAAAGTGATGGGTCCTGCCTTTGGGTCACAACAACCCCAGAGCTACAGGTTTGGGGCAGAGTGGCTGGGAAGTGCCCGGTTGGAAAGGCCCTGGGGGTGCTGATCAACAGCAGCTGAACAAGAGCCTGCTGTGCCCAGGTGGGCAAGAGGCCACGGGCACCCGGCCTGTACCAGCCAGGGTGTGGCAGCAGGGCCAGGGCAGTGACTGTCCCCTGTGCTGGGCACTGGTGAGGCACCTCCAGTCCTGGGGTCAGTTTTGGGCCCCTCATGGCAAGAAAGACATTGAGGAGCTGGAGTGTATCCAGAGAAGGGAACAGGGCTGGGGAAGGGGCTGGAGCACCAGGGGCAGCTGAGAGAGCCGGGGGGACTCAGCCTGGAGAAATGGAGACTCAGAGAGGACCTTCTCATTCTCTACAACTACATGAAAGGAGGTTAGTGCCAACAGAGGGTTGGCCTCTTCTCCCAGGTTACAAGGGACAGGACATGGGAAATGGCCTCAAGTTGTGCCAGGGGATGTCTAGATTCAGTGGAAAAGGTTGTCAGGCACTGGCACAGGTTACCTAGGGCAGTGGTGGAGTCACCAAAGGGTATTAAAAGACATGTGGATGTGGAACTTGGGAACACGGGTTAGTGGTGGGCTTGGCAGTACTGGGGGAATGGTTGGATTTGGTGATCTTAGAGGTCTTTTCCAACCTAAACAATTCTGTCATATATGATCCTTACTGTCCCCATACCCAGCAAGACTTGGTACAGCTCTTCTCCCCTACTCTCTAGAGCAGAAAGCCTGTGGGCTGCCTCTGGCCCATCACATCCTAAACGCCAGGGCACAAGTGCCAGGCAGCTGTAACACAGTTTCAACTCCACAGGGTCAAATCAGAGTCCAAGAGTCACCTCAAACCCAGCAGCATGAGCACTAACAAGCACCTAGTAATTTTGATGGTGACTGCCATTAAACCCACATATATAACGCTACACTAATATTCTTGAGTCATTCCTCAGGGCACATGATGAAGAGTCACAACGATGGAGACTAATACACACACACGCCGCGAAGAGTTAAATATCAGAGAGGTGCTAAGCTTACACAAGAACAGCGACAACCCAACTCAGATCTTCCCTTGTAGAACACAGGAATACACACACAACCCAAGGATACAGCAAGATCTCTCACTTTGCATTGCTTATTCACCTTTGGATTGCTGCGCATTCCACAAATAAGCAACTCCAAAACACGTATAGCCATGATTATCCCCACATGTGCATTTATTTCCATGGGATTTCTCCTACCTGGAAGTAAGGGCACAAATGACCTTGCTCCACTGCTCAACTACTGCAGGATGATGTCGCCAGTTAGCCACCATCTCTTTGGCAGTTTTCCAGTAAGGAGGTGTTGGAAAGCACCGCGTACAAGCGAGTAACCATACCTCAAACAGCACGCCAATTAATTTCTCAGCCAGATTCTCAGCAATGCCACCTTACAACAGAAACAAAGCACACCTTCAGTTAGTGTTCCATCTAAATAACTTCAAGCATCTCCCCAAGGAGGTTTTGGTTAAAGTGCATAAAGATCAAGCTCATTTTCTTAATAATTTTTAAGAGTGATTCTTGATTGTATCCTACAGCCAATTAGCCTTTTTTGCAAGACCAAATACAAAAGATAACACCCAGCCACATGTGTGTAATAAGGGACAGCAAGAATTCACCAATCTTACGCAGTCTTCTATTGCACTGTGTCTACATTGAAGCTTTTTTTTTTTTTGAATAGGTAAAACTGACACTGTTATTTTGCACTAGGCAGGCTGAACAGCAAGACAAAGGGGTTTCAGTGAAACAAACAGGGAACAATATTGTCTGAAACTGTTCATCCCAAACTGTTCCTGTATGAAGTCATCGTCCTGCAAAAATACTTTTAGGAAAACTCAGCTCCAAATCATTCAGTCTTTTCTGGCAATGCTTTATTTTGGAGTAATGGGGCAGAATTAGGAGTGAGCTATTGTGCTTTGGTAGCTCCTTAGAGCTTTTAATGGGTTCCCCCATCTTGCTGGCAGCTGGATGTCAAGATGAGCCAGAAGTTTTTCCAGTCATTGAACCAAATGGAAGATGAACATGAACCTTGCACAGTTGGAGCTGCTAGAAGAGTGTCATTGATCTGAAGAAGAAATAATAACAAAACCTCCCAGGTTTCTCTTGCCATAATTGTCGACTCATGAGCCAGCTTCTGGACAGCTTTCAAAACCTGCAAGCACAGTCTGATCTGACTGGATCCCGGGTCTGGCCTGCAAGAGAAGAAAACAATGCTTGAGAAACAGAACTATAGTGATTTATCCAGTAACATGAACTTTCATTAGTTACAAAAGGAAACAAATATTATTGAGCGAGACCCAAAAACATGAGCCAATATGCCTCTGTCTCTAGGCATCCTAGCTCTGCCTTAATGAGCACAAGATGCACCTTAACACTCTTCTCTATGTGAGACTCAATACACAGAGCAAACACTCACCGGAGCAAGCACAATCCACCATCTCAAAGAGATTTATCTTGGGCCAAACAATAACAATCCAGTTGAGACATCATGAATTATTACATACATAATTCAGAAGGGGCAAAACTAGGAGAATCTAGATTGTTAGCAATCTAATTTAAATTCTTTCTAGTTCTCCTCTTGTTTCCAAATCAACTCTTATCCCTTCTTCCTTTAGTCTGATGTTCCTATTTAATGACCCCCTTCTAGATCTTCTTCTGTAAATCCAAGAAGTAAGGAGTAAGGAAGGAAGAAAGGAAACAACTTCATATTTTCAAGGTTTTCCCTGTAGTAATAATGAGATCCACACTGGCCCTGCTGAGTCACTCAACACAAAGATGGGCAGAAGCAGCACAAAGCAACATCACCTCTTCCCATCAGTTAGTCTGGACAAGGCAGAACAGGCACAAAACAGTAACATGACACATTCTGGACAGTATCTAAGGACACTGGTAAAAAACCTGAGGAAGCCTAAATTTTAAAGGGTGAAAGAGGAGAATACAATTAGAGTGTGCAGTATATGTAAGGCATATTTCAACCTGTGCATAATTTCATCATCCGTCCTACCACTCACTGAAAGGATGACCAAAAAAAAAAAAATCATAAAAGTATTACCTTCCACCGGACTACTTAGTATTACCAGATTCCTACCAAACATTTTCAATGTGGTATAACCCACAAGTCATGTTGCATGGCAAGCACCTCAAAAATGTGCTGATCCACTAAATACTATCAGCTTTTTATCTTGATAGCATAAATGTTGTATTACAGTACTGGAAACAAGGTCACAAAGAGACAAGATAATGTCTAATGCAAAATTGCAGACTACTAGCCACAGTTCAGGACCTCAGTGGATTGCTTGATGCTAGTGCTAGATCATAACCCAGAGTCTCTGCAGAACAACAAGCTTTCAGACAAGTGAGCCCTGCCTTGCTCATAGCGCTATTTTTTTGCCTGAGCAACAACAGGGCAGATTGTTTAAATCAAAAGATATCCTTAATCTACATAGGCTTGAAGCTTCCAAGGCTGCTTCAAGACTTGTTTCTCTAATCATTTAGAGAAACCGTAAAAAAACAGGGCTTATATGCAAGCTAATGGGATACTTCTGAGCTAATCTTGTAAAGGTAACTCAAAGATTCCTGTCCGTCTACGACTTCCTCTTGTCCACAAAGTTAACCCAATGGCAAGCTCTGCTTGCACTATTTCTAGACTTCTAGATGTCTAGATTTCTACAGAACTTGACCTTTTGGCCATACTTCTTCACAACAAGTACTGTTCCCATGATTTCATATGAGAAGCATATGAAGTTATTACAAAAAAAGTACTTTGACAGTCACATGTTCCATGATCTCTCAAGCAACTCCAGACATTTTTGTTGCAGAGGACCCAGATACCTGTACCTCACTCTCTTGGGGAGGCAATACAGGGGGAGAGAGTTCTCATCTTTCCTTCCAACATTGTTTGTGGCACTGAAACTTTATCTGACAGCAGTAACAACCACTACTGCTTAAGTCATCTTCAAGACCTCTTGGATATTCTAGGGTTGCCAGAAATGGAAAGCCTGGGGGTTGCCTGGGGGCTATTCAAATATGTCAACAAAGTGTTTGTTTCTTCAGGGTGGACAGAGGGCCAGTGCAGGAGGGAAGGACACAAACACCCTCTCTCTCGTCACTGCGGCAGATAGAGGAAAGGTAACTTGACTCACCCAGCTTTCACAGTTTTATTTTTCAGCACCACACTATTTCAAGGACTGTGCATGTAAATATTTGATTCAGCTGAGCACTCAGACTAGAATAATCTATGTGCACCTGTTCTGGATGGGTGTACACAAGCCCCTGAGGTGCCATTTACACTGAAGTGCCCGCTTCAAGCTGCTGCATTTCACACCTCACCTATACATCACCCTCTGAGTCTGAAACCTTCACAACTCTGGGCCACCACTTTTAAGGCAGCCAAACCAACAGCTACATCGTTTCCAGAGAACCAGGATGAGGAAGGAAGTTATTTTAATCACAACCTTCCATAGGACATAGGCTGACAATAAAGGCTTAGTATCTTCAACACAAGAACAGATTTTTCCAGGAGACAGTTCAATGCAGGTTGCTATAACAGCTCCTGGGTAAGTATTCTACATGAGCCCATCAGCATCAGCAACCTGCATCAATCGGGTAAACCCAGAAATTATTCTCCTCTTCCCCACCACAGACACCTAAGTCTGAATCTTTGCTTGTATTCAAGGCAGGTGTGCACAAATTGGTTCTGCATTTCATTTGCAGTACAGAAAATTTTCCTGTAGCTGGAGTGAATTCTGAACACAGCCCCCTGGAGGGCAAAACTTAAAACGAGAGTAGGGACTTGAACAACAAGTGTTGACAGCAGCAGCCATGAAAAATCAGCGTTTAAGATGTATCTCAGAGGCTCTTGGAAGAAAAACTATAGAACAGCTATACTACAGGGAGAGTATTTAAAATAATGATTTTTTGGTACTCTCTGTCTCTAGGTGTTAATTATTTCATTCCACAGCTATCACATGTAGTCTACCAGCCTATATCAAGGTCCAACAATGATTTTGGGAGAGAAGGGTGAAGTGGAAGCTTGTGCCGACAGCATGCAAGAAGCTGTACTACAGAGCTGCCTGCTACTAGGGCCCCCGGCGTGAGAGCAAGCAAGGGATCACAGAAACAACTACTTAATGGACTCGTGAAGAATTCCTTCTCTGCTGTGCCAAGGGAATAAAGGATCCCAGACAGCAGACTGTGTTCTGCACTTATTAAAGCTTAGAGACAACCTCCTGCCGCAGTCTAACCCAGAAGCTTGCTTTCCTCAGACTTGTGTCATTGCCTTGGCCATCCTTCAATGGGAATTAAAATGCATTTTCACTACAAGTTAAGAGCAACAGCAGCTAAGGGTAGGTGGCAGGGTAGGTGGCAGACTTTGAAGCAATCAATAAATACCGAAAAACTCCTCTGAATTTGCACAAGTAATTATCCCAAGTCCTTTATTAACAAAGCCTTTAGTAGAGTGAAGCGACCCAAGTGCAGCAGAGCACTTTGAAGGCCACCTGCAGTGATACATTATTAATACTGATAAAAGCAGATGATCCGATACTTACGGCAATATATTAAACATTGATCTGAAGTTAAGTACCTTTTCAGGGGGCACTATTATTTAATCTTACTTATCCGGTACATACGTCCAACAGCAGCAGGTAAACTTGTCATAAACTATAAACAAGGTTAAGGATGTTTGTGCATTCTGACAATGTAGCTGCGTCCAAGACCTAGAAACATGTCTATCTCAACACCACCACCCAAGGATGTCAGACAGCAAGCACTCTGCCATGGGGTTCCTTCAAAACTACCAGTGGAGGACAATCAGCATAACCACGCATGTTTAACAGGCAGCAAGATGCAGGCACAGAGCAGTCACTTACTGCAAGATCCTTCAGTACATCACAAATGTGGTCAAATCTTGAATAACAAGGGCTGGGACTGCCATGATGTGCTCTTAGCCTATCTCAGTTTTACACAACGAAAAGCACGTGGTCACACAGTGATGCTCTTCTGCCTTTCCCCTTACCCTCCAGTCATCCAGCAGAGATAAACCTTGAAGCTCTTAGTTCATATACTTGAATGTTTACGGTCCTACCTGTGATTCTAATCACCTAACCACAGCAGCAACAACTCAATTTGCTACTGAAAAATTACAAAAGACATTTGGAGAAACACCTTCCTCCTAAGCTTGCAGCAAAGGCAGTCATATTTTACTCAAGAGCCTCCATGCCTCACGAGTCCTCTGACAGGTTACCTGCTAACTATAGCTTGGAATCCCTCAGCCTCCTGAGCATCCCAGCCCTAACACTCACCTTGGTACAAAGAGATTTTGGAGATGTTTGAGAATGCTTTGAACATAAAGGTTTGGTTCCTTAATAACGGGTAAAGGAATGGAGTCCTTAGGTAACACAAGAGCCATAATCCAATCTGTATACACATCCACACAGTATTTCACAGTATCGCCATCCAAAGGGAGGGTCAGTCCATAACAAACCACCTCCATAGTCCATTTTACCTAACAAACACAAAGAAAAAGTTATGAAAAATAAATATTCATAAGTAAGTATTGGTCAGAGCACATTAGTTCTAACTCAAAAAAACCCAAAAAAACAGTAGTTATGCTGTATGGGCAATTCTGTTTAACATATCCTGCAGGAAAACACCAAACGATTAACTCATATATCATGATATTATGAAGAATATGAATAAATGGCAACCACTCTCTAAATCCTGAATCTCTTAAATCTAAACTGTAGAGAGAACTCTTCAGAACACACAAAAGCTGCTAGTGAAAGACTTTCAAATTCTAGTAAATACTTGTACTATACAAAGACTTTTTTTTGAAGTCACATACTGTTGCTTCAAAACTGAAGGTAATTAGAAAGGCTTTGTGTTAAATGCTAAATTCCTTGAGTTTGTTGTGAGTTTTTTTGGTTGGTTTTCTTCAGCCTGAATTTCCTGGTACAGTAGCTCGGACAAACATTCACTACTAAATCATGAAGTAAACTGTTGCTATGATCTAGTTGCTAATAAAAGCCCTATGGAGATTACTAAACTAAAAATGTAACACACTTCATAAAACTTGGGACAATAAAGAGAGAAAAATAAAAGAGGCTATAGAAAAACATTAAACTGTCACTCTGGCATGAAGGAAACTATCATCTCCAAGGAAAGGCACTTACTTCTTTGTCTGTTTTTAGTAAACTCTCACTTCCAACAGATGACGTAATTAAAGCTTGTCCAAGAGGACGCACCACTGCATTTGCCACTTCTCTCCCCACATTCTCAGGATAGCTGTGAAGTACACTGGTATTCCCCTGATCATTTTGAATGACAAGATGCAAGGATCTCCACTCTGAGTACATAGTGCCTCTATGCTACAATCCAAACAACACCTGGGGGGGAGGAAGGAAGGAAAAAAGACAATTAGTTGAAATGTCTATGACATGAGTTAGCAAAACTGAGGCTGTGTATCACAACTCAGACCCTTGTAAATTCAAGATGCACATATCAATTTCATACATTTGACAGTCCAGAAGAGATTCCAACAGTTGTTCTTCAATCTTAGTATGTTTTTTACACAGATAAGCTTTAACATAGCTTGATTACAGAGATTATAGCAAGTTTCAGTTCAGGACTATCACTCCATTTTAGATACTAAAACTTGAGAAGTGACTTCACCTCACACTTCTGCTTGCACCATCTTTGCGGGAAAGATGCTTTCATTTACATGACATCTTCAGGTAAGTAGAAAATAGTTCTACAAGTATTCTGCCCATGAAGCAATGGCTGCAATTCATCCCTTGTTCCCTTTTTCACCTCAGCAGCAGTTAAAAAGAGATACCGGGAAACTTCCAGGAAAACCTTAGTCATCTCAGAAGACAAAAACTCAGCCTCTTTTACATTCATAAGGTATTTCTACAGCAGGCACTACTCCAAACTGGTAGCTGAAAAATGCGATTGAGTAATAATGAAGAGTGACCTCTACCTGCAGTGAGTTCAGGACTGGCTGAGCCTTAGTGCATCACTAGTTTAAACCCAGCATCACTTTACAGTTTCATTACATCACATACAGGTTCCAAATCTATGGCATTGGGGCGCATTTCAAATCTTTGTAAAGTCAATACACACACAGAGTCACTCCCTAAAAATCTACATTTGTCCCACAGATTCCAGACAGAAAAGCCACTAAGAAATTTCCCAGGCAGTGCTCTCAGAACTAGACACAGTTGTCCTTTCAGTAAGAATCCCAGCACAACTGCAGTTGTGCATTTCCCCTCACTGCAGTTTGAGTTCAGGAAGCCAAGCTGACCGTGAACTAACCAGGTTTTTGCAGTGGTGGGGGCTTGGGCTGGGTATTTTGGCATTGTTGTGAAACCGCAACCAAGAGAGGCGATTAGAAGCAGCAGAAGTTAAGCTGTGCTCCCACAGTCCCTCTCAGGCCGCGGCACCCTCGTGTCCTGAGCAGCGGCTCACGCTGCACCAGGCACACACACAAACCCTACGTGCTGGACAGGGCAGGGCTGGGAGCCCGGCCAGAGCCCCCCGGCCCGGGAACAGGCGGGGCGAGGCAGCACCAGCCACGGGGCTGCATTGGGCAGCTCAGAGACACCCACCACGCACAGCCAATTTTGATCCACGTATCAAACACATCCAGAGATATGATCTAACTCAAATGAGAAACTTCTGTGCCAACACAACAGAGCAGTGAGGACCCAGGGCCAGAGGGGTGGCAGGAACATCCCTCTGACAGCAGAACGCTTTGTACAGGCTCACAACAACATTAAGCTGCTGCTTGAGCAGGTGGTACCACGGCAGCCTGAGCCACCAGAACTGGGACTGCGCCATCTCCCTTTCCTCCTCTCCCACCAGAATCGGCAGTCTTTTATCCATCATCTGAGTCAGTTGACCACGTGAACAAGGAAAACAGGGCTGGCACAGGAGAAAAGCAAGGAGTGTTCAAGAGACACAGCTCAGATCAGCTCAAGCTGTCACGGGTGGCACTCCAAGATCTGTTTGCCAACTACACTTACCTGGCACAACCTGGAAGCCAGTTAGTTATATAGGGAATATTTTGAACACTTCCCTTAGACATTCCTTGGCCCAAAACCAAACAAGAAGCCAGGCCTGGAAATACACCTTCCTAGGGACAAGCCTATTTAAATAAGTCTGCCTATTTAGCTGACTCCCGAATTTTCACACCCAAAACCTATGCAAAAAGCCTGATGATTCCCTTCAAGGGAGACAGAAAAGCAAGGCTGCAAGATCTTGTCTTCCAAACTACATCCTTCCTGGTTTGAGGCAGCAATCACGTGTGCTCATCTGATGATAGTGAGTTAACCAGAGCAGCAGCAGCCTGCAGGAAGTACAACCCTTGCATCCTTCAGGCACCTTCCCTCCTCTGGGTGCTGAAGCAGGGGGAACGGAATGCTCATGTCACTGTGGTCAAAACGCTTAGGCTTAGAGAAAAATGGCAATTTCATGACACAGAAAAGTCACATACACACACAAAACCCCCAAAATAAAACCAAACCAAAAACCCAAACAAAAATCAGACAAAGAAAAAAACCACATAATATTAAAATACCAAACAAACCCCACAAAATCCCAATCCTCAGTGATGGCTTCAGTCACTGCTTAGCTTCACTATCTAGGTTTCCATATAGGCGTCTTTTCCTTTCATATCTATAGCCACAGAGACTCTTCATCTTCCCCTTTCTCTCCCTCCTGAACACCATCTTAGTCTCCAGCTTGTGTTTGGAGTCAAAGCAGAAGAGACAGAGGTGAGATATCATCCACTTTCCAAGACTTCCCCCTCTTCTCTCAGCCCCACAGCACTTTGCCTCTACCCCCAGAGCAGAGTCCCTTCCCCCTGTCCCACAAGGGAAGAGGGGAAGCACTCTCCATTCCTCTCCTGTGACACAAGTTCAATAGAAGCATGTAACCCTGTAACAGCATTTGAGGAACGCTGGTTTAAATAAACTGATTTGAACTGATAAAGCAGCATGTCCTTTCCATACCCACCCTCCGGCTGCCAGCAAACAGCTCATGGCAGGAGCTTATCAGTGTGTGATAAGCTGTGGTTGCCCTCATCCCAGAGCAGGGTGCCCAGGTGTGTGGAAGTGCTGTACAGTACAAACAAATGGCAGGCAATGCCTATGTGGGAGCTTTCTCATCCAGAAGAAAGAACTCAAAGGACAAGGATTCCCAAATCCTGCTGCATTTTAGAAAACCTTAATTGCACTAGGGCAGGGGAATGCGAGGACGCAATCACGCACCTTCATGCGGCTCCCTGCCATGATGAAGAAAAGATGCAAAGCTCTTCTGGGTGACCCTTCCACACTTCGGAGGAGTAGCACTTTTAACAGATACAGGATATAGACAATATGCCATGTTGAAGAGGTTTAGCAGCAGGACAACCAAAACATCTCGTACACACACTCCCAGCCTGCTGCCTGACATTCATACATAAATTTAATGATCAGACTGTATCTTATTAATATTTGAGGCTTCCTTTGGTCTTGCTGTAAAAGAAACCTTCTGTTAGTCTTAGCAATACACAAGGAATACTGAAAGAAGTAATTGATTCAGATGCAAAATCCTTATGAGGGATTTATCAGGGTATCGATCTATTCATCCCTCTACATTTAGCAATTAAAAGTTTTTATTTGGAAGGACTAGTTACTTTTTATTTAAGACTCCAGTTCAACTGCCACTTGAATTGGAAATGGGTGCAATCTGTCAGAATTGGAGTATCGCTAAATCTACCTGGTATGCAGCTTCTTCTAAATGGACAGAAGTTTAAAAAGGCTGAGACGTCTCCACACAGTGGTATCCGAGACAATATTCCTGACAGATTCCACACACTGACAGATTCATAACTTGCCTTAGACAAAAAGGACCTAATGCTGTGCAGCAGCAGGACTCCCACCCTTCCAAGAGGCTGTATTTATCAGTAACTACTGAACCAGCAACAGCAAACTGAAGACCAAAAAAGCAACTGTCACACCACACCTGATTTCAACTTCTGTTTTTGCAATGCTTTTGTATTTCAGCTTCAAAAAAGCACCCTCACTGGCCCAACTAACATCTCCCAAGTTTCATGACGCTGAATAGCCACACTTCACATACACATATGTCTTACTGGGGTTCAAATCACTAAGGACTCTCAGAAAGCTGATTAAGAGGAGGGATGAGAAGAATAATAAATAAACCCCTGATGTTCACCAAGAAGTTTTACACGCTCTTGTACACTGTATGTTCACTGTATCTTCCTGGAGACTGCACTAAATAAAACATCCCCACACTCTCACAGACAGACCTGGAAAGAAATCATCAGCATTAAAACTAGCAAAACAAAGGAGACATTCATCTACTATGAAACTGAGCATTAATTCCAATATTCCCTAGTGTGGTAAATAATCTGGGTTTCAATGTATTTCCTCCCAATCTGTTTCATCTTAGGAACTTCAGTAGTTATCTCCATATAAACCACTGAAATTGGATGTCTCAGCATTGAAGACCCAAGATCCTCAGTTCTCAAACACTGCAGAAGCCAGTGAGCACAAAAGAATAATGAGTCCATAAAACTCAAAAATTAAAGTTGTATTTCCAGTTTCCAAAGGCTTAATATGAACAGCTGCAGCCTGGATCACTAAAGTCAGTCAGTGAGAACGAAACAGAGCCACATTCTGCAGTTACTTTGAAGGAATGTGCAGAAGCTCTGAGCCTGAAGCTGAGGTGTTTGGAGTGTGGGCAGGGGAGAGATCAGGGAATCAATATCCATGGACTGAGCAGTTCCTCAGAAAACGTGCACTGAGGGAGGGAAGTGCTGAGGGCAAACATGAACATTTAGTCTTTTGTGCTCAGCAGCTTCAGATGTAAAATGAAGTGTTTTCCTAGAATGCAAAAGAACTTCAAGCACAAAGACAAGCTGTCCCAAAAGTGGATCCTTCTCGGCTTTTATTAGAACCAAAGAAGCAGAGCAGAGGCGATGGTTAGTAGTACAAGAGATGCAAAGACCATCAGCAGAGAGATGATCAAGGAAGGCTGAAGGCCTACTTGAGCCTAAACCAGAGAAACAGCCAAAAAAAAAATCTCTACATCAAAGTTCTGGGATATCAGATATGCTTTAAAAGTATTTCCTGGAAAAAAAGAAAGCCCTCCCGTTTAACATGACCTCTCCTACCTAACAGTACTAACATCTGCTCTCTAGAGGAAACAATTCTTGCTAGAAAGCCATTCTGCCACAACCCACCTTCCCCCAAAGCACAAACCAGAGGTTTATGAGCAATTTTTCTCACTCCTGTGACATTCTGAGCATGAACAGCTGCTTTATGCCCACTTGTCCCACTGCCCTCCAAGCTCACTTTGGAGAAAGCGAGTTACATCTAGCCAAGACTAACTGCACCTCTGGTGTGAAGCCTACCAGGCCTGAGGAAGCACAGCCCTCCTGGGTAGCTCACCTCGGGAGCCATCTAACAGGTCAGCTCTGCCTAAGGCATGCACTGTGTTTAAAGGACAACAGCCAGAGCAGAGAGCAGGCAAAAAATAAAAATGGCAAGAACCAAATAGAAGACCTATCTGAGAGAAAGACCAGCAGAAAGTTGGTATTTTAAGTGTCTTGTTAAAGAATAAAAAAATATGCATGTCAGGGTTACTATTAAATTTTTTAAAAAGTCTATGTTCAAGGCAGGAAGAGATCAGGCACACAAAGTCATCCTTTCCCAAGCCATTCAGCCACAGCACTACTAAGGGTCAGAGAAGAGAATCACAGCTGCCCTTGCCCAGAGAAGACGAATTTGTCAGATTTTATTGCATTACTGTAGCAGAATAGGTGACTGCGCCACAGGGAAGGCTGGGTCTCAAACACAAGGTGCCATGTAAGCCACAGGACTCGGGTCTCACCATCTCCAGCACTCTCTGTTCATGGACCCCATCACCTCCTTAGCTCCCAGAACACTGCTGGACACAGCCTGGCCAAAGCAGGAGAAGGGCACCTGCCACAGAGAGGGCCACTGCCTAGAAGTTGCATTCTGTAATAGTTGAAGATGAGCAGAGCCACAGGAAAGCAAAAACATCAGACGGTTTTGTATGTTTTGGCTATTATTCCGCTTTCAAGCTTCACTACTCAGACATCAGTACTACTCTGCTTCTCACTATCACTCTCATTTTTAACAGTAGGTTTGAGAAAATTATCTTCCAGGCAGGTCATCTGAGAATTTAGTAAGTTTTCAAACCCCTCATTTGTGCCAAAAACTATTTAATGAACTTGACCACGAAACGGTGCACTCGACTGAGAAAACATTTTACTCAGCAGTTTATTTTACATTGGCACTTATTCGTCAGTCCAGTTTCTTGAGAAGTCTCCAAACTGCTCAAGCAGGAAGGACTCTCTTGAAGGCACAGCCCCGTTACTCCGGGGAGAAGCCTCGCTGCAGTCCATTGTTTGCCAAATAAATAGGATCTACTGCCCACAGGGCCGGGCGACCAAATGAGGCAGGGAAAGCAGAATCCCGACAGAGCCCGGGAGGCCTGAGCCGGGCACGCTCGGCACCCGCGGGCTGTTGGTCGAAGTCTGCGGAGAAACAGCGACACAAACTTTTCCCTCCCTCAGGCCCAGCCTCTGCTCGCAGGATCCACGCGGAAGGAAGGGCGCGGGTACCACCTCACGCTCCTCCCAGGGATCCGAAACGCGGTTCGACCCCCGGGCCGGAGCACGGGCCGAGAGGGGCCCTGGGCCGCGGGGGGTCACCGAGGGTCGCTCCCGCCCGCCCTGCAGCGGCTCCGCAGCACCAGCCAGGCGCGAGGCGCTGGAGGAGCCCCGGTGACAG
>VWZW01008216.1:0-10969 GCA_013397115.1 Edolisoma coerulescens | reverse complement strand
CAGGGCCTTGCTCTGCGCATGCGCGAGCACGCTACAGCGCGACTCCCCACCCCTGCACGCGGCCCCTGCGCCGGCGGCACCGAATAAGTCGCAGGGACATGCTGTACGCATGCGTGGAGCGGCCGTGGCCGTGCCTGGCGCCGCTGTGGTGCTCTTACTCTTAAAGGGGCCGCGCACACCGGCCCCGCCCGCACCCCGGGCTGCCCGCGGATTCCGGAGGCTCCGGCATCGCACCGTTCCTCGGGCGCTGCACCCGGACCCGGGCAGGGCCTGTACGGCTCACCGGGACTGACCGCCTCCGGGCCTTCGGCTGCGAGCAGCTGCTGGCGGGCCCGTCCAGCTCGAGCACAGTGGGCAGCGAGCGGGAGCCGCCGGTGCCGCTCCGACAGCCTGGCTGCGGCTCCTCTTCCACCGCCGCCGCGGGGTCTGCGGAGCGCTGGTGCCTGGCCCGGCCTTGCCCTGCCCTCAGGCCCCGCTGCTCCTGCGCCCCGGCAGCTGCAGCCCAGCCCAGCCCGGCTGTGGCTGGGAGGGGACAACGACAGCACCAGCTCTGTTTCCCCGGGCCGTGTCTTGCCCTTCCCGCGAGCTTTATTCCTGTCCCGCGTTCATTTGCTGCTCCCCTGGCCCATAGTACTGACTGGTCTGCAGGTGCTGACAGTACTTAGTGAGCCACAGCGACGTGGGTTACCTGCGTTCAAACAAGTGTGAGCAGCATGTGAGAGGGGACTCTTGCCCCTCTGCCCCGCACAAATGAGACCCCACCTGCAGAGCTGCCTCCTGCCCTGGGGCCAACATCAGAGGGATGTGGAGCTGTTGGAGCAAGTCCAGAGGTGGCCATGGAGATGGTCCCAGGGCTGGAGCCCCTCTGCTCTGAGCCAGGCTGGGAGAGCTGGGGGTGTTCACCTGGAGGAGAGGAGGCTCCAGAGAGACCTTAGAGCCATTTCCAGTGCCTAAAGGAGTTCCAGGAAAGCTGGTGAGGGACCTGGGACAAGGGATGGAGGGACAGGACAAAGGGGAACGGCTTCCCACTGCCAGAGGGCGGGGTTAGAATGGATATTTCTTTACTGTGAGGGTAGTAAAACAGTTTTCCCAGAGAAGCTGGCAGCCCATCCCTGGAAATGTTCAAGGCCGAGTCAAACAGGGCTTGGAGCAACCTGATCTAGTGGAAGGTGTCCCTGCTTATTGCAGGGGGCTTGGAATAGATGGCCTTTAAAAAGTCGTCTCCAACTACTCTCTGATTCTGTGAAACACAGCCAGTGGAAAAGGCAGTACAGGGCACTCTGCAGGGAGCGGTGCCTCGCTCCGCAGCCCAGCATTGTTTAGGGGTGTAGCGAGAGCCCGGTGTCCTGAGAGCCCCTGGGAATGGGCCACTTTACCTCACTCCTTCCTGCAACTGGAGAGAGGCACCATCCGCCTGCCTGTATCACCCCTGGGGACACAGAGTGTTCACCTCTCTGCAGTGTTCTCTGCCTTCTGCAAGCACTCCAGCAGGTGCACTGCTGGGAAAGTCTGCCTGGTCCCACAGATTCCTTTTTGGCTGCTCCACAGGAGTCAGGTTCCAGGTCCTTTCTGCAGCATTTGCCTGCACTGCTCCTTGTTCAGTGCAGCATGAAGATGTTAACATAAACAAACAGGAGCCTGCAAAGCTATTTTTAACCCCTTATATTGCCATCCATTGAAGGAACACCATATATCACAGTGCAAACTACTCCTGTCCTCTTCCTGGCAGGAAGACTTCTGGTCTGCACACCCTGTGCATGGAGGCTGCTGGCAGCAAGGGATGTGAGTTTCATAATAAAGATTTGCTCAGTGCTTTTACTGTAAATCTTTTCCTTCTCTTTGTTCTGCTCCCAAGGCAAGAGCAGGGCCCTTGCAGGACACATCTTCACAGTACCATGAATCTCTGGTACCTAAAAAAAAAAAAAAAAGAGCTCTGGAGGGGTTAGTGAAGCTGCTGGAGTGATAGAATACAGCACACATGGAGAGCACTGAGTGAAAACGGCATTTGTGTCTTGGTTTAAAGGACAGGTGTCTGCCAAGGAAGGCAGGAACCTCCCTTGGAATGGAGAACGTGACCCCCTTCCCTCCGAATTATTGTAACTCTGAAATTACGGGGCTTTCAGGCAGAGCTATGGGAAAAGGAATAACAGCTCTTTACTAGTATGTGTGTGGATAAGAAGGCAAACAAGCAGCACGGGCAGCGACGCCGGGCAGAAGCAGAACCCGGTGCCGGCCTCTCCCGGCCGCAGGCACTTTCCCCTCGCTGCAGTTCCGGGCACGGCCGCCAGGGGCGCTGGTGGCTCCCGGCCGGGCAGGGCTGCGATGGCTCCCCGCGCCTGCAGGGGCCGCTGTGGCGCGGGCTCGGCCGCCTCTGCAGGCGGTGATGGCGGCCGGGCCGGCGGGAGAGATGGAAAAGGGGCTTCCTTGGCAGAGCCCCAGGGGCAGCCGGGCCCGGCGCCCCTCAGGAGACGGAATGGGCTGCGGCAGGAACCTCAGAGCGGCGGCTGCTACGGCAGGGGCGGGCAAAATCCCGGAGTAATAAACGAGATGTATCAGAAACTCCACAGCTGTAGCGGCTCCCCAGGAGCTGCGGGGCCTCCCGGCCGGCAGGAGGTGCGTGGCTACAGTGTAGCAATAAAACACCCCGGAGCAGTAGCAGAGACACGGCGGGGCCGGGCAGCGGCAGCCGAGCTCCCGAACACCGCAGGGAGAGGCTCCCTGGGAGGGGGAAGGGGCTCAGGGTCCCAGGGTTTCCCCTGAGGCACCCGAGCAGATGGTGAAGGTCCCTTTTTAGTGAGGTAGGGTGTTAATAAGGTCCCAGCGCAACGGCTTCTTCCCACAAGCAGAGCTTCAGTTGCAGTAGGAGAAGACAGCAGGAGATGGAGCCTCGCAGTGGCGGTGAGTTCTCCCCACAGCGACCGCAGCCTGTCTCCCCTACGATGCCGACAAAGGAGAGTGAGGAGCTGCGCCCAGCCCCTTCCCCCAAATCTCACGGTATCTCTGCCCCTCCAAGAGAAACCCCTCAGCTAGGAGAGTAGCCAGCCACACCCTTACCCTGAACCGTGCAACTTCTTTTCTCTCTCTTAAGTACTGGTCGTTATTGTCCCGGAACATACCGGAGAAAATTCCCTGAGAGAAGGAAAACAAAAGGAGCAATCCTAACCTCCAACAATTTATTACACAAGCAGAGGCTCAGAGCCAACAGCTACATGTGCAGAGGTGAAATTCTGCAAAGCTGGCTCATGGACCCCTGTTCCCCAAATCACAGTCTGCTTGCTGTGTCCGTCTTCCTCTCGGCCCCTTACCTGCTAGATCAGAGGAACAAACACTCCTTCCAATCTCGTACATTAAGCTTGACAGCAGCAGAGCAAGGGAGTTTGAAGTTCATCTGCAGCAGCCCGTGGAGAGCCACCTTTCCCTGTGTGCTCACTGTGTGTGACTTCAAAACCACTGAGAGTTGCCTCAGGGCTGCCAGCTGCTGCTGTGCTGCCTCCCAGCTCTCTGCAGTTCACCCTGTGTGGATTCTCCATGTATTATCACAAGGCTCATGCACTTACCATTGTCATGTAACCTTTATTTGTGTATAAAAAAGCTAAGATCACTGTCTCTTTCTTCCCTGTCCACTCAGGGTTCTCTCTCCAAAGCCAAGCTGCAGCAGGACTGCTCGTGGAGCACAATGGAAGATCCCCATTCCCAGCACCCGCATGGATCCTGACAGGACACTGCTGGTCATCAGGCAGCCCATGACCCACGCAAGCACTGCTCCAAGGGGTGCAGGCCTTGTACCCTCATGGCATTAGGGTATATTCTGTATCCCCGCAGCCCTGTACTCCATGGATCTGATGTGGCAGGCCACTGAATCCACATGGTGCAGTAATTGAGGTAATCCTTTCACCCTCCCAGCCAGAGTCAGAGACTCTCTGCTCCTGGTCAGTGTATTCACTGTTGGATTCCTGCGGTTTCAAGCCACAAGTCCCCTCACCAAGGTCTGGAGGAGAGGTGGTCTCAGCCCTTCTTCTACATTTGTAATGATGAAGTTATCAGTGTGATGCAGACATTCAGGAGCATCACCCTGTTCCAGTGCAGCCTGAATAAGTCCATGACAAATGGTAAGGCTGTACTTCCACCCCTGGGACAGTCGATTCCAGATGTGTTGGACACCCCTTCACATAACAGGAAACTGTGGCTTGCACTCTGCTGCCGCAAGGACTGAGATAAACACAGGGGCAATATCAGTTGTGGCATTCCATTGGGCTGCTTGGACTTTAGTTGGTACTGGAGCTCCAGAACATCTGGGACAACAACATATAGTTGCTGTGACTGTTGAGGTCATGATAGCCCACTGCTATCTCCCTGCTCCATCAAATTTTAACAGTGGCCATAAGCAGCAGTTAAAGGGTTAGTGGGTCCTGCCGATCGCTCCTTGTCTCTCCCAGCTGACAGTCAGCTCATTGCTGGGAACCAGGGAGTGTCAGACAGTGGGTTATTGCTGCCATCAGCACCTGCTGTTCTTCAGCCTTGCAGCAACCCCATAACAAAGGCATCCTCCAAGAGGCCGGGCAAGGGAGACAGTTGCTTGATTTTATCTGTACCCATAGCAGATACACCAAAGACTCAGCAGTACCCTTTTGGGTCCTTGAATGACCATCCCCTGAGGCAGTCTTTCCCAAGGATACACGGGTCTCTGGGCTGGCTGTCATAGGTTGCTTTTGCCACTTGTGCCCTGTTAAGTTCACTTCAGCCTCCAATACAGACAACAGTTGGGCTTCACTGACTCGTTTCCTTCAGCTTTTATTGTTGAGCACGACGTCATATGGTCTGGAACACCCCTTTGGTCAGTCAGGGTCAGTGGTCCTGGCTGTGTCCCCTCCCAACTGCCTGCCCACCTGCAGTCTTCCAGCCCCTGGTAGGGAAGATCCATCTCTGCAGAAATTGTGGCACATGGGTCAGGAGTGACGTATTTCATCTTGGAAGGACAAGGAGACACCCCTCACCATGTTCCCCAGGGTTTGCAATGTGTGAAACCATTTGTTTGCCTCACACAGAACCTGTGTGGAGCCTTACCCAGGTTTCACCACAGCTTTTGTTTGCTGAGTGCTAAGTATCAGCCCATGTGAAGTTCTGGATAATCCTGTCCTCTGGCCACTCCAAAGCTCCTCCATGGCTGCTGGACCACAGAGAACTGTGTGGTGGGGTTTGCACACCACTGAGCGGTGGGGCACGGAACTCAGAGGGGAGCCTGATGGCTCACAGGGCTGTAACCTCAGGCTGCACTGAGCAGGAAAAGGGGGTTTGGTGATAGTTTTGTGCATACCAAGAACCTTGGTGTAGGATGATCATGAGGCACAAGTGTATATTAGGCACAGCTGAACCTCTGAAATGATAGCTCTGCATTTCTTTTGTGTGGACCACACATTTTATAACACAACCACCAGGTATGTTGGAATCTAGTCCATGTGAATTGTTACCTTTCCCAGGTGAAGGCAAAAATATACTGAGATTCCAGATGCACCGGAAGAGGAAAAAGGCTTCACACAACTCAATTGCTGTAAACCACTTGGCACTAGCCAAAGCAACGTGGTTATCATTGTTGAAGGATCAGGAATACTGGCTGTGGTACAGTCACCCATTTATTCATTGCCGGCAAGTCTTGGACAAATCTATAAACTATTTTTCCATTCAAGCCTAGTCTAGGGTTTTTAACAGGCAAGGTAGGAGTATTACAGAGATACTCATGAGGAATTCCAGGAAAAGACCACATGTGTTGGGAGAAAAGAGGCCAGGGAATTAGAAAACTGAGGTCGGTATTGGATGGGAGTTCCCTTTGCCCACAGCTGTACCTACTAGAGCTTTAAACTGCTCACAGTCACCACTTTGCAGTACCAGCCTGTGCAAGCTGTTTTCTCATCCTGTGACTCAAGAGGATTTGATGGTGTGCTGTCAAATACAAGCCTGGTTGACAAGGTACAAGATGGCAGTGCTCAGCCAACACTCTTCATCCAGGACTGGAACCACAGCTTTCAAAAAAAGAACAACATCAGAGGAAGGCCATTGGCATTCAAAGAACCAAAGGAAAAGGTTTGGTTTGTTGTAAGGCCTTTTTGCAAGCTAGAGATTGTCATCCATTCACTAATCACACTATTAATGCTGCTCTACTAGTTACACTCTCTGACAAGTCCTGTTGTCATTTACACTGCAGGCAGAAGCATCTGGGACAAAATATTACATAAACCCGATGGAAAATGGGGAAGTAAAAATGTAGTTTTCAGCTTTCTCTGGAAAGCTCCTTTCAAAATTCATGGCTTATTTTCAAATCTCATTTGAGATGCATTGGTCAGGAGTCACTGGTTTCTCTCTGTCCAGTGACTCAGTACTGAGAGCTGCAGGCAGGGGGGCATCACCCCATGCCCCCCACCTCAGCCCCTTCACACTTCTCCCCAGCAGCACATTGGACACCCCAGGGTGCCACCACCCATTGTTTTCGTGGAGTGGGCAGTGGGAACAGTTGCCAGGGAGCAGGAGCCTGGCCTGGTGGAGGGGACGGGGCTCTCTGCCAGGCACTCTGCTGTCTCTTGGCACCCAGATGGACCCCTGCCCTCACTTAATGGGGACCTCCAGTCTCTCTGCTTCAACACTGAAGCACTTTCCCCTCTATAAAATCATCATGACTCATCACTATTTCTACCAGACTTTTTTCCATCTTTCTATCAATCACATTCTCTGGAATAGCTTCCATATGTTTGCCTGATAGAGACAGTAAACTCAGTGGTTCCTCAAATCCCTTTTGAAAAGTGGAATGGCATTTGCCATGTGCCAGTCCTCTCCTATCAAGGCATTTTATCTTGTGGTTGCATAAGCAGGTAGATGACTAATGTGGTTGTTTAGTCTACAATGCAGGAGTATGATCTAGTGCAAGCAATTTCTTCTCATGAGCAATTTGTCTCAAGATTTCTTCCACTTACTTCAGTTTGAAACAGATTTTCTGGCTGACTCATTTCACATAAAGAAAAATCTCAGCAAATGAATAGCCTGAAGCTGTTTTGGAGTAAACAGCACTGCAAAGGCTTTATCTGTCTTCTCAAAAACCTTTCAGATTTTCTCTAGGCGTAAACCTCAGTGCTGTTGGAGAGTGAGCAGACAAAGATGGAGGTTATCTTGACTTTGGGCCTCAGAGAGATTTTTCATCACACCCTTGTCCAGTTGCTCATCCTGGGGTGTGCCTCTCCCCCTGCCCACATTTGGCACCCAGCTGGGCAGAGGGCCTGGGAGCTTCATCCCAACCTTCCTGCCCAGAAAGACACCACTGCCCACAACTGCCTGCTTCAGAGCCTGCTCTGAGCCCTGTGAGAAACAGGACTTTTCCCGCCCAGCTGGATCAGGGACAAGATTTGTCACACAGGTCTCCTGTAGAGAAGCAAGTGTTGAGGTGTGACTGAGCTTCAGAAAATTGTATCTAAAATAGACCTCTTTTTAATAAGCATTTAATCAGTTTCTTGTTACACTGCACCATGCATTTTCTTAGAGGATGTCTTCTATCATTCATGTTTTAATTCACTAATTATTTTACAAATATTGAGCATATTTCCAGTCCAAAGCTCCAGCCCAAACTACTCAGTCTCCAAGACTATGCACTGAGTTAAATCTATATCCATTTACATCAGTTTGATATATATTTTACACATAACACGTATCAGTCATATATCATTAATATGTCATAGATAACATATATATAATCTTAACCATTCATTTACATACATATGCATTTATATGTATCGCTTTAATCTGGGTATTTTGGCTGTTTTCTCAGCCTGTTCTTCTGCACCTGACAATACCACAGGTGTCTTGTGAAGATTTTCTTCCCCTTTACTGTAACCCTGGTGGCATTGTCCCACTTAGAGATTTTTCAGAAAAAGAGATGTGAAAAGATGCATTCCATCAGTCACATTCCCGCATTTCCCATCGCTTTCACTGCACATCTCTAACATGGAGATGTACTCTCAGGCATGCTGAGCTTTCACTGCTTTAGTTTCCATCAATACTTACAAAGAAGTGAACACAGAGAAAGCAACTACTTACTGATAGAAAGGCATGGATTTGTAATGGAAAAAGGAATCTGAGGTGTATTTTCTAGCCTGGAAGACAGGGAGCTACTCCTATTTTCACACACAGAGCCAGCGCTCCCCTCTGCTGTGTCTGGAGCAGGGCCTAGCTTAGGCAGAAATGGGGTTTTGCTGAAAAGGAGCAGAAGGGCCTTTTGTGTTTGGCTGCTGGGCAGGTGTATGGTTCCTTCAAACACGGTCTGTGCCCTCCTACACAAGGAGTTCACTGCCTTGAGAACACTGAGCAGCCAGCATCAGCCTGGCCCTTTTTGCACTGTGAGCTGCACTGCCCCACAACTGCCCTCAGTAAATGATCAACACGACAGACGTGCAGTGATGGTGTGGAAGGTGTTTCCAACATGGCAATGAAACAAGAAGAGTGCTCCTTTCAACTCTTCCACTTCCATGAAAGCCCCAGAAAGACAGTGAACCATGGGCCATGATACAGAGCAACGAGGTTTGTAGAGAGCAGTTTTGCCCCCCTGCCCTCAGCGTTACAATCTCTGTCTTACGGGGAGGAGCAGCCTTTTGCAGTAGGTCTTTGAGCAGCTGATGTGAGCCAAGGCACAGAATGCAGGGAACTTTCTGGACAGAGTAGCACGCTGCTCTATATCCTGGCTGTGAATGAAGGTGAGCAGCCATCACCTGTGTAGCCTGGAGAGATGCTGGACAAATGGAGCCAGCAGGAGAGACCCATCCCGGCTAAGCGGAGCTGCAGGCAGCCCCTGCAGGAGTAGAGCCTCCATCCAGGAGCTGCTGGGGCAGCTTTGCTCTCTGCATGAAACTGGAAAGCCATGGAAAATCAATGTCACTGGCCCAGTGGATCTGAACAAACCTGATGAGGCCTGTGGATGCAGGGATGGCATAGTTATGCTTGTGTCCCACTGTTCCCATGACTACTGCAACAGAAGGCAGAGGCATCTGCTCAGGGCCAGCCCCAGGTTCTTCACAGCCTGTCACCTGATCCCTACTGCCCTTCCTGGTGCTCGGGGAAAACAAGCCGTCCATCAAATGGGATGGCCCTCAACAATCAAATGAATCTCCTGTGGGAAAATCAATGGGACAGGCTCCCCTCACCTTGCACTGAAGCAGCATATATGCTGCATGCTTCTTTCTGTGCTGTCACAAGAACTGTCAGAGAGGAAAAGGTTAGATTTCAAACTCCTTGCAGAATCAGACCAATACCCCCAGCAGCCTTCCAGCCCAGTTAGATGCTTTGATGGGGACTCAGTTTTATCAGAGCTGTATCTCCGGCAGATACTCCCTCCTCAGAGAGGGCTGGAGGCAAATATGCAGATGTTCCAACATCTCTGATTGGAAAAAAAACCAATAGTATTTTGGAAAATCTGACTTGGATTAGTTAGAAGCTGGCAGAGACAGACTGAATTCTATCTGTTGTTTTCCAAATCCAACTTTTCTCTGAATGCAAACAATCCGTTTAGCTGCACTAAATGTGCACATTGCGCAAGTGATGGGTGAGGGTTATGTTGGCTTAAGACAGTTTTATCACTTTGTAGTAAACAATTCATTTTTCTATAAAGCTTGAAAAATAACTAATTGAATTAAAATACAATATTGTTTCAATACTGCCTTTGTATTTTGAACTACAGACTGGAATGGAGGGAGTAGTTGCTTCATTGCTACTGATCTCCTAGATCGACTCACGTAAGCTTGTAGATTTTGACAAGAATGTTTGGCCAAAGCTTTGTGCAGGATTTAGGCTGACATGAGAACTTTTACAGCTATATCTTGCTTGTACAGAAATGAACAGAAACCTGTGCTCTCCGGGTGTTGATAAGGACAGTAGAACAGAACAGCATTTACTCTTATCAAGGACAGTGGAACACAACAGCACAGCTTTGGAGAAACAAATAAAGGATGTAAATCAAGCAGGCAACAAATAGCAAGCAGGATGCCAGCTCAGCTCTGCAAGGCTGACAAAGCAGAAGTTATGCAGAACAACGATATTGCCCTTACTCAAAAGCGGGGTCAAGGAACAGCCACCTAAAATGGACACCAAACATTGAAGATGGACCCCAAAGAACCATAGAAGGACTTCTGATAAGGCGTGTGACTAGGTAAAATAAAGCCAAGGAATTGTGGATAGCTAATGAATGTGTAATCAGCGTGTATGATAGAATCCCTGTTCACCCAAAACTCTTCGAACTCGAATGGAGGAAGGATCCCCTGAGTGACCAGCCCGCTACAATAAAGAATGCCAGCTTCTAATATTCAAAACTGTGTTACAAAGTTTCTATACAGCCGATTTCAGTACCAGTGTGAAGTCAACTGGCCCATCCAGGGCCTCAGCAGCCCCATCCACTTGGAGCCTTGGTCCAGAGCCGCACTGAGGACAGCTGACATGACTGAACGACTCCAGAAGCATCGAGGAACCCCAGCCCTGACTGCCTGTAAAGCCCGAGAGCCATCTGCTTCCCAGCCCTCACCCATGCCCACATAGTGATTATTGCTACAGTGGATGCTCAGCACCTCAGTGTATGGTTCTGCACGTCATTGCCAGCATTGTCATTGCTTTTCTTTAGTGTCTTCCCTGAGAAAAATAGAAACTAACACTTTCTGGGAGAACTGCAGAAAAAAAAGACACAGGTCAGTCAAAAACACATGGGGAGGAGGTGGTTTTAGGGCAAATGCTGCTGCCTTTTGTAGGGTCCTGGACTACTGTTCTGCAGCATGGGCACAAATGAAATAATCATGGAATTATCATAGAATCACTAAGGTTGGAAAAGCCCTCTGACACCATCGAGTCCAGTCGTTAACTCAGCACTGCCTGGGCCACCACTGAACCACGTCCCCCTGTCAAGGAATTCGTTCAGTACAGCGGCTGGCGGTGCAGCTGCAGTGACAGCTGT
>VWZW01008215.1:24464-192113 GCA_013397115.1 Edolisoma coerulescens | reverse complement strand
GGGGGGGGCGGAGGGGAGGATAATTATTCAATACTTCTGTGAAAAACATGAATTCCATAAAAGTCAAGTTCTATTAAGAAATTATTTTTGTTGGAAATTTTTTGACCAGCCTTACCAGTTAGATATCTAGGTTTATGTACACAAATGACTCACATCTCCTTCCTCCACTGATTTTCAACACCTTTGCTACTGTTTTCACAAACTGCTCCTTCCTCTTTCACTCTGAAAATAAAACAAAGCCAGTTGTATCAATCCTTCCCTTTATTTTCCCTGCCTTTCCAGCAACTGCTTCATTTTTTAGCTAAAGATACAGCTCTTTTCTGAAATAGGAGCACGCCGCTTGATTTTTCAGGTTTGCCTTCTTTGTTGCTTTCCATCATAAGGATAAAGCAAATCACACCATGTCTCAGTTAGCACCACTTTAACCTGCTGGTTGTGAGATTAAAATAGCCTTCAAAAAAGGGACTGAAGGGAGTGGACAACGAAGAACTAGTTCTAGACAGCCACACGCCACAGAAGTTAATTAATATGCCAGATATTAAGTTTATCCTCAACTAACTTGCCTATTCCTAGATAAGTAAGGACATCTTTTACACTCCCTCTTGATGTTAGGGTACCACTGTGGTGTCACATTTCCCTAGCCCCCCTAGCCTGGAGGCACTTGACATTCTTTGCCCTTTTGGGACTTTCTGCCAATGACCACGTTGGCTCTGCAGCATTTCTTCCAGGGACTCTCAGTTTTAACAAATTTGGGGTTTATCAAGCTGAAGCTTCTTCCAGCCACACCTGGGTGGGGGTTTTCAGAAACAGTAGGCCAAAACAGTGACCAAAATATTTTACCTCAATAAAGGACAAAAAAAGGTGACAGGCCCTCTCTAAAGATCTCAGTGGGCTTTAAAATTTCAGACAAACACTTTCACGATGGTACAGCTTATGAACACTAAATGAGGGTGGGATTGCTCTTGACTAAGTTTAACTGGCCGAAGGTTAGTAGTCTAGCCTACATCAGTCACCATTCCCCCTCAGTACTCAGCAGTGAACTGTAGGTAGCTGCAGAAGTGATTCATTCCAGGTCTATCTGAAGACAGGATGATTCACTGGCTGCAGATAGGCCTGCTGGGGTAGGCAGTTGGGTGAGATGTACTGTGCTGCTGGGCACTGTTTGTGTTAGCCTGCCCTTAGAACAGAGCCACAGCCTCAGCTCTAAAATACCTACAGGCTGCATCACCTCCCGTTTGGAGCGGGCCAGGAGCGCACACCTGGACAGTCACGGCAGCTCACAGCACAAGTGCTGGCAGGTTCGGCTGCCAGAGCTGAGTCGTGTGGCTGAACCCTTAGTGCCGGCATCTGTTTGCAAAACTGGCTCTGAGATACTTCTGATAAAGACAATCATGATTTGGAAAGGTTGTGAGTTCTTGTGAAACATTGCACCATTTCAAACGGCTCAGGCTATGACCCAGTATCTTAGCACTCCCTCTTCTTGACTGCAGTATCATGTGGCTCTTTCTAGCTGAAACTACCACCAATAATTGATTAATTACTCAATTAAATACAGTGAGAATCTTTAAGCGTGAAAAGCAAAACATTTTATAAAGCTAAAATCTATGACTTCATTAAAATGATTCTCACATCAGCTTTCTTTTATCTTAGAAGCTTGTCAGACTCAAACAGCACAGTGGATCCAACCCAACTATTAATAAGGAACTCAAACAGTTGACGTACCTTTCACTTTATGCCTGATGAATTTTCTTGCCTCCTCCACACAATGGAAGACTCCATCATTACAGCTACATTTTCTTTCTACAGTCTGGGAGCTTCCTAGTTCACCTTATTCCTCATGTTTTAAGAATCCTTCTTGAAGTGATTTCATTTTCACCTCTTTTTTTAGCTACACTGGCTTTTCTCAAACTCCTGATGGATTTGTTGCTATATGGCACAGTTCTTCCTATGAAACACATGAGTTTATGATCAACTATTTTGTGTTTCCATTGCATCATCCCATTTGATTTCGCTCAGAACCACCCACGTTTACTTCCTGCTTGGATGGAATTTGTTGTCTTTCCATTTCATCCTTGATCATAGTGGCAAAGGTGGAATCCTGGCAGTGTAGAAAACATCGTTGTGTCTCCAGCTATGTCTTTGAGGTTTGTCACAACAAATAGAAGCACTAGGGAAGGCTGGGAAGGCTGCAGGAAATGGACATCAGAGGGTTCTTGATATTGGAAATATTTGTACTGGGCAATGTTTATGCTTTGCAGTCATTCCCAGGATGTTACCACGCTCCATGCATACACCTACCACAAAACACGGCACTTACCCATGACCAGACATGCTACACACCACATGTTCCTCGTGACACTCCTGACTCCTCCACCGAACTGTGAGTCTGGAGGAAAACCAGGCTTGTAGCAAAATGTAAAGTGTAAAACTGGTGCCCTTCTGTTTCTTGTTCACATTCAGTACCTGAGGAGTCCTAAATGTTTGGATAGTTTTGGTCTGGATCATAACTGTGTTTATAGAACTATGAGAAGTTTTTATTTCAAAAGAAATACACCTATATATACCTTGGAAAGATATCTATGTAGAAGAATGTTGAGTAAAATGAACAGAGAACAAGTACAGGAGACCTTGGTCAGTGTTTGTTTTAATTTAGGAATGAGCAAAATAATTTTAAGCTGGGCTCAAACTGGAAATACATATTTGTGATCTATTTAGAGGGACAAAGATAGAATTTGAAGTGGTAGAGCATTCATTTAGATGAGAAGAAACCCTGTCCTCTTCCTTTAACTTACCAGTACATATTCTACTTAAACAGGCACGGGCCCTGAAGCTGGAACAACTATAGTTAAGAGGATGATCCCTGGTGAGCATTTTTAGAGTCCAGGTCAACCACCTCTTCTTCTGAGCAGGCCTTCTTTCCCAGCAGTCCCCACTCCCCCATCACCTCCTGCCAGAGGGGCAAAAACTTGAGAAGATGCCCAGATGTGCTACAGCACTAAAGCGGGGCTGGCAGTGGCCAGGCTCTGCTCTCGTGTACCTCAGCACACCTCACAGACTGGATTTGCAGCTGGCGGAGGGTAACTAGCTCCACAGCATTGGATAGCCAGATCTCGTTCCACGGCCACATCTCAGCTAAATGAATGTTTCAGAACTTCAAACCTTTTCAGATGTTTCTGTTCAGCTGAGCCGTGTGGCCAGCTGACTCGAACTAAGCAGAGGGAGGACTGCTGAAGGACAACTGAGCACACGGACATTTGTGACACTTTTGAATCAATTTTATTTTAAAATAAAGTAATATAAATAGATTTAAATCCGTATCTCAATTAAAACAACAGTTTCCTCTGCCTCCCAACTGCAGGCAGAATCTGAGTTCTGTTCTGTGAGGAAACATCTCTTTTGTAATTTGCTGCAACCTTCCCCGATCTTGCCAGCTCTGCTGAACCATTAGATAGGCTGTAAAAGCATTTCTTAGGGTACTCTGAAGAAAAGACAAAAATACATCAAATTATGTAACTTTAGGAGTTCAACATTCCTCCAAATTTGCTTTCCTTGTTTCCTTGCATTTTGCAGGACATTATTTTTTATTGCATCATATTCATTTTTACCATAACAAATCTTACAGATTATGCTATGTCCCGTGGTTTAATCAGCAGACTTAAGATTTTTTATGCATGCCTGCTTTTGTACAAACATTTTGCATATGATGACTGTTGTTAATGTTGGCCTCTGTCCTCAGGTAAAACAAGATGCTAACATAATAGGAACCACACTGATTTATGTTGTAAATACTCAAACATCAGGGGAATTTATTTGTGACAGTTTGAGATCAAGCACAGGTAAATGGGGATTTTAGACAAAGCGGCCAGGGAAGAAAATCTTTCTCTTGGACAGTGCATGATAAGACTCTCAGGCACATGGTGTGATTCTTGGGATTGTCCTGTACACGGCCAGGAGCTGACTTGATGATCCTTGTGGGTCCCTTCGAACTCAGCTTATTCTATGACTGTATGATCAGTGGGTAGAGAAGTCCTCTTACCATCCCATCACTTTGTTTCTGCAATGGTTTTAGAGCAATATAAGACCAACTATGAATGTCTCAAGCTCTGGAGGAATAAGATGGTCTTTCTACCAACTGTAGGGTAATAAAATTATACAACCTAAAAACCTGAAAATTTAAGAAAATTGGAGCAACAAACAATTAGTCTGTTTTGGAATGTTACATCGGAGGCCTGTTCTCAGAAACGACACAATTTTCAGCCTCTTCATAGTAATCGACATCAAGGAATTTAATCCTTTTTTATGACATGGAGAAACAATGGAATCCTATTCTCACTGCTGTCAGAGCAGATGGAGGCAGCTCTGCAGATGCTCTTCTTAAACCCAATAGATGCCTGGAGAGTCACCTCAGTTTGTGTTTGCAGGTGAACCCAATAGACAACATCACTGTTTGATGTTGGTTGACTCTTGCATGTGATAAAATTCTTAAATTTACTTTCCTGCAGAAAATAAATGTTGAGTGAATATGCGTTCCCAAGAAATGAGTGGCGAACTGCATCTTTCCAACAAGCTCAAGAGATGCTTTGCTGTCCTGGGTTCCACACAGAACTGCTTCAGTCTTTCAGTCCTGCTACTGCAAAGCTTATCCAATTGGCTTTCACTGTCCTAATGCTCTTATTTGGCCACACCGAAATTCCTTAGAAGGCTTAAACTATACTACACCATGAAAAGACTTGTGATTTGGCATTTGATTTTGCAGTAGCTGTGCTCAGAGCTCCTTCAAGACAAAGTGTCACCACAGCTCTGAAAAAAAATCTAGAAGACATAAACCAAGCCAGAGATGATGTTGCAAACAGGTATCAAAGAAGAAAACAATGAAAAATTATATGCTAAATTATGCAGGAAGAGCTATATAGATGAAAAAGGACTAGAGTTGGTCTGTGATCTTGTAAGCTTCTGCTTAACTACACAACACATTCATTTCCTGACTTTTTGCATGATTAGTTCTTAGTTTCCTTAGGGTAGAAACAAAGATTGAGCAGAAGGGTGTAAAACCTAACTGAAAGCATTATTCAGGAAAAAAAGATTACAAGAATGAGGATAAATAGGACAGTGGCTTGTGTAATGATTGGCACATTAATGAGCTCATTGGAAATGTAAACATGGAAAGGGACTGTCAGAGAGGGCGTAAGATGAGCAACTCAGACCGATGATTAACTGCGGAAGAGGTTAGGACTTCCTGGTCACCAAAGAGAAAAACAGTGATGCAAGAAGAGGTTGGGCTAAAAGGAAGGAATAGGAGCAGCATTCTCCTTCGTGTGCTCAGCTGCGCCTGCCTCTGTGTATGACTCTAAATCTCGGTGCTTGTTGCTTCAGTGCTCTAATGCCGATCAATAATCAACCAATAATCACGTGGTTTTGTGGGTAATTGTCGATGATTGCTACCCTCTGGTTCTTCTACTGCCTATGAAAAAGAACATAAAAATTTGTACTCCTGTAGAGCTCTTGATGATTGAGGCAAACTTTGAAACCCAGACAATCACAGCTCTTAGATATTTTTAATGGCAACTGCTGAGGCAACTCAAGTCCAGTACAAATGTGCAAGCTAATTTTACAGGATTTCATGTTCTTTCAGTAACTAGATTGATTCCTGGAGATGGATATATGTAGCTGACTTTGATCTGGAGGGGTTTTTTTTCTATGACACTGTTTGTTTTTCTGCTATATCACAAATTTTATTGGCAAGTGTAATTGACCAAAATTCTCAACATCTTTTGTCATGGAGACCTCAACAGAGCGGTGTTAGATCATTGCCTGCAAATGAGCTGAGTAGTCCTTTCTAAGCCCATTTTATTTCCAAGGATGGGGCATCTACCACCTCTCTCTACAACATTATACTGAAATGCATTGACATAGTCCCCTTCAGTACCACTGGATAAAACCAGGATAAATACAGTCCAATCACAAAATGTCCTCAAAATTTGAAAGCATCTCTTTGCAGAGTAAAGCCAAGTCCTGTATTTGCTTATTTGCATGCTGTTGACATAGGCCGTTCTTTGGCAAAAGCTCTTGGAGATACTAAGTACTTTTGCAGTTGTGTGTTCAGAATGCCTCAACTTCAACAATACACCTGAAAAGGCCTTTTTTCTGTTTTCTTTCCAACACCTATTTACTGCTCAGAGACAAATCAGAAGCAAAGCAGTGGATTGGTAAGCTGTGGACTTCTAAAGGTTGATTGTACCAGACAGTCTGAGAGCAGGAGCTTGCCAAACCTTATTTCTAGGAGAAACCCACTGGACTTCATAAAATAATGGGATAAAGGCGTTATCTGAAAAATGACTTAAGAGCGATGTTCCTAAATGCTCAGGTGGGCTGTAGCCCAAGTCAGTCTCAGACTACGATGGCTCCGTCCTCTTTAATGCAGCAGGACGAGCAAAGGTTTGCTATGGGAGATTAACCTCCTTAGAAAAGGGACGCACATATTGTCACCCTTTCCAGACTTGCTTCTACCTTGCACTGACATAGGTCACCCAGGACTTGTGAGAGGAAGGCTACATGTCCATGATAATAAAGTTGCTCTTGGGTTTTTGTGGAAGATCCCAATCTGCACAGCAAGCATCCTTTAGCTCTACCTCAAGTTGCCTTCAAATGCTGGCTGGTGAAACACTTGTGTCTGAGCAGACTAGACCATACCAAAATGGTAACTATGAAATGGGAGTGCCTTGGTTTCTGGTAAAAGCTAACTGTATGCAACCATTATTTCTGCTGCTTTTCTCACAAAATAAATGAACAGGGATTTGGCATAATATACTGAATTCTTTCTATGGAAAGAACAGTCTAACAACAGTATGTTTATAAGACTCTGGAGATAATATGCTTTCCAAGCAGTACTTCAAACTCCCTCCCAGTTTGAACACTGGCTGAGATGAATGTGGTATTGCCGGCAGTGCACTGTAGCTTTTGACAGCGAGCAAAACCAAACAGAATACTAAAGTTTGGAAAAAAATAGTACCCTTCAGAAATAAACACTATCTTTTCAGCCATATTCTGAAATGAAAAATATTAGAATGTTGTAGAAGTAGCCCTAGCTTCATATAATTCAAATTTACTGATTTTGAGAGCTAACAGTTATTGTGCCACCTTCTTGTGAGACTCCCCACCTAAGTTCTCAGCCAGGGGTCTGGGCATGGCTCAGGGATGCATGGCACTTTCAGATGTTCACAGCTGAGTATCAGCCTCTCTCACAGAGAAATCAACTCCCTAATGTGATTCCAACTTTAAAATAATAGTACTTTAATGGAGACAGCAAAATAAAAGTATACTT
This sequence comes from Edolisoma coerulescens, assembly GCA_013397115.1. Lineage (NCBI taxonomy): Eukaryota > Metazoa > Chordata > Aves > Passeriformes > Campephagidae > Edolisoma > Edolisoma coerulescens. The sequence goes on along the minus strand of VWZW01008215.1, from coordinate 184,792 downwards.
CAAAAAAACAAACATTACCTCTCAGAGTGGTAGTTTTATTTGTATGCATTCAATAGCACGCAGTTTTTCTCACAGGAATATAAGCATAACAACGGTGAAACATCTGTATCAGATATGGCCTGTATTCCATTTCAAAGGATTCAAAATCAGATGCAAGAAACTTCCCAGGAGGCAATGGCAGGACAACCTGCTCCAGAAGAAAGTTTCTGCTTAATCCCCACCAATGTAATGCTTGGCCGATTTCACAAAATGTGTAGACTTATACCCCTTAGAAAAGTAATATACATATAGAAAAATCTGTATTTCTTATAGATTTCTGTACAGTAATATTTACAATATATTGCAAAGATTTCAGTCTTATCTCATTGCAAATACCTGCTTCCAGGCCATAAACCCCGGACTTTGTACCTTTCTCCTGTTATGCTCCACCTGTGGACATTGCCCCTTGTCACAGCACTGGAGAACCATGAGACACTTGGGTGGAAACAAACAGCAGTTTGTTCTGCACGCTTGCATCCCATTTGACTACTTTTGTTTACACAGTTCCAGTTAAACAAAATAATTGAATTTATGACTAGCCTTTGTCATCATCTGCTGGTTTAGGCTCCCCAGACAATTGGAAAACCAACTCTGTCGCTAAAAATTCTGTTCAAACTGCAACAGTCCAGTTTTCCACACCTTAACACCAAAGCTGGAAAATTCCACCCATCCCAAAGGATGTCTTTTATTATCAAATAGTAAAAAAAAACAAAACCAAAACCAAAAAATGATTTTTTTTTGAGAAAAAGATAGGTAGTGGCTAACATTAGCAAGCTTTTCTCATTTTGAAGGATATGACTGAAAAACCCAGCAGAAGAAAGGAAAATCCTTTACATGTAACAGTAACAGGAGCGGAATGAACACCAGAGCTTTCATCATTTGGAAAAAGCACTGAATTTTCCATTCCCAAAATGTACGGAGAAAGAAAGATTGTCATCTATTTTTGTTCTGACATATAGGAAATGTAAATTATTAGCTTCCCCAGAAGGTATTATTAAATAAAGGGAATCTATAGCTTATCAGGCAATGATCTTAAGACAGGTCCACATCACCTCTTAAAAAAATGGGAATGCTTGGGATTCCTACAGAGTTTGAACAAAGCCGAAGAAATTTTGCCACATCAGTGTGGAAAGTCACCTGAACTCTACTGAACTATCCACAAAGACAAAAAGAGGGATTAAAAAAATATACAGAATGGGTCCAGTTCTGATTTCACTAACCTCTGCCATAAAACCCTCATGAATTTTCAGAAAGTCCAATGTTCAGCATTTTCAAGCAAATTAAACATATTCCTGTCTAACATTGAAAACTCATGAGCAATACATCTTTCATCTTAACTTTTGAAAGCTGCTCAACTGAAAGAGCAAAAACAAGTTTGAAAATGAAACCAAAAATTTCCTTGGAAACAAAACAAATTAGTTCTCTTCTTCTGTGGCAGGGAACTGGATTGTAATTCAAAAGACTTTTCCTGCACTCTGAGCTGTCTACAGTCATCCATGTTTTCAAAGAAAAGCAATCCTTAGATCTGATATATAAATATATATGTGGTACAGAATCTTGCAAAGGGAGCATGGACAGAACACATACAGCAGACTGTGTTCCTGACTAATACACCTAGACCGTGTTCCTTAAAAACCTGCACCTTGAGTGTATAAATCTTGTCATATTAGCAGCATCTTGGACTGAAGTTTTCTGAGAATCATCCTTTTATAATAATGTAATAAATACACATAGAGGTTTCATTATGTAAGAAAATATCCACATATACTACCTTCTCTCTAATTTTGAAGGAGCTCACACAAACTATTTAGTTTTCTCCCAGCTGAGAAGTGGGTTCAACAATTATTTTATCTGGAATTGTAACCTAGTTATCTTGAGAACTCCAGAAATGTGGACCTTAGTACCTAACACTAGAAACAGAAGACAGATGCCTTGCATTTCCAAACTGGTGCTGTAGTCGAGAACTAACCATCCAAGGACTGACAAGCACATTTAAAACCCATGGAAATGCAACTGAGATTATATTTAGCTGATGTCGACAAGCAAGGACAACAAGGGCAACTCTTCCACAACTGTAGTAACACAAAGTAAGCTTTTAACCTCTGCTGGACCAACAGGTAAAGTCAACATTATGCCAGGCGGGCAGCTTCCACAGACAGGCATCAATGCAAATGAAAGGGAAAATGGTTTTGGGGTTTGGTTTTTTTTTTGCATTGCTTTGTGGTTTGTAATGTCCACATAGAAATGCTTTGATTTTCTAGCAAGCAATGACAGATTGGGGTGTTTGAGGCATAGCCAGCAAATTCCATGAGTTATTGCATAGGCCTTATTCACTACACTAATGATCCAAAGTATCACCTTTTAAAAACATGTTTAGCTTGGGGAGCCCAAATGAAGCATTTTACTGATGATATTGAGTTAGGTGTTGTCTATACTGGGTGTCATCAGGACATTCCCTGGCCTGGCTGTGCCCTAACACGCCTTCCTGCCTTGCAGCGCAGCGATGCCGCCTTGCACAGCCCTACTGCAGCCCCACACCAGGGAAGTGTGGCTTTGCACAGCCTGGCATAGTTCCCTAACGTGGCTCTGTAAGAGCTCGCTCACTCCCTGCATCCAACTAAAGGTGTCACACCACAACTGCCAAACCTTGCAAGGTTTGCAATGTCAGAGTCAGGCACACACTGCAAACAAATTGTACCGTTCTGCAAGGCAGAAACAATGCAAAACCTCGCTCAATACCCGTTTCTTGGAACCATGCTCCTGGAAGTATTTTGTGCTATTCTTTCCCAATGGTTGAGCAAGTTGTGCGACAAACTAGCAAGAGCAAACTAGATGGATACAAGGTACACCAATTTGGCTTGCACAGTCTCAGAGAAAGAGGGGTTTGGCAGGGATTTAGCTTACAACATGTTTGCCAAGTATCTCAGATAAGGCTGCCACAGTTCATCCTCACCAGCCAAGCAAATGATGTTGAATGACGTCAGGATGAGCTCTGATCAAACAGCCCTGGTAAGGCAGAGCCTTCGAACATCCAGGTGGAGTCTGTCTGCAAGGGAACATCCGACCCTGAGGTCATTGCCACTTCATTCCCACTTCCTCCCCCCATCCCTGTTGACAAATTCATTGCCAGAAAGAGATGGGTGCACAACACAGACCTTCTGTCACAGCCTGGAATGACATCCTGAGGCAGTGAGTTGATGTTGAATATTATTGTGGATGGCAGCTGCTGCCACGCTTCGCTGTTCCAGGGGCTTTTGTTTCCTGCTGTCTCACTGGGGCACAGTTCACAATCTCCACTTTTCATTGCAGTCTTGGACACCCCTGGGCTTGACAAGAGTGAGGCTTCCAGAGGAAGGGGGTGAAGGTAGGAAGCAATAATAAAATACTAAACTTGGACAAAGTAGACATAAGCCAGATGAGGGAAAAGTTTCTTCCTGTGTCTGGTTTTGTTCAACTTCCAAGTCAACAATTCTGAAGAAAGAAGAAAAAGAGGGTCATTTGTATTTATCACATCAGACAAGCATAAGGTGATACTCTAAAGCTTTTATTCAGCTGCCTATGCCTATTGCCAACATAGCAAATTACCCTCTTGGGAGATTTCCACTTGCATAATGCCCATCCATTTACGAATGATGAGAAACTCAAGGCTGAATAATCTAGATTCAACTCAGGAAGGAGGGTGCAGAGTGAACCCTCTTCTTAGAATCAAGCAGACAGTGAGAGGAATGGAACTGCACAGGTGAAACCAGGCAGCTTTCTACCAAGAAACGTCAATGCCCATCTTGCCAAGGACCTCAGTTTTCTAAAGCTCACAACCCACACTCTGCAATCATCTCTCTGATGAAACATGCTAAAGAACCTGATCCTTCAAATAGCTCTTTTATTTACGTGGTGCTCCACCAGGTCCCAGAGAGCTCATGAAAAATTCAACAGAGAACATAAAATATGAATGGAATGATCACTGGCCCATAAAAGCTCTGCAGTTCTTGAAAGGTGTTTTATACGTAACAAATGTTGGGATTTCAGGAATGAGGTTTCTGCCTCACTGTCCAAAGAAGGTGCAACAATTTTCAAGCCTCTGTAAAAAACAAGGAACTTCCAAGGCTGTGCTTGGGAGCACCAGGAAGAGAACTCTGCTCCCCAGCACAGCACAGCAGTCCACTGCCCTTTAATAAGCAAACTAAACAGAGCCAAATACTTGGATATTGTGAAAACATACAGATATCTGACTTGATGCTGTATTGTCAGAGAAAGTGTAGGACTGAATGAATATTTATATCAGAACTACAAGACTCATCTTGCAATCATGTGGTGATAACAACTCTCTCCTTAAATTCTGTCCAGTAAATGTAATATTTAACTTACAGTAACTGTTGATAACCCTTGTCCTTTATTCTGGGTGCTGTGTACAGGTATTTCTAGCTGACCTTTCTGAACTTCCTACTTCTGCGGCCTAAATGTTCTCCGTTTTCAGAAATTACCCTACAGCTGAGATCCAACAGTTGACAGTCAGCTCTAGTATTCTTAAAAACATGTTTATAAATAAGGACCCTCTGAATTAGACTCTCTTAGGCGCTCAAAAATTTTGGTGCCAAAGGAAATTGCTACCAGTGTAAAGTGCTCCCTTGTTCTAGGTATTAAGGTTATTGCAGAATGAACATAGACTCACTTAAATAAACTTGCTGTTTACTTCATGGAGATCTTTTCACCACCTTCTTAGGCTGGCGGTGTACTACAATTTTATTTTATACAGTAAAAACAAAAAGCCATTGACCAAGTCCACATGAGGTTACACTGGTTCAGCCCCTGGTGCTTCCCACCCTCCTGCCCTTGCCTTTGCCCTGGTGCAGCACTTCCTCTGCAGACTGGATGCTCCCTGGGGTGCTCACCAGCATCTCCTGCCTCAGCTGCAGCCCTGGACATGCTTAGCACCCTGCAAACGGATGGGGAAAGGGCCAGCTGCTCCCTCTGGAGCCAGCTCTGTGGTGACAGCCATGGCTCTGGCCCTGGACCCTACCCCCATCAGGGGCATTCAGGAGCAAACAGGCTCCTTGGTTGTTTTTCTTGCGTGGTTCATGCTTGCTGGAATCTGCCTCCCACCCTCTCGTTTGGCAAGGCTGACAGCTGCAAGGAGCTTCACAAAAACACCACCTTCCTCATTTTGTTTTGCATATCTCCCTGGCCTTTTATCACAGAAGGATGAGCAAGGAGAAATGATTAGTTCAGAAGAGCCCTTTCTTCTCTCTAAGGTTATTTGGGAAAGGATTTGTTACATAACAGCACTTCTTTTAAGTTGTCAGCCAGATACCTGAGAACATTCTTATCTGCAAGGCCTTGAAAAGTTTGTGTAAAATGGTTTTCTCCCTGTCTTCCTCCTCTTGCAGGAAGAAAATAGGCTTTTGAGAAAAATTCTAATTCTAACTGAATTTCACATCATTAAAACCAGTTTCAAGTAAGTAAATGGATTTTTGCCTTATATGGATTAAAGGAATTTAGAGTCAGCCTCACATCCACATAGGAATGAGGCTCAAGCATTACAATTCTCCACATTCGTAAGGCCCACATGCTCTATCAACAGCTGTATCTACACCAAATGATGTTCTTCTCACGCACCAGTTACAAACTGTCAGAAAATATACATGTAATCCTTCATGTCAAGACCTACTCATGCAATTTTTAAATACCTCACTGTAAGCTGTGGTAGTTATCCTAGGGGCTTCACGTACTGGAAGGAGAAAAAGTGTTATCTCATAGATTATCAATGCCACAGGCTCCATGAATATAGTTCTCTTTCAGGAGATCATATGCAAAATAAACACTGCTTTTATTAAACCCAGGACACCAGCTTTTACCAGAGCTAAATTTGTTCCGCTTCTGTCTGTGAAGTAATTGATTTCTACACCTAGATCCACACTTTTGTGTTAATTATCTTTAACTTCAAACAGTGAAGTACCCCTCTGACCACGGCAAACCGCACAACCCATTCCCAACTACCATCACCAAACCACATGGCAAAACCCACAGCAGAGGAGAACCCAAAGTCTGTGAAATGCTATAAGGTCACCTGGAACAAACTTTTATGGTCCCAACAGAAAGCCGTGGAGGAAATAAGATTGCTAGCAGGGGCTTTCTTGATTGGGGGTGCCTATGTGTAAGGCGAAGGAGAGAGAGTGAAGGAAAGTAAAGAGGGGAAAACTGTAGCAGAGTAGTATAAATACAGTACACTCCTGATTAGTAACAGTTTCAGCAGTACAGTATAAATACAGTGTACTCCTAATTAGTAGTAGTCTGTTCAGTCTGTTATCCAGATAACTGTAACTAAGGGTTGAATACTTTTCTAAGGTTTTTTTTCAGGCATTTAATATAGCAGAAATTAGAAGAAATAAGCTATTTGCAAAGCAGGAATCTGCAAAGTGCAGGCATCCTTCACAGACACTGAGTCTTTAATTTCCTGTGGGGGGTCTGATCTAAACCTGGCAAGCTGCAAGCATTTACTTGTTTGTATTTTGTTTTTTGTAATAACACGGACTTCTGCTTTGCAAAAAAGCCTTACTTGGAACATGTGGTAAACAAAATACATTTTCCTTCAGCCCTTCCTGAATAGATAAATATAAACCATGAGAAGTCAACTGCTCTCTAAAATGGAAAGAGAAACACAAATTACCAGGGCGAGGCTTTACACACACCTTGAGCTCACCAGGCTCCAACGCATGCTGAATGAAGCCATCATGCCAGTTCCTGGATCACCTTGTTAGTCTCCTTGGCTTTCTTACACGTGTACAACCATTTGATTATCCGAGCATTGCGCTCAATCACGGAGGTGCTGCTGGGGACCTGCTCTGTGAGTTCGTCCTCCAGCAGCCCCTCATCCCCGCTGTGCCTCGTGAACTCACTCTCGGATGTTGCCACGCTGATGCTGCGGACCTTGAAGGAGACATTGTCAGACACCACGGAGAAGTTCTCTCTCCCAAGATCTTCAATGACCTCCTGCTCCAGGCCACAGTACTTGAAAAATGTTTCAAACTCAGCAAAGGACTTGGAGTAGCGAGAGCTGATGTCCGACTGGGAGCGATGGAGACCCCTCCTCCTCACTTCCTTGACCTCTTCAGGAGGTGTACTCAGTTTTGAGGGTCTCTCATGCTCCTTTGTACCTACCGCTGCCCCTTCAGTGCTCACAGGGACAGTCTGGACCGCTCCATGGTCGCTTGGCTCACGGTCACCATCTTTTGCTGAGCAAGGCTCGTTGCTCTCGCTGGTTGCGATGTCCTCCATGACTCTGGGCAACTCAGGGGCAGCCAACTGCTTCTCCTTTATGGATCCATGGAAGATCCTCCTCACCAAGTTCCCCCGTGAGCTGTCCTGGCTTTGACCTCTCCCAAGCTCACATTTCTGACGGTAGATCACCAGGGAATCCGGCCGCATCTGCCTCTTGGTGCTGCGCCTGGCGATGGGGGGGCCGTGCTGCAGGGGGGCTCGGCAGGAGTTCACCGCCTTGCCCAGCTCCAGGGGCTGCGCGCCCGTCCCTCTGCCCAAGTCCCTGCTCGCTGCTTTGCTCTCCACGGAACAGGTCTCGCTGCTGCTCTCCGAGGCTGAGCTGAGCGCGATGACGGGATCCTGCCTGGTGCTGATGACCTGCTGGCTCTTTACGTACTTGGCCTTATCGGCGGCCAGTCTCTCCACGGCACTTTTCCTGCCCGGCTTGCCGGCCTCCAGCTGCCTGCGGAGGTACTCGGGCCCCTTGTTGAGGAGCCGCAGGGGGAGGGAGGAGTGGAGGTCGGAGATGGCGTGCATTCCCACGGCCCGGGAGAGTTCAGCTGGCATAGCAGTTTCAGGGATGCGGATCNGCGGGGGCTGACCCGGCGCCGGGGCACTCGGAAGGTTTGCTCCCCTCAGGAGCAGCCTCTCCCGGGTCGCCCCTTGGCGACGGGGTGCTGCTTTAGGGCCTGACCCGGCACACCCCAGCGCATCTCCCCCTTCGGGGGGCACCACCTTGGCCCGCTCCTTTGGCGGCCCTTACGCGGTGCGTTCTCCCCCGCGGGTTTCACTGCCCGGCCGTGCCGGGCGCTGCGCTCCAACGGGAAACCTTGGAATGGTCGGGAAAGGACGGGACCCGGGCTTCCAGCGCACAGCGGCGGAGCAGGGTCCGGGCACGCCGGGCGGGCAGCACAGATGTGCCCCCAGCTGTGCCCCCAGCTGTGCCTCCAGCTGTGCTGGCGGCATCCTGCCCCTGCCGGGGCAGCGGCAGCAGCAGGGACGCGTTTGTCCCTGGCCCACAGCTGGGCTGCGGCTGTGCACGTGTGAAGTGTAAAGTGCAGTGGAATGGCATTAGTCTGAATTGCGTGTTGCAAATCTTTGCCCTTCGGAAACATAGGGCAGAATATCCATCTGGGCTGGCAATTCTGAACAGGCAGGACAGAGCCATTGGCTTTAATGTAAACTCCTGAAAATTAGATTTGTAAGTTATAGGTAATCACCTGGGGCAGTCCAACTTTAACTCGTGATCTCATGTGAAATGCACTGAGGTCAATAATAACTGAATTATAGATAACTTTTAACGGTTTATATCTGCAAGTTTTTTCATGCATGTTTTTTATTGGTTTGGTTTGGTTTTAGTTTGTCTATTACTTCTGGGGAATACTAGAATGCTTTTGTGGGGATTGGTTCATACTTCATCTATACAATCACTAAATTGTAGCTAGCAAGTTTAGAAAGGAAGAGATGAGCCTCCCTGTCCTCGTTACGAAATTTCAGGGTACACCACTTTGCTACCAGCGAGGTTCTCACTGTGTCAAGAGAAAGCTTACGAGCAACCCTGGAGTCAGAGTTTGGGCTGGCTCTTCAGTGAAGACCTTGGAAACACACAAACCAGAAATATTCTCTTGCCGACATGGTTCTACTGCTGGTTTTCCCCTTAATTTTACATCATCTTTGTTTCTATATATGTAGGTCTGAATTCCAGAAGCCCCATAACATGACTGCCTGTTCACAGTGGGATCCCAGATGTGATGCTTGCCTGAATCAGGACTGAAACTTGTGATATACTTTGAGATCACTTAGAGTGAAATTCTTATTGATATGCAGAATGGGTGCAGGTTTTTGAGAAAGAATTTTTTTTTTTACAGGTGTACAAGTAGAGCTGGTTCACATAACAACTTACCTAAAACTCAATATTCTCGAAAACTGAGAGACAGTAATAAAAGTTTAAGCACAGTTAATTAGGAGGGAGCACTTGCCTGTTTAAGCGGTTCATACACAGATGTGTAAGAGTGTAGTTAATATCATTACATATTTAAATGCTCCATGGGATGCTGGGCATATAGAGAAGGCTGATGTCTTCTGACAATGAATCTGAGCAATAAGCTGATAGATGTAATGAATTTAGTAATGAGATACTAAGGTTTCATTCCCATATTGACAAATCTGCCTTAATTTTTTCCTTTAACATTTTCCTTGGAGTTCTATGGCACTGCATAATGTAATAACACATATTCACATTTCTCCGTGCATTTTAATTTGTGTTTGTTCCAAATTCTAGTGTCTTGTAGAAGCTTTAAGAACTTACAAAAAAAAATAATTTGTTTGCATTCATTTGAAACAGTGAGAAAAATGAACACACACAAGTATGAGTAAGAGTGGTCTTATTAAACAACTACAATTCATTTCTTTGTCAAAGCTGTTCATTCACTCCTTGCAATAATATATAGTTTTTCTCAGTGGACAATAGCTTTGTGTTTAGAGTTGATGTACAAAACCAATTTAAAAACATTGGTTTTGAAGACAAAAGATTTAAAACATTGAAAAAATTTGAGACATTTTCCTTTCTCTTAAAATGTCCTTGGTTTTAAATGCATGCCTGAAAGACAAACCTGGACACTTTTGATGAAATATTTTTGGTTTTCAGCCAGTTTGATCCTTGTCTCACTGACAAAGGAAGATGTGAGTTTTGATTTTCTATGAAGTGCATGTCACAAGAAATTTCTCATGAAAAATTGCAACAGCAATTTCCAGCTGACTTTCCAGATATGTGAGATAGTTTTCCTTGAGAATGCTGGGTGATGACAACAGCATTTAAGGGGAAGAAGAGTCCTCCCAGGGTCAGAAATCATTGCGAGCAACAAAATTTTATAACCCTGTCTTCCTTTAATAAGGTATATGACTATGTCAGCTGCACAGTTATGTGATATTTTAAATATATTTAAGTCACATATTTTAAAACCTAAATGCATTTCAGTTTAAAATATGATTATCTGATTTGAAATAGTTATATTTTAATTTCTTGGAATTGGCTATTATATTTATGGATACACTCTTACAGTATTCAAAGAAGAGGGAGTCATTGCATTTCTTCTTTCTGGAAAGCAGAGAGAAAGAGAGTGTATTACAAGAGCCCCAAGCAAACCACCTTTGCCCCTATCCCAGAACAGGCTTGCAGATAATAAAATGGAAATAAAAATGGGTGCAGCAGCACCCATCCCTCAGCCTGTCAGCTGCCATCAGTCTCGCTCTGGCACTGGTACATTAGACAAAGGTAAGAGAGGCAAGTCCTGCACACACTAAGCCTGAGCTGACACAAAGAGTTTTCCCACGGAAGGGAGTTCTACAAAATACCTTTGAGTCAGCTGGCATTTAAAGTTATCAGGAAACAAAAGCAGCTGAATTTTATGTGGGGTAAGAGAAACCACTTCTCACTCTGTTTTTATTAATAAGACATGTTTTCAGAGCAGAGCTAGAGTCTGAGCCAGAGCAAAGCCAGAAACAGAACTTGTACAATGGCACTGCAAGCAAACAGTGCAATGTATGCAAAGCTTGGGTCACTGCTCCCCCCCATTGCCAGTGTCAGTGACACTCTGATTTATAGTGGTCAAAGGGCAAAAATGAAGTGGTGGCAGTGGGAGGTAAAGGCAAGGAGGAAAGAGAAGGGGAGCTCAAGCCCTAGCAGAAACAGGACACTCCCATTTTGGAGACCACCAGAACAGCTGTGTCCCAGAACTGTTTCTCCCCGCTAGCAGCTCTCAGTGCTGGATGCAGGTGTTGCAACCCACATCAGAGGGTGGTTCCCTTCCACTGTGACATTGAGTAGTGCCACTGAATGTCCTGTTTGCTGCATTGGGGGGATGTAAAGCAGCCACAACACAGAAATTAGCAGTTTCCAAACAGCTGTCTCCAGCGAGGAAATTTTAGGCTTTTCAACGTGAAATCAGTGACAGTCCCAATTCTCTCAGATTCACACAATAGAAGATATAGGCATGCCTGTACTTTAAGCCTCTGGGCTTGAGCACTGTATGGCAGAGGCAGACCCAAATCACTTGTATGTCTTCTCTTAGCCTCTCCCACCACTGCCAGATTGCTTAGCATCCTTTTCCACCCTTGTAATTTTGGGTTGTTTACTTCATTAAACAGCTTGGCATCTTAATCAGAAAACATCTTCTCCTAAAATCAATCCAGCTTGTTCACAATTGTCATCAGTGGGCTTCCTTTTTTAGTAGAATTTTGGAAACCCCAGGTGTACCACTTTCCAGGTTGAACAACCATCATGGATCTCAACGGGACTGTGTAATTTACATCACAGTGATTCATGGCAACATATGGGGAGCCTTATTAGAACAAAGAGCAGAAGAAAAGTGATGGAATATCACTGTGAAAGCAAGAGATAAAAGGGAGAACAAATGCAACATGCATTACACCAGGCAGTGACAATGGGGAAGGTACAAGCCATAGCATGCTTCTTTCCTTTTTTATGCCTTCTTGTCTCTGCAGTCCATCTGAGCCGACACTAATTCCTTTTTTCATACACCTCTGACATGCCTAAAATGTTAAAATAAAAACATCCAACCCAGGTTTGGTACCTAACATATTTAAGTGTGTGTTAAAATATTGAGATTGAATATTTTGATTTGAAAAGACTGATATGTTTATCATGCTCTGACCAAATTCACTGAGTAATTTGGAAAGGAGGAGAAGAGCCAAAATTTTCACAATAAAATACAGCTATGATGCTTCAAAGGAAATAAGTAAGTTAACTCCCAGAACAACTCTATTTGATCTTGAAGGGGATTCCTTGAATTTTGAATTGAGATACTTTATGAATGAATGCGTGCTGCATGTGTTAAAATAAACTTCACACTCAGTAAAAGGTTCTTACTGTTGCTTCTGTCGTGTATGAGTTGGATAAATGCTCCCCCAGTGTCCCCATAGACGCAGTCATAGCTTGCAGTTGTAAAACTGCCTCTCAGTGGTTGCAACACCCTTTGCCAACCAAGCAAGCTCATACACAGTCACTTCACCCAACACAGGGACGGGTCAGGGCACTGCTTAAATACTTTATGAATCTTGTAGGCAACATTGGTGCAATCATCAGCATATGTATCCACACAGTTATCCTCTGTAAAGGCCCTGCTAGCCTAGTCTCATGTATAGTTAGCTTTGGTCATAGAAAACCCCTTTCACTTAATCTACAGCTGAAACCCATAAAGGGTTTAAAGCCATCCCTGTTGTTTTAGGGAACATCCAGCATCTGTGTGTCACCTCTGTGCTGTTCTTGCCTGAAAGATGCCTAAAACAATCAGGGCAAAGTTTTTGCTGTTGCTGTGCTGGGGCAGTACGTGTCTGTCCATGGGCCTAAGCAGGTGAGAGATACAGTGCACGCTTATGTTCCGTGAATTCCGCTGCGTATCCACACGCAGGCAGATGAGGAAGCATAGGAAAGGTCACTGGTTATTGAACTTCTGACAGAGAATTGCCTGTTGTCTGTTATATATAATTTATATTGTGGTAGTTGGGGTACTCACCTGGCAAGTGTGAGAGACAATCTTCCCCTCCCAGATTTGGAGCAAACTTTCCAAACTGCATTTCTTGCTTCCCAACACAGTAGCTATAATGCAGTTCTGTAGTTCATTGTTGCTCAGATTCTGTTGCTGAAAACATTTATATTTTGCTTGTCTAATTAGAAATTTACTGAAGGTAATGGACAGAAGATGTTAATTCTATAACCTACTGTGCATGCACCTAGGAAGTGCATGGGTTTTTAGTTACTCTTGCAAAGTGGAAGGATTTAAACAGGGAAGGTTGAAAAAGTCTCACCTTCAATGCTGTTTAAGGTGTTCACTGGAGATGTGCATTCAAATCACAAAATGGTATCTAAAAAAGTCATCTCTTCTACCATACTTGCTGACATGCTGTTACAAGCTCTCCCAGTCTCATTTTCAATGATACAGACTTGAGTTTAGAAACCAAACAAGATAACATTCATATTTGGAAATCTCAGTGATGCATAGAAACCGAATGACACTCAGAGCAGTCTTCAGCCTTTTGAATGTCCTACCAGCTTATGCAAGTGTTGCCCCACTTAGACGCTGACTGCTGGAAATCCCATTCCCTGTTGGTCTTATCCATTTTCTGTAGAGTATATTAAATGTTTTATAACAAGTAGTGAGTCACTAAACTCAAAATGTTTCTATTAAGGCATAAATTTTGACACATTTTCCTTGAGAGAATGCCCATCACAGAGCTCCTTTTAAATGTAACTGAATAAATTTGTGCAACGCTATGATGGACACAGCTCCTAATGTTTAAAGAAACCCATCTGTCAAACACCAAAACACTGGAAATATCACCTAAGGAGCACACTAGCAGAACTTGGAATGCACGGATATATATAACATGTGAGGTCTGTCATCATCTGTCTAAGGTTTTAATAGCAAATTGGATGAGATTATGATGCTTCTATCCCAAGGATTTCTTGTAGTCTCTCTGAAGATACAGCTAGCAGTCATTCAATCTTCCTTATCAAGTGATTGCAAATTTAGGTCTCTGTCCTTATGAAATCTATGGAGAACTGACCAGTGTTTTATCTGTACTTCCTGTGTATTAATTTGGGTCCAGAAGAGCTCTTGCATGCTTTCTCTAGCAGAGTCATTGGCAATGAAGTCTGCATGTTACCTTTCCACAGAAGGAGCCAGTGCTTTTCATTACTGAGATACCTTGTGGTTTTCTATGGTTTTTCCGTGCTTAGAATCTTTCCCAGATCCCTAAGGATGTGGGTTTGCAGTTCATTCTTGATGGACATGTGATAATTAAAGACTGCTGGAGCTGCTGGAGTACAGGCTGTCTAAGGACTCCAAAGGGTGATTGGTTTTTTACTGTTCGGGCACAAGAAATATGCAAATATAGGAAAACTGATAAATGTGCTTGTATGTATTAATGCAGCTTTTTTGCTTCCCCCTTCTAAGTATTTTCAGCTCTCCTTCAGTTTGCTGATGCAAGAGCTCCTTTCAGAGTTTAGATGAGAGAACGAACTAATTTATCAAGACAGTTGCCCTGCCAAAGACAAACGTTTACATTTAATAGTCATCAGTCACTATACCTCTGAAGGTGGGGTGGTTTGTCCTGTCACTTTCTAAAGGACTCTTGTACAGTTCAGACATAAAAGGCAAATATCTTCCAAGCTTAAAAGGGAACCTGCACCCTGCCCTGTCTGTATGTGCAAGGAGATAGATAGGCTGTGTCTCCTTAGCCTGGCTTTGGGAATCAGCACAGGCTATTGGCTATTCCCAACTATCTTATTTGGCCAACAAGGGAGTTAAATAGTGTAGATGTTGTCAAATCACATCTGGTTTAGTCTTGAGACCAGAGAGTAAATCTGAGCCCGCAGATGCAATTCTGAATCCTCACTATGAATTTAATTAATTGTCTGTTTGACCTTCTCTAGGTATTCACCATGACATGCATCAGTTCTATGCATAGGTTCATTCTTAGGTCGACTGAGTCTATTCGATAATTTTCAGCTTTGGTTTAGGGAGATGAGCAAGTTTCTCTTACACGACAGAGTTGTGTTTTAACTAAGCTGGGCAACATCTGGGTTGCAAGTGGGCTCTCTGACACAGATGTTTACATGGTGAAATCGAGCCTTGTTTTTCCCTTTGCATTTCAGAGTCCTTCTAAATGCACTCCAACATCACCTGAGCTCCACATAACAACAGAACATTCACAATACTCTTGCAATGACCTGATTACAAATTCTTAATGCACATGAATTTATCTTGAAAGTTATAACAGATTTGTTCTAATCTGATTGACTCCAAAGATTAAATAACATCTTGGATAAAGAGAGTAAAATACCTTAGCTGTTCTGTGTAATTATATCAATTCTAAAGCTATGCAAAACAAATAAACATAAGCCCCGGTTTTCAAGCTTCATTAGGTTTATGTTGCAACAGCTACATTAAACAAAATTACAGATTCAGTAAGATCTTATCATGCTGATGCAGCAGCTGCTCTGGACAGGATCACACGGTTATTCTTATTTGCAGATTTTTCTAGGAAACAATAGGCCAGACCTCTTCCACGAACAGCTCCACCCCTGCCCTGCAAACTTTAAGTCAGGTGCTAGCAAGATGCTGAAAAAGTAGATTCAATGAGCAGAAAAGTGTTGGAGATTTTAATCATTCATCCTATATGACTATTTAGTGTCCATCCAGGAATTTACCTGTCAGAAAATGCTCTTCTAACTATTTCTTGTTATTTTCCTTTTTTATAAGAACAGCTGGTACAAACATCTTATTTATGGCGCCCTCTCTATAAACTAACCTATATGTTTAAGTCTTCCTAAGATGACTTTTACAGACAAATATAAAAGAGGAAAAGCTTCCTGGGATTCTGAAGTAGATGCCAAGGCCATTTGGGCTTTACTAGAGTCTGATTTGCAAGGTGGTGAACTAAACTAATGGATGGGTTGTGACCCAATTGGTGTGAGCAGGTCAGGGAGGGAAGGTGAGAACTCATTTCCACACTGGCTTTGCTTTGGAGCCTCCAGTCACCCTTCTCCAGAACAGGCAAGTGCCCTGGGTGCTCAGAGAGATTCCCCCCCCGCCAGATCCACTCCAAGGGGATACATGGATAGGGCTCCCCCAGGTCTGGCTCCTTCTGCCCTCAGTCTCCTTCACCCTACACCCTCAGGCATGCAACCTGTGGTCTCCAGCACAGATAGTTCATCCTGTGGAACAAGCACAATCCTTGTTTTCAGATGTTTTGGACAAAATGACCCCTCACCCACTTACACAGGTAGTAATTATGTCTCAGAAGAAGCACAGGAGTCTGAGCAGAGAGGTGTGGGATGGGTGTAGATTGGCTCTAGGAGTAGTGTGGGTATGCACATGGTACCCATGCATGGTCTGCTTTCACTTGCTGGTGCCCCTCTCCACCATGGGCACTGGGGTCAGCCCAGGACCAAGTCCTGAGGGATTTGGGAGTTGTAGCCCGTGGGCATGGTTTGGCTCCAGAGGGGAGTAAGTGGAGCCAGCACAGATATTAGGATCAGAGGGAAATTCATGTTGAATTCAGGTCTTCTAGTCCAGGTCTCTAGTCCAAACTCTTTCTGGAAGCAGGCACAGCTGTGAGACAAGAGCAGGTTATGCTCTAGACCTAAAAATAGTGTTGTGAGGAAGGATCATATAAAGACCAATAAGATTTGACAGAACAAGAGGAATAAGGCAAAAAAATTCATAGTTGATAATATGATATTTTTGAACACCTATTTAATTTCTATTCTTAGTGTGATCCATTCATTTAATTTTTCTATATAAATTTTAGGCTTCTGTTTTGTGTATTTAACTGGTCTGTAAATTGCCTACAACATCTTTAGGCATAAAATAAAGAAATTCTAGCAATATTAAAATCAACTGATGTACAAAGAAATGTGATACGCTATTTATTTACAGTCTAAAGTAATTATTTATCCCCACTGAAAGTGAGCCTTCACTGGAGAGAAAAGTAACTTCAGTTTATTGTTCTTTGGCTTTGAATAGTAAGTCTCTATTATTTTAATACCAGCTGAACTTAGAGAAAGCCTGTAATGTAGGCCTAATAGGACCCATTTCTTGCTCTTAAAGAGTAACTGCAGATAATAACTTCATAATTATTTTAAATTTCTCCTAGACAACTGCTTTCATTACCCCATCTGCTAAACCCACCAAAAAAAGCACTCACCCCCTAAGAAACCACTTCTAAAATATTTTAATGATTAAACTGTTGTGTTTTTTTTTTCTCTTTCATGTGAGATTAGCTCAATTGGTTAGAACATGGTGCTAATAACACCAAGATTGTGGGTTCAGTCCCTGCATGGGCCATTCACTTAAGAGTTGGACTTAATGATCCTTCTGGGTCCCTTCCAACTCAGAATATTCTGTGATTCTGTGAAAGTACTTGATTATTTTATGGTCCTGTTCAGGATTTGTGTCCAACATTTTATGAAAAGGATGAAAATAAGGATTAACACAGAAACTCAAGTCATGCAGTATGTTGTAGAATAAAACTTAGTTGAAATCCTTGTTCCTTTGTTTTAAGACTGGTACTAAGTAATGAATGAACAGACAATCTGGTAATTCAGATTAGCATTCTGGATTACAAGGGAAAAAATATTTCCAAAATACCATAATTATCAAGTTTTCTAATCTGGGGGTTTGTGCAGCATGTGTGTCGTTCTCCCAGTAACCCCAAACACAGAGCAAATTTGATCCATCCAATTTTGAAGTGTTGAGCATTCAGCCCAGACTGAACTAAAGCTGTTTCCCAGGAGGCAAAAGCTGTGTGCAACCAGGTGCTGACACACAGGGTCATGCAAGATGAGTCTCCTCTTGGGCCTCCTGGTGCCCCTGTGCACTGCTGGCCCTCAGCACCTCGCGTGGTCAGCCCTGGCGCATGGCGAGGGGAGATGGAGCAGCACTTGGATTAGCATATCTCTCGTCCTGAGCTAAACCCATCCAAGGCTGGAAGAGCAAAGTCCAACTGTTGCAGATATTTTGTGGAATGGGGGAAGCTCTCCAGGGGAAAGAGTGGGACCCTGAGAAGTGTGCATCCACCAGAGCCCCTGCAATCCCAGCACTGGCTCTGGCTTCGTGTGGCGCCTGGAACTGCCCTTTATCTGATTTCAGCAGAGACAACATTTGCTGAACCATTTGTGAATCACTTGACACTTGCACAGACTTGTTGAGAAACCAAAGTCATCTGCCAGACCACAATGTTCCTGGCTTTTCTTTCCTTCCTTCTTGAGGCTGCTGCTTCAGCCAACTGAAATTATGTGAGCATGGCAGAGGTGAAGAGATAGGCTAAGTTGGTGAAAAATAATTGTGTCCTCATAGATTTCCATGCAAAAATGAAAGCTTTCCATGTATCAGTGAAGCTATAAACGGCTCCAGTTCTCACTGGCTTCAGTCAGAGATAAGGACACGAAGCATCAGGCAAGTTTGTTTGCTCAGAGATACAATCACTCAAGAAATAAAAATAACTTGCATCCTATCAAGTTAGCCAAAGACGTCAATGCTCAATGTACCCCTACAAAGGCTTTGAAAGGAGATAAATAGGTAAAGAGCTTAACTTAGCAGTTGACTAATTGTATTTTATTTTTAAATAATTTAAAGTGAATGAATTAGTAAAGTATAATTTAATATTTATTTAAGCTTTTTAGAAGCTTAAAAGTACTGTAGACAAAATACCCACACATTAGTTTGCTATTGTCTTATTTGAGAGGTTTATGTTTTGTTAATACTGTCTAGGCATTCCTAACACTGAATGTGTAAATGGATACAGCATCTAAGTGTGAGGTTGCATCTCTGAGCTTCAATGTCAGAACTTTGCCTTTTATCCTTCTATACAATTCTTTGAAAAGGCTGACATTATCCATTGGTCACTAAGTTGCCTCATTATGTTTTAAAGGATTTTAGAGATTGGAGAAGGATGATCAGCAAGGATATCAGCTGGCAAAATCAACTTTCAACTCCATACTGCTCTACAGAGCAAGGAAAAAAAAAGCACAAAATCTTTCCTTTTCTAGTCAGGAGATAGAGATACTAGGCAATGTTTTAAATGAACCCTCAGATCATTTTACATATAATTTTAAATTGTGGCACTTCCAAATCCTTCTGCTAGCAGAGCTGTTACCTAGTGAGGGTCTTGTGTTTCTAGGTGGTGGGTATAGATATAGCACTGCAGCTCACCCGTTGGAAGGCCCCACATGAGGGCTGTGGTCCACATCTGCCCCCCTCCCCACCTTCCTGGCAGGGCTCACCACCCTCCAAAGCCAGCATTGGCCTCTTCAGTGAAGAATGCATTTTCCTCCATAAGAATATGAATTTTCCTTCTGTTGGAAACTGGAGTGCCATTTATATGAACAATATTTGTCCTGCTTTGTGCTGATGGTCTAACCAACAGCCCTGGTGTACACTGCACAGGTTTGAAGCCTGGCCCCACAGCATGGAGTTCTTTGTGGCTCGACAAGAAATGATAGCAAAGCACACGGAAGTGGTCGGGGGCTGTGTACTCTAGGACAACAGCAGCAAAGGTTCGCTTTCTTTGCCAGCAAGACACAGCTGAGTTGCTCAGCTGAGCTCTGTGTGGTGTGAGGTAAGGAATATTAGATTACTGGCAAAGTCACTGGACTAAAGCTTTGTGCTGGGAAAGGCTGAAATGCATTTACTGACATAACGTGGTTGGTATTTTATCTTAGAGCACACAAGCCCCGCTGTCCATCTTTTCCACTCTCTTCTCCCTCTCAGCTCTCCCCCTCTATTATCATTCTCCCTCTCTTCCCACTGCCTCTGCCTCACTGCTGTCTCTGGCCAAGCATTCAGCAGCCTGCAGGGGAGGTGGCCTCCCTCATCACGTTTGTGCTAATTGGGGCCTGATGAGAGGCATTTGCTTTCCCCTCGGTGCTGATGGCTCCCCAGCTGGGGCCCTGGCTGGCTCTGCCCTTTCCGTGTGTCTCGGCTGTTCCAGGACAGCAGATGCTCCCTGCTCCCCCACAGAGAACAGCTGGCTGCTATCCCTGTCGTGTCACAAACCAGCTTGTGCATCATGCCACACAGCCAGGACACTTGGAGTCCTCCACCATCATCCTGCTCCTCAGGAAGAGCCCCATGCTGCAAAATCATCATTTTCTCTCACAGAAAAAACAGAAACAGTTGCATCCTGGTCTCAGTGTTTAAAACAGGGACCTCCAAGGACAGATAGCATCTCTATTGAAAAATGCAAACAGATAAGTGCAAAGATTGCTGTGAAAATGTGTTGTTTTTTTTTTTTCTTTTTTTAAATAGTAATTAACATAGCTCCTGAAGAGAGCCATATCTGATGGCTAAGGGCAAGGCAGGACCTCACGCACATGGAGCTCAGTTACAAGAGTTACAATTGGAGTTTCTATACCAGTTTTTATTCAATTCAGTCATGGGATTTTCTACCCAGTCTCCTGATCATCTCCTTTTACTGCACTTTGGATTGTACTTCAGTGTGATGTCAGATTTCCTGGATGGGATCCTATTTGATAGAAGTACCAGGGCACCCTGCATCCCAGTTACTGACAGGCAGTTGATGGAACCTGGTCCGGCCTGGGTGGCAGGTTGGTGGATGTGCTTCCCTTGGGCTGTGCTGTCTCCTGGCCGCACCCACGTGTCCCCCAGAGCAGCCAGTTCTGGCCTGGCTTTGCCCGAGATGGTAACAAGAAACTGACCTCCAACCTCTTGTTTCCAATGGCCTGACAGAGCTTGTCCCACTTCTCCTGGCTGTGGACACGTGTTTATGTGTGTGCACTGTGCTGGAGGGAGAGCCTCTGCAGGTCCTTTCCCGAGACTGCAGCAGCATGATTATTCTGCTGGAAGCAGGATGCTGCCAGGGACTCCTCACTCACTACAGCTGCAATCCAGTTCATCCTGCAGGTGGTTTCTTCACTCCTGTTGATTAGCTCATTCCTTCCTGGGAACAGATCTAGTTTAAAAACAATCTGTGGGAAATTTGGACTTCATTGTAAGAAGTCACTGAGGTTTTGTTTTGCTTACAAGCAGAAGAATGCTAAGTTGGTGGTCTTTAGCCTTTAGTGCACTGTTTGTAGAGCAGGTTGTGGCCATTTGGTCTGTGGTCACTGAGGACACTTGCACAGAGACCCTGACAGCTCCACCTTAAATAGGGCCTGATGCCAGCTTTCTTATGAGCCAGCAGAAACAACGAGTTTTTGTCAAGTAGGAGTTCTCCTGAGCATGTGGTTTGGAAGAGAATAATGGTAAAAGAGAGAAAACTGTTGTCTTTTGAATTTTTTTGATCTTAAAATATTGCAAGTGGCTTTAATCACTGTATCACTTAACTGCATCAAAGAAACCGAGGTTAGAAGGCATTGAACACTCCTGAACGTTTCCTTTGAACTATTTATCCATGCAGTGCTCTGCTGGAATGCAACCAGCAGAAATAGTATCTGATTTCTGCAAAGCCCACTTAAGGTATATTATGTTGTCAAGGCAGATCTGTGAACTAGCTCTTTCTGATCAGAAGCTGTGTTTCACCTTAAATCTTCAAAACCTGGCATGTTACCTGAGGGCAGAAACCATCACTTAGTCTTTGTCCACTTCTCCTTTGTGCTGCTGTAAGCCTTCCAACAAGGAGAGTTTGAAATCCTATGATCAATACATTTTTATAACCTACTATGTAGCCATATACACTGACTCTGTGGCTGGATTCCTTTCACCTAACAGTACCAGTGGGGTTCAGCAGAGGACAAAACGTTGTGTGCCTGTGAGTGTCCCCATGTAGGTGCCGTGAGTCTGAGCTGTGCCCATGGCCAGTGGAGGTCTAGTCAACACAATCACTAGGCAATTGTGTGGGTCACCCTAAAGCCCACCTAAGTTCAGATGCTTAGATATAGACTTCGGTGCCTTTTGAGCTGCGGGTCAACCCATGGGATCTCCAGCTGCTGATCTGGAAGGATATTGGTGCTCTGTAGGATATGTGCCATATTTGATGGCTCCATGATGCCACTTTATACATCCTGTTGTATCTCAAATGACACCAGATGCCTATGCTTAGAGAACTCAGTTTCCATGTAACATCAGCATGATAAGAGTTATACATTTGAATGGGTCCTTCTGTGTTCCCTCTCTGTTCCCCTGTTGCTTGCTGGTGACACCTGTTTTATTTCAAGGTGAAGTGTATCTTGTCATACTTTGTTTACTGCATCAGGACTTCTCAGGTCATGGGCTTCTATGTTAACTGCTGCAGCTTTTCCTGGGAATATGTCTGCTCCAGGAGGGAGCAGCCTGTGGAGGATGATACAGGGTGTAGCCCAGGTGTTTGTGGAAAAGGCTCTCAAGTTGCAGCCTGTTCCCACACCACTGCTTCTGTCATCTGACTACACTTCACCCTTCGGTCAGGACTTCTGGCAGTTTTGTAATATGTCCTTGGCTGATACCGTGGCCAAGTTCACCCAGGGTGTGGCCTGTGGACTGTGTCAGTATTAAAATAATCACCTACACTTTCCTCTGCCACATGTTTCCAGCTATGGCTGACCAGCTTGGAAGTCCTCTCGAGTGTTTTTTGCTCCAAGGGTATGCCTGCATGGAAAAGGTATTCTATAGAAAACCAAGATGTGAATTTGCAGTGCAAAAAGCAGCATAAGGGTCTCTCCATTTGAACAGTCGGGTTCCCTGTCCTGGTCACATCTAAACTGATGGGTCCATGGTACCTTGTTCTCACTCTCCATGCTTGGTTTGGGCAGACATGGAACTATTTCTGTTCTGGAAGTTGTGTAAGCCCATTGCTGCAGCACTGAGCATGAACTGAGGTGCTGATCTGTGCTGATATGCCCTGTGAACTTTGTGCACATTGACTTCATTCATTTCCAAAATTCACTAAGCGAAATGAGACAAGGAACTTTTTGAACAAATTGTTGACCTGAGAGTCAGCACAATGAATCATTCTGGACCATCTTCTCATAAAGAGAGGTCCTAGGAGAAGATCTCCAGACTTTGTGTTTCTGGAAGACTCCTGTCACTCTGCTTAGCCATCAGTGAGATAAAGAACTACTTGCATTAAAAAAACTTTCTCTTCTGTCTGTTACGTCTCCACTTTCAAGGCTTAAGTGTCTGCCTTTTGGTGAAAGGCCTTTTTTCCAGCTGCCTACTCAGGTTCTTGATGAGACAGGTTGAAGAGGAGAAGCAACCTTGGATGCAGCAGGGTTGCTCATGCAGCGAGCAATGTTTTGCCCTTCTTGGTTTGCTCAAATGTCTGATAGGGCTGGGCTCTAATACAAGGATAGATTGCAGCTGCCTGATTACACTAAGTGCACATACAGTAAATTATTATTTTACATTTGGCCTTAAGCACAGCCTTTTTTCTCCAGGCTGATGTGGTTCCTCATACTGCCAAAACTCTTTCAGAAGTCCACATCATACAGACTGCAATATGTTATATGTTATGCAAAATGCATTACATCTTGCTTCCTTGAGCTACTATTTTATGTTTCCACCTCTACAATTTCTCTCTCTGTATTTTGTTCATCCTGAGAAATTGTATTTTTTAACAACAAAGTCAACAAAAATACAAAACCACAATCAAACAAAAAAGAGCTGATGCTTTACGTTTGGCTACTTGTTTAGCTGAGTTTCAAAATGATGTGCTAATGGTCCTAAAGTGCTGTCAGCATGGTGTTTTGGAGGTTTTTCCCCATATTGTTCCATTTTCAGCTCTTCATGGTTCTTTGAATTTAGGTCTGCTGGTTGAGATGATCTTGTAGAAAACAGAGGATCTTTAGATGGTAAAAAGCACAGGTAATTAATGTCTTTGAAGATATTCTGAGTGAGTATGCACAAGAAAGTAAAGAGTGCCAGGAGCTGTCAGTTTGCTAATCGTGGCCAGGGTTATTAATGACATTCGTTGGATAGATAATTGCTCTTTTTTTTTAGCTGAAGCCTAACTAGATGATAAGACCACCAAGACTCCATTTATTCTTCTTCTCACATGCAAAGGCAATATGCACCTTGAAATAGTGTGCAGACACATACAAATCAGATCACAATGTCAGGTATTTAAGGATATTTTCTAGTTTCTCCTCAAATATGCTGAAAATTTGATGTCTAGTATCACCATAATTAAGTAGGATTGAAACCAGGGTGTTTTCCCTGCCAAATTCATAGGCAAGATATATAATGGTGGTGTAAGTTACACATCAGCGACTGCTGTGTGAAAGCAGGAGCCTTAATTTAGTGAATACAGGAGATGGATGGGCTCTAGCAGCAGATGAAAATGGGGGTATTAAAATCATATGAAGGACAATACTTGGTGAGACCAAAATCAAAGTAGCCCAGTATTGTCCCACTGGTAGGGTCCCATAATGGTTGCTTAACACGCTCATGAACCTGGCTCAGGAATTCTGCAATGCATCTGTGTCCCTCTGGTATAAGCACACTTGTTTTCATTAAGGTACAGACTGACTGCATTGTGCTTCTCCTTAACTGGCTCATCCTGTGCTTATCAAGCAGCTTTCTCTAGACTACCTGCAGGAATATTTTAAAATGAAATTTTCAGAAATTCTCCTCAACTGCACTCATGAACAAAATTAAAATAAAATAAAAGTGGGGGAAATCCCAATGTAAGAGCAGATGAGAAACACATGTAATAACATCAAAGACAAGTTTTAGGAAAAATCTCAAAGAATGGGCATAAAGATTGCAGAGGGCAAGGTTTTAATGCAGTGGAGCGCAGGACGGCAGGGCTTTGACATTAACATAGAATTCCACCAAAATCTGGCACTTAGGATGAGATGTTTTAGCCTGGGGCTTTAGTGAAACACGTATTAGTAGAGCATGAAATTTCTATGGCAGAAGTGACGTCCGCATTTATTGGCTGTTTTCTACTGCTAATATTTGTGAGTCTGTGGTACACTTAACTAACCCAGCACTGGTTTTTGGAATGTGACTGAGTAGCAGACAGTGGGGTTGTTGTCAAAGTTTACAAACAATTCATAAAGGAAAGGAGCAACAGGAGCAACACAGGAAAATAACAACCTAGCCCCTGTTTATTTTATATAGCTACGAATGATGCATATTAGAAAATATCATTGTGTTACTTCTGCAATGACATCAGGATTATAAAAGTTGATTGATTATATGAAACTGGAAATAACTTTGAGGATGATAAGTAGAACAATAACAGTGTTTAGCAGATACAGTAATCTTAATATCTCAATTTTTAAATTGCCTCAAATCATCAATTTCTACACCTCTTAGATAAAAAAACAGCTTAGGTGACTCAAACTATATTTACATGACATAGAGTACATCTAGGAAAAGGTGTATGACAACCACTGCATCTTGCTTCGATGTTTCTCAGGCCTTTTACAGAGTACTAAATTGTGCCATTACACAATGATGCAAAGGCTGAGGAGCCAATGTCTTCGTGCTACTGCCTTGTACTTGTCACCAGTAGCACTTCTTTACTCTTTCAAACGTGGTACCATTACACAGGGAGAAAAAGGTGTTTGTATCCACTGAATCAAATTAACTTATTCTAAATTATATGGGATGTTTTTTAGAGGCTACAGGAATATTTATAATCTCTGCACTCATCTGAATGTGGAAAATGGCTCCAGATACACCTCTCTGGTTGGTGAGGTCTCCAAAGTGAATTGTGGTAGAAGGAATATGGTTGTTTTCTGTTCTTTCTATCTAGTTTCTGTTTTTTTCTACATTGTGTGTAATAGCTTTCTGACACCCATTTGGGGCTTTGGTATTATATTGAAAAATCAGACTTCAAGGTCAACTGAAATCCCCACTGCTATAAGGTGAGTTTTTTGCACATTGGACACCAGATGCATTACTCTATCACACACAAAAAATTACACTCTCACTTAAATGAGTGTGCATGCTCTAGATGTAGTAGCTGTCCCTGAAATACCAGATGCACTTAAATTATGTCTTGAGTACTGTCTCATTGACTTCAGTGGGGCAGTTTATGTGATTAAAATTAAACAAGAATAGGCACTTTCACAGGTTGCAGTCATCAGGATGTCATTACATGCCCCCAGGAACTCGACAGCTCAGTGAGATCAGCTTTCTTTTGCATAAATAAATAAAGCTTCAGGATTAAAAATTGTTTTTAAGAAGGAGAAGGGAGAGTGACGTGGCAGGAAACAGATTTTCCACCTTGAGTGACAGATGCTGGAGTGTGAAGAGTGCTGGCGTGAGCCTGTTGCAGGGGCTTAAGGTCTGCAGTCCTGGCACAGAGCTGCTGCTCTGGTTCTGTTTCAAAGTGTCCTGCAGAGCTCTGTGAGCACAGACAGCAGTGCCTGTCCCAGGGATAAGGCAGCCTGCACAACATATTGGTAGCCAGGGGCTGCAGTTGTCCTGGGGCTGGCTTTTGTTTTGTTGGCACCTTTACTTTTGACTAGAGGTTTCAGAAGCCTGGGATTTAGCTCTGTCCTGACTTACAAGATGTAGCATCCTTTCCTTTGATGGTTTCTCTGCTCTGGATTGTGCATTCCCCGATGCACAGAGTTTTAAGAAAAATTAAAGGAAGAGTCTTCCTTCTCAATTATTTTGTATGAATTGATAGCAGATTCATTCAAATTTTGGGCCAAAATCATGGTCTGTGTCAGCAATTAATTGTGTCAGCAGAGTGATGCTACGAAGCTCTGGTATAGCTTTTATGGAATGGTTGATGTGGCAGTGCAGGGTTAATGGTTGGACTCAATCTCAAGGGTCTTTTCCAACCTAAATGTTGCTAGGATTCTACACAATCAGGCAAAATGCAGCTACTCTGGCTTACAAAAGTGTTATTATTTGCTCCAAGTCAGTTTGTTTGAAAATCTGCCCTAATTGTGGTAGTGCATAAAAGAGAGTGCAAAGCTTTGTGGAGATACAGGGACAAGGCCAAAACTTCATTGTTAAACATGGGCCAAGTAGATCTTTTTTTAATGATCTTTACGATGAAAAGGAGACAGAGTTCAGTGGAAGCTGCTAGTTCTGCTGAGGGTGATAAAGGATGTCCCACGTGTCTGAATCTCTTATTCAGATTTATGGGTTCCTCTACTACTGCATTTTCTGTCTAGCCAAAACATTATCAGGTAATTAGTTAAAATACCTAAATTCTACTTTTTGAAAGAGTAAACAAGAGTCAGAACTGACATTTGAGCAGTGCATAGAACACAAACCTTGATGTGGTTTGAATAGACATGAGTATTATTGGATGTACCCCCTTCAATGCATTGTTTTGACAGCTTATCCCTCGGAGTCTGAATGAGTTGTAACTCTTTTATACAGAGGCTTCTGCCTCAGATGTTGCCTTAAGGGAATGAAAGATTGGTTTGTAAAAGTGGATGGGGAGCTGAAGGTCGGGAGTAAATTCTGTTTACTAAAACATATTCTGGTGCTTAATCTAATCCTGGGTGAGCTCACTCACACAGCAAAGTTTAGAGAAAGAAAGGGGAAAAACCTTGGCAACTTCATTAAAATGATTGGTGGTATGTGCAGGGAAAGAAGAGAAGGACAAAGAAAGGTCCTGCTAGTACAAGAAGGGTAAATACTGGAGAAGATGAATTTTACTTTCAAAATAATAACTGTGTTATGGTCAAGTATGCCCGTAAATCTGTAATATAGCCTAGGATTTCAGAACTAAACCTTTTTTCTTCCTGAAATAAATTTTTGAGAATATTTCCAGAGATCTTTTTGAGAATCTAACGCAGGAAAAACAGGACGGGTATGGATAAATTTATTCAGCAAACTAAAATTGTATTTGTCATCACTCATTCAATTTATTTATTTGCAAAGATCTTTCTGACACCAATAAATTGTTATTCAGCACCACACGTTACTGACCTGAAAAGAGTATGGTCTATTAAAGCTCCTGTTTGGAAATACGAGGCAAGGTCTCTGCCCCCTTTCCATTGTTTAACATAAGATGCTTTGAGGTGAGTTGGTTGAGTCTTTAAAAATAAGGTATAGGTTATTTCATACTTTTCATTTCTAACATGGTGCCTTTTTTTGATTTTATGAGCATAGTGATCACAAAAAGTTCAGCATGGGAGGGACACCGACATCATCCTTAGAAATATGCTGTATAGAAAGTACCTGCGGAAAGTGTCTCTGCCTTCTCCCAGCAGCACACAGGCTCGGTGTTTGTCCTGCTGAGAGGCACTTTCACAGCCCCCATCCAGCACAGATGCCAGCCCGTGGCAGATTTGGTTTGTGACTGCCCTGCCGAGCCTGTGTGCAGCCTCCTGTCACTGTCCTGATGTCTGCTAATTGATGGAATCAGAGTTACACATTGCCGTGGGGAAGTTTTTAAACTACTTTCTGGTCAAATTGTAGGTGACACAGATCCTGACGTATTTAGCACAAGGGGAAATGACTGCCAAGTCTCTCGAGAGGCTTCTTTGTAATTGCTTTCACCGAAGCATTGTCATTATCACTAATAAGAGGGCTCGAGCTGAGAAACAGCACTCATGTTTGGAAGCTGGATGTGCAAGGGGGAAATGGAGTAAGTAAGGAGATGTCAACGGTTGTCAGCACCCAAATTCTCCAGTGGTGAAAATACAGGAGATGGAATGTTAATTGCTTTCCTGGAAGATGCTTTCTAATATGGGAATTGCTTATATGAGTATTCTGTAGTCCTACAAGCTTTATTTGAAATTCAAAACGAGCTTTTCTCATCAGTGCATACCAGCCAGAGTGACTTTTAATTTCATGTTACTCTACAGACTTCCACCAAATGTTAATAAGTGATTGTACACAGTGGTTGCAAAAGCCACCTCAGAAAAGGTTGCAGAACCACGTTGTGCTGTAATTTGTATCGAGATAGTGTCCTGGGATCCAAAATTAATTTGTATTTTTGCAGTTTGTTTTCTGTGTGCTTTGCATTTTAAACTACTTCCATATACAAATCCTTCACTGCCTCAGCAGGTCACAAGTATTTAATCTCTGTGGTATGGAGGGAGAAGAGATAAAGGCAGAGTGGCTGCCCAGCCGTGTGTGCACCTGCAGGTCAGGGTGCTGGTGACTGAGATGAAACAGGAGGATATTTGGAGCTGCTTGTCTTAGGCTCTGTGTAGATACCTGATGGCAGATAGTAAGTGAAATAAGGAATTTATAGTTTGAAAGATGAGGTAAAAAACGGGAAAAATGAAGATATTCACTCCAAATGACACCAAGTGTTACGCAGTACCCATTGTACATTTAAGTGCCTTTTCAGCAGCACACACACAAGCGACTGCTGGTAGCAGTGGGTGCCCTTCTTTGCCTCTTTGGTTTTCTGCCCGAGGGTACCAGTAGCAGAGATCTATGTGTGCTTTGGGGTTCATAGGCCACCACTCACACCTGGCTGGCAAGGCTGAAACGAGTGCAGCTAACTATGAAAAGGACTCTGAAAAGCACAAGTGTCCCTTGTGCTCTGCTGCCACTGGGCTTGGGTGGGCAGGAGCCCCCTGCAGCCCCCCGTTGTCCTTGCCTTCCTCCCTTTGCCAGCTCCTGGAGGAGCTGTCACTGCACTGAGGGTAGAGCAAGACACCCCCTCCCCTGCAACATCCCCACTCCTGCAACCATCCCACGCTGCTGCAGCTTTCAAACTTGCGCTGCTTTGATGGATTAAAACCTAGTAATAATTTACTGATCCGTGAAGCCTGATATTTCATCCGGGAAATGAAAGAGACATTCACAGGATTATGCACTCCCACCGTCTTATATCATCAGTCTTCCCTTTGGATTTTTTCAGGTAGCAGCTATATTGGGATTGTGTAGCACATAGAAAGTGGGAACTTGAAACTGTGAAAAGCTTTCAAATGCTTAATTTGAAATCAGAAATGAACATACAATAACATGCGATTTTTCCTGAAATTTGTATTCCCAAGTAATTAACAGGGATGAAAACATGGTCATTTTCCTCTTCAGATACTTCAAATGATGCTTGCCAGCCGAAGTCACAATCATATATTTGGACTTCTTTTTAATACAATGATATTGCAAAAGAACTATATTTTTTATCAATTAGGCTAAGGTTTAGTTTGCCTAATTCATACACAGAACTCTAGAGTCTCAGGAGAAAGAAATTAGAATAATGTAAAAATGCAGCACACATCAAAACATCTTGAAAGAGATGGAAAGCCTTAAATGCTATTTTAAAAATGCTTTTTATCTAAAAAATCAAGGAATTTCGAATTAACTAGCCTCAGAAGATTTAAAAGTTCTACATACCCCTTTAAAAGCATATTTTTCATGTGAATTATTTCCAGTGTAATGCAGACCCTTATTTTTCAAATAACTTTACATCAGAAATGTATTTACATTGAAATATGAGCACAAAGGAATTACTTATTTATGAAAGTATTTTTTTATCAACACTAAAATAATAGTCACCAGTTTACTAATTTTACTTCTTCCAAAACTTTAAGTTCAGTGTCCAAGACCTGCTCAAACTGGAGCCTTTTACTGCTGCCAAGAATCCATAATCAGGAAAAGGAGTCTCTCACCTATCTGAGCATTTTTGCAATGACCAAGTTTCATGTGTGACGAACAGGTGGCAGTGAGCAGGGGAGCTGAAGACTGGAGAGCAGTAGAACAGTCTGAGTCAAATAGATCACTGGTTCCAAGACTGACCACAAAATAAAAGTTGCCCACTATGTAATTTATGTAATGGCAGTAAAATTACCTTGATTTTTTTAATGATGGTAAAACTATCTTGTTTTTATTTAATATCATTTCTCAGTTTTTGTTGCATCTTCTTTTTATGTCTATTCTATTTTGGCTTTAATATATATTCTAGCCATTTTTTTCTGTCTGACAGCATGATAATACTCTTTCACTTTCAAAAAAGGTCGAACCAGCTTTTTTGTCTGAAATCTTAAACAAGAATCTCCAGTCACTCTGCAAGCTGGTGCCTCCCCCATGCCTTACAGTAGGTTATTAACCCCAGAAGCTAATGGTAAACATCTTAATTTCAATATTGTGAATAGTTGATGTGCAGGTCATTTTAGCACATTCCTGCTATGGGCTGTTCGGACCAGAACTCACTCCTGGGTTAATCACTGGAGAAGAATCGGATGAAAATGCCACTGCTCTGTCCATGGCGGTTGACAGAGGGCAAGAAGCCTCGGGATGCTCTCTTCCTGCACATGCAGCTGGCACTTGGAGGAGAGCTGGGGTGGTATTCTGGGCTGTACCCAATGCAGGAGTTTGCCCCCTTGGATGTCCCTAATTGTCACCACATATCACTGAAGTGGCCGGCACATGCAAAACTCACACCAGGGCATGGCTGGTGCATGGCATAAACTGTCCTTTGCCATGCTGGTGGTTGGGGAGATGGGGACTTTGATGGGAATGGAGGACGGGTCGTGTGACACTGAGAAAGAGACATAAAAGGAAGGACTATTTAGGATGGATTATGCTGGAAGGAAGGGAGGGGCAAGACCCTGCTGTTGGAGGCACATCAGGCAGTAGGAAACAAGGCTCTGGGAAATCACACTCTCAAAACTATTCGTTTATATATTGATTAATTATTTATATATTTGAACTTTAACTAACTAATGACCTTGAAAACTAGGAACAAGACTTTTGATGTAGTTAGTGGAACGATGCAAGAGGTAACAGAGATTTCCTAAGGAGGAAGCAGGAGAGTAGACACCCAGAGCCCTTCCTTCTGACAGCTGCCTAGCCAGCCCCAGGACATGGTGAATGAAAGGCTGTCAATAAATACAGAACTAAAGATACTTCTCATCTCCAGGGCTTTAATTTTACCTCTACCAGGCTGCTTAAGAAGATATCACAGCCTCTGGAAGGAAGCAATAGGAAACTTTAAACTCCAGCAAGGAGCTCTTTCTTTTTTGTCAGAGAAAAGGGCAACTTAATTACCCTGTTCTGCTTTGCTCAGCCATCATGGTGTTCCTGCTGAATACAAAGTGCTGAGGAGGAGTGAGGGCTTAATGGAAGAACCAGCACTGAGCTGATTCACTCTGAGAAATGACTTATTGTTTATTTGCTGGTATCAGTTTTGCCATTAGCTCTGAGGAGTAAACAATATTTTTCTGATGCACCCATAAGTCCTTCCTCAAAATGCACAATTCCTCTGTTCTTAACTGGAGATGTTTTTATTGTGGGGTTGCAGGCATTTTAGCTGCCCTGCTGCCCCTTTGCCTATGGCCAGTCTCTGATGCTGTTGAGACTTCACTGGGCCTAAAAGTTTGTATTTTTAATGAACAAAGGTTTGCTGGTTATATCATTAATCTTTTATGTACCTTCCACCCCATTTTATTCCCTGTCAAAAGACTCTGTAATCTTTTGCAATGATTTTAAAAATGCAAAAATAGCGATTTTCTAATAGCTGTTTCTGTAGCTAATTTGCCAAAATGTGCTTTTCAAAGCTTTGTATTTTTTTTGCTCTTTCTTGATTCTTTTTTGTGTGTTTGAGGGAGGAGGGCTTGTTTGTTGCTTTGGTTTGTGGTTTTTGTGTGGTTTCTTTTTTGGAGGATGTTTTAGGTAGAATTCTCTACAGTCATTAAGTCCACTGCTTTATGCAGCAAATATAAACCAGATTCTTGTTCAGCACACCCCAAATAAAGTGAGTGCCTGCCAGAGAGATTCAGCCTTTTAAAGGGAAATTGAACAATTTTATCAATGAACATGTTGGCTCAAAAGCTAACTTTTAAATATTTAAATAAAAAAAAAAATTGAAGGGTCTTAGTCTGTTATCATTGTTTTTCACCTATTCATAAATAATGTTAATCTTCATAAGTTTATCTAATTCTACTATGGACATTTTCTTATCAAAGGGAAAAGAAAACAGAAGTCATTCATGCATGCCAAAGAGCCATTTACAGAGGACCATTTTCTTTATCTCACTGAAACTTCAGGCAGGGGAGTTGAGTCACTTTCAAAAGGAATTCTGATGTCAGTATTGTAAAAATATACGTTTTTCTACTGGTGAAAGTTCATAAACTGAGAAGTTCTCAAAGCTTTTCTACCATCAGACAAAAACCTGTGAAGAACCCCTGGACCGAGGTGCTTATTTATTATTCTTCACTTTTGACATTTTATGATCCCGTGCAGACTAGATGAGTCATTTTATCAGTGCTAATTCTAACCAGATAATCAAACAAAGTGTGAGTAAAAACATTGCCACTGTGGGACAACATCCCCTCAGAGACCTCACTTAAGTTTTCCTTCCTCTGAACCCTTCTTCTGGCTCTCATCTCTGTCCTCCACGTCCTGTTACCACTGTAAACATATAGCATGACAAGGCTGGGGAATAATCTTTTATGAGAACAATTTCTGTATTTGAAAGAAGCAGATAAGCTTTCAGGAACACAAGTCCTTCTTTGGATATAAAATTGAAGCCCTGGGCTCCAGAGCTAAATCCAAGCTACTTTGTATTTAATTAGATGTGTAAATCATTTAAGACAACTGAGAGTGGCTGGGCAGCTTGAGCCTCAGGAATAGCATGGGGGATGCTAGATAAGATAAGAAGGTGATTACCACTTACTGGAGAAAAAAAATAAAAGAAGAGGTAATGTATTGCCTAAGGAGGAGGAGAAGGTTAATGGGGGGAGGGAGGAGAGATGCCACAGCGTTCCATTAAAAATGTTCCATTAAAACGTCTGTTGACTCCCAGTTTTATGGATTTGAGTTCCTACCATCATCTTTTGAAAGTGTTTTGTTTACCTAGTAAGGAACACAACAAAAGAAGAAGCAGTGAAACAGGATAAGAAAGCACTTCTGCTGTTCGGCCTTAGGGTTGGAAAGCCAT
This sequence comes from Edolisoma coerulescens, assembly GCA_013397115.1. Classification (NCBI taxonomy): domain Eukaryota; kingdom Metazoa; phylum Chordata; class Aves; order Passeriformes; family Campephagidae; genus Edolisoma; species Edolisoma coerulescens. The sequence continues at coordinate 151,219 of VWZW01008215.1, read as the reverse complement.
GCTCCCCCAGGGCAGGACTCAAAAAGGATATGCAGTGCCTAAAATGTAGAGACAGAACAGTACTGGAGAAGAAAAAGGAAAATAAATTTTGGCTGTGGAATGAGCCATTGTTTGAGGTGGAACCAGCTCCACAGCTGGGCAGATGCAGGATGAGGTGCAATACAATGATTTTCAGTTACAAAAACTTCTCACAGAGCTCTTTCATATGACATTGTATGCATGTACCTAAAAGAGAATTGCCAAGAGCAGCTACACGGGAAAGAGGAAAATTCTTTATAAGAAAACAGATATAATAAAGATGATGAAGATGTATCTTACCACGAAACCATTATTGTAGGGAGGCTCTAAGTGAGATAAACAGTAAGACAGCTTTTCCATTTTAGCACACTGTGCATTGTATATCATAATAACTGCACAGTACCGATATTCCAGTGCTTCCAAAAAGCTTTCCATTGTTGCTTCTCTTTTTTTCTCGGTCGGCTTCTGATTCAGGGACAAGATCATCCTGTGCTAATAGAGATTCGAGCACGCGATCCTTGAAATGATTTGGCTGGTTACAATGCTGTAGAGTGTCTTCTCACAGTAATGTCTATTCTATAGCCTATTTTCTGACTGTAAATAAAAGCCATTAAAAAGCCTTACGAGTCAACACTTTGGCACAGCTCTATTTATAGCACACCTCTCTATATGGAGATTGTCTGATTATGCTTTATATTCTGACATTTAAAAAAGCAGAGGCTCTTTAAGAGCTTAAAGCAAAATAGCACAAAATAATTTATTGTTTGAAGAAGACTTTCAAATGCCTCTCCAGGTGCCTCTGAAGTGACTGTTGACTGTTTCCCTGCTGGTGTGAAAGCTGGAGGATTGTCATGAGAGCTCCTCAGCATGTGGGGATCAGCCTACTTCCATCAATCCGCATGAGCCATGGGCTTGGCTTTTTCCACACTATGTGAGTTATTTGTAACTATAAAGAGTGCCATGTTCAACGATCAGTGGCAGACACAATAGATACAATTTGTAGAAATTTCATCTTTACCTCACTCAAGAGCAAAAAATGCCCTAAAATAAACTTAGCTTTAGAAAAAGAGAGCTGTCCTCTGATATCTTATATCTGAGGATATTTCTCTAGATTATATTCAAAGACCTCTGGAGTTTTCATGTCCTTTATTGTCTCAGGGGTATTTCACAATAATAGGAATCTTCCAGCAAGAGTCTGAGTACTGCCAGAGATTCAACAGAAAAGTGGACTGAAGGGGACTGAATACCAGATCCTGTGTAGTTTCGCTGCAGTTTTCTGTAGTACCCAAGAATTTTAATCCTACAGAGAAAACCTACTTTTCCATGCCAGGAGGCCTAGGATGGAGTTTCATGACTCCTGTAGCCGGTATGGCCACATCCCCTCTAAGGCTTTGCCCTGTTCTTTACCATATCTGCCCATCAGAACGAGTAAGACCCACGGCTCAGTTAAAACCCTTCCTTGCTCCACACATTCCAGGCTGAAGGCCCTTCTCCACAGAACAGACTGCATTGCATCAACACAGACCCCCTGGGAGCAGTGGTCTTCACACAGTTTGCCATCACTGAGCCACCCACTGGGAATTGGTTCATAGACATGAATCTCACAGCCACCGTGGGTCATTCTGGCCCAGGGAGTCTTGCTTTGGGAATTTAACCTGGTCCTGAGCAACTCCCAAACAGGCTCTGCGCCTCTCAGCCACTCCTTGCCTGTGAGAATTGTGCACCAAAGGATCGTCAAGAGGGTGACACTTTTACAGCAAAAAGTAAAAAGGGAAAAGCAGAGTTTTCTTCAGCAGTGTCAGTCCTACACAAAGTCTTCTAGTGGTGTTTGAACTGATCCAAGCTGGTCTTTTATTCAGAGGGTATTTGACAGGAGCTACAGCTCTTGAGCCAGTCCCAGCTGGAGTCACTTGGCACTCTGCTCTCAGCTGTGGCGGGTGTATGTGCCACCTTTGGCTGGCATTATTCCCAGAAATACCCTAGGAGTACAGATGATACTGAAGAGACACAATATTTGTGTTACGTGCTTTTTCCCAAATTGTTTGGTTCTTAAACTGTATTTGCTAGAGCCCTCCAAAGCTGTCATGGACCTTAAAGTTATTTCTCTGTCACAGAAAACTTTCTACTGGTTGTAAACTACTACTGAGTTTTACTGGGGTCGTCAGGCACTTTCTGGAAGAGCATAGTTCACTAAAAGGCACCAGGATGCAAAAATTATTCCTGGCAGAAGACATCAGCATGAAGGGTGATTCACCCACAGGAGGATTACAGTAAATTACAAAGCGACCTGGAAAGCTGACAGCAGGGATGAATGCAGGAAAGCAAATATGAATTTATATAGTAGGAACTTGATATATGAAGGGAAATTAAGATCAAGTTTAGAAAATGATGACTGAGCATAATCAAACTACATCCATCTCATTAAAGCAAGTTTATTTTCAGCTTCTTACACTGATATAACTTCCTTATGTATTCATTCTATATATTTAGTCTTTGGTGAAGGAAGCTGAATAAAACTGCCCATCAAAGAATGTTTATTTTACTCATCTTTTGAGACGTGTGAGCCATACGTACACAGGCAGCAGGGGATCTTTCCCACAATGCCATGACCTGGAGGATTTTCTAGCTGGCAGTAACTGCAGATGCATGCCTGAGGCTGCCTCCTCTGCACCCACCTCCTGTGGCTGCTGCAGGGGCAGATCAGGGCATCCTGGCAGCTCCTCCAGATGCAGAATCACAAAATGCACCATTATTGAAAAGAAGGGCAGGAGCAAAGGCTGTGCCTGTGCCTGTGCGCATCAGGAGAGTGGTTTGGGATAAGAAAGTCTCTCTTCTCCTTGATGTGATTATCTACAGATACATTCACAGTGGGTCACTCTGTGAATCTTACCTACTTTCCCAGAAAACTGCTATCAAAAAGGCTTTGCTCTTTGAAAGCTAAAGAAAAGAACAGGATGCATAGACTGAAAAGTCTTTGTTACAAAAGGTGTAAGAAGTGGGCTCAAGTCTCACCAGGGAGTTTGCTTACAGGGGAAACACTAAAAAGTCTCTTCACCTGAGTGACAATACAATAAGATGAGAGAACATTGAAAACCCCACATTTTGTGGCTACAAAGCAGGTGTGTGTTTCCTTCAGTTGTGGGAAGTAGGTCTACACCTTTTACTGATGATGCTCTAAAAGAAGATTTTAATAGACATTTACACATGGCTGAAAATCTGGTCTATTTGGCCAAATACTTTTTAATAGAACTCCTCCTGCTATTACTGAGAATGCCATTACCAAGAATAAGCAAACTTGCTTTAGCTTAAGAGCTAGCCCAGGATCAGCCATCACTCGACTGCTTTTATGACATCCAGGTGAATGGAGGGGAATTGGATGTTCTCCAACGGCTCTTGTGAATTTGAAAATCTGTTTGGCTATTAGTGCATGGGTATAGAAACATCAATCACAGTATTATACCCAGTGCTTGGAAAAAACACAGTCAGGATGCTTCTTTGTTCCTATGTATATTTAATAATAATACATTCCCTCCTGAGTTGCCTCATTTGAATAGGAGTATCTGCCTGCAGAGCAATGTGCTGTTGGATTAAAGCTACAAAACATGCAGACATCAGCAATATATTGCTTTCTGGCAGCAAGGGTTTGTTGCACCTTGTTAGTTAAGAATTTCATTTTCAGCCCAGTATATTGTGTGCAGGATGGGCTGGCCCCTCAGGCTTTCAATGAGACAGAAGCATTCCAGGGAAGAGAAATTACCTGAAAATCACACATCTTCTAGCATATAATTCTATTCCATAATTTTGACACCTGAATTAAATCACATTTTTATCTCTATTCCTTTTTCAGAAGGAAATTTTTCTAGGTTTCTGATGTAGGAATGAGGGAGGAAAGGAAAGAGAGATGCAAAAGGAACCAGAGAGGACATCCATTTGCACATAACAAACAAGTTATAAGTACCAAAATGAAACCAAGTTTCAGTAATTATGCTAGAATAATCACCAGAATTTAGAGACAAAAACAGAGCTTAGAACACTGATCCAAATATTTAACAAGATGGAAATTTCAAAATCTGGATGCTTTTGCATTTCAGAAATTGTGTACTGAGAAATTTGAAATGAAAATAGCTGATTTCTTAAACCTGCAAATTTACTGAAGGTAAGGTGGAAAGTAATTGTTTAATAATCATTACTGCCCAGGTTTTCTTGTTATGCTTTCCTTTAAGCAAGGAGAAACAGATGACTCAGTGCAACTGTAGGAACTTTATAATTCTTGTGTGCTTTATTCCTGTGAGGACCCATGACACAATGAGTAAATTTTCCATTGTCAAGGTTTCCCACAGACTATGTCCTTCTGCATTAAAATAGCATGTCTAAAGATTAACATGCAACAAAAAAATTCAGTTACAGACAAGACTTCAATGACATTGTGCACAGGGCTTTAACGTCTTCTTTATTGACTCAAACTTTGGGCCCACCAGAGCTTGGCATCTGCCATTTTAGAAACACACAAATGACAGTGTACAGTGACCCTATTAGTCATAGAACTTGAAAGTTATTTGAAATCTTGAGTATATATGAATTATTGAACAATGAGTGAAAATGAAAGAAAACAGGGACTATAACTTGTGCTTCCACCATTTGTGTAAATTGCTATTGTGGTACTTCTGTTCAGTAATTTCAGGGCAGTGTTGAAAGAGCAGCAGAAACAGTCTCTTTTGTTAAACTAAAGGATCATGTAATTTTACCCGAATGAAGGGGGCATTAAAAAAAGTAGGATCTACAACCATCTAGGCCTCATGAAGAGGGAAACCCAAATTAACTCAAACAGCTTCATACTGCTGAAATTTTGATGAAAACAAACATTTTATGGATTTTACATTTCCATACCATTTGAAAATGGAGAAGGCCTGTGTCAGTTCTGTAGTCTACATTCACCCTTTGCTTTTATCTCATGTCTTTTTATAGCATGAATTTTGATGTGGTTGGAGCGACCAAATGCAGCTTTTAGAACAGATGGATTCTGTCCCTGACTTTCAGCCTTCCTAACATTGGGTGCTGGAGTGACTGATCAACAGAAAAGGTAATTTATTTAAATAATGGATGTCGGAGTGAACAGCAGGCACACTGCTTGTCATGACTTTCATTCCCACTTAATATCTCTTTGGGAAATGAACAGTGACACAGTACAGGGGAGAGGATGTTGATTCTAGTATATGTTCACACAAAATAATTTGTCTCTGCAAAAATAATCAGTCCAAGTTCCAACTTTATAACATGACATTACAGTATAAATATACTTTTTAATCCTACTTTGGGAGGAGCTTGCTAGCGGATTGCCTGGGACAGGTCCACAGTTAGCGTGAATGAATGGCAATGGGTGAAGACCTCAGGGGGACTCAGAGCTCCTGGTGCAGCTGATGTTTACATTCCTTTTGCAGCTGATGTTTTTCATTTTCCACCCAGAAACGTCCTTATTTTGCTATTTCTGAAATGTCTGAATGAGGTACTTTCCAGTACCAAGCTGGGAGAGGGGAAAGAGGAGTTGGAGGCCAGGAGTGGTCCAGCAGGCAGCAGAGAGGTGAGGATAGGGGTGTGAGGATGGATTAATCTGTTTAGGAGAGGATTCATGAAGTAAAATACTGGGGGAAAATCCAGTTTTCTGTACTATGTACAGTCACATTTTCTCCTTGTGGAGCTTGTGGGTCTGCTGCATATATTTCAGCCCATTAGACTGGAGTTTTATGAACCTGGAAGGTTTATGTTTGATTGTACAGTAAGAAAGTAATACAAATAAGTTACTTCTGCCTTTAACTCAGTCTGAACCACAATCTTGTTTACAGTCAGAGTACAGCAGTTCTTCTTTATCAACTTGTACACACAGACATGTTTACTGAATTTATATTTCTGATTATTGACTGCTAGCTTTGCTTTTTACCAAGACTGCCAATAGCTGCATTTTCATCTGACTGAAAGTTATTTTTATATATGGGGTTTTTCTCTTTACTTCTCCCAGTTCTTCAAAAAAATTGCAGAAATAGGTAACATTTTTATCTCCATGAGAAATTGTATTATTTTCAAAGAAATTTTAGTCCTTATAATGAGAAATATGGGGAAAAGTCAACCACTTTAAAATACTACTGCACTATCAAGGTTCCTTGTTCTACATATTCTGAATACTCAGGAATTCAAATTAAGGAGGTGTTAAAATCACTTGTGCTCACTTGGGAATCACTTGGGAAAAATGAGGGTTCACTTGGGAAAGACAGCAGCACAGGGCAGGAGAGTGAGGCCAGGACCCCAATCCAGAAAATTTGCTTTTCAGACACTTTAGCTGCAACTGCAGGTGAACTTAGTTGACATGGCGATTGTTCACTACTTCTTGTGAGTCTTCCCACAATTTCAGGGATGTTTTTTGGAGGTTACTTCAACACAAGTAAAACTTGTGGGACAATATATTGGTGTGTCCATTAGAAAATATGAGAAGCACTGCAAAGCCCAGTTTGATTTTACGCAGTGTAAGCCTACATTTCTGTGACTGTTCCTCAAATCCTGCTCTAGTAATTCTTCATGTAAGTTATAATTTATTTTCTTCTTGCTTCATGTAATTAATCTTTTAGTGAAAGAAGGAAAAAAAGCTTTCTTTCCACACTGATTGTCATCCAAAATCTTAGCACTGTGACGCAGATGAATTGCCATGAGCTTTATTTGTAGATACACGGTCTTGGCAAACAGAGCAGGATGTGAGATGCTCAAGGTCAAACAGTGAGGCAGTACTGAAGGAGGAAACATGCCCTGCTCGTCCTGATTCCTGTTCCAGCACCTCTCTGCTGGTTCATCATCCAAATTAGTGTGGGCATGAAGAGAAAGGTTAAGAAAGATGCCAAAAATCAGTGCATCTAGGCAGATGATAGAAAGCAGAGGAGAATGTACCACGTCTTTGAATGCCTGCCCCTGCCCAAAGGCAGGTTTATTTGTCTCTGGCTCTGCCAGTTCTGTTGCTTTTTTGTCCAACTTTTTCTTAAAAAATGACACTGGCAATCCCCTCCCTTCATTAGGCAATCTCTCCTGGGAACTGGGCTGCATATCCCAGGTCTCCAGATTTGCCTTTCATTGCAGCAGTTCTGGGGAACTGCCATTCACATGCTGACTTGTTGTGGCTCGTCTCCATAGAACCCCACGAGATAAGACGTTGTGTGGCTGCTGCCAGCCAGGGCGTTTTGTCCGTGGGCAAGGGCTGGAGCAGTGAGGGAGCTTTTGCATTGGCTGGTGAAGGGTGGGTGTGAACTGTGAGTGTGCATGTAGAGGTTTGCAGATGTACATAACATAAATCCTGGCAGCCACAGCCCTTTGGCAAAAGTTGTGAAGTGCTCTGACCCAGCTAGAGAGCTGGGTTAATGTCACTGTGGGTAGGCACAAGTCAGCAAAGAGTTTCAGAGGGACTTTCTGAGAGAGCAAGAGCCCCGGTAGCTTTGGAAGCAGGGGAAGGGCAGTCTCAGGAGTGAGCAGGGAATAGAAGGGAAACAAAATATTTGAAAGTTTGTAAATTTTTAAGATGTTACAATACAGAAATGATAGGGCTTTTTGATAAAACCTAAGGGATGGTTTTCAGCCTTGCAGCCCTAATGGCAGAGAATAAAATATTAAAATGTAACATTTCTTTTTCTTTTTTTTATTGAGTCTAAGTGGGTGCTTTTCTAATACCACTCCTTATATACCCAGTACTTATTCTGTCTAAATATCAGTACATCAGTTAATATCTTTAAATCAAGACCAACATGTGTCTCTGAGCACATTAGCCATTCCTAGTGACTACATCCATTGTAATGAATATTATATTTTAATAATTGATGTTTCACATGCCCTATTTTTCTCTTCTTTGCACTGGGACCTTCTCCAAATGCATCTGAAGCACTCCTGGTAAATGGAAGGTAATGATAAAGTGAAACTACAATGTAATCTTTTCCCTTTTGCAGATGGACAGGATTTACATGTTAAATTCAAGTCAAATTTCAGCTCAGTCACTGGATCCCTGTTAAAATGCTTAGGAATTGAGGTTTTGTGATACCTTCCCCAAATTCACTGGAAAGGAAATCATGAAACATTCATGTAAGTGAATTACAGCTCCACACCCTATTAGTCATAGAACTTGAAAGTAATTTGAAATCATGAGTATATATGAATTATTGAACAATGAGTGAAAATGAAAGAAAATGGGGACTGTAACTTGTGCTTCCACCATTTGTGTAAATTGCTACTGTGGTACTTCTGTTCAGTAATTTCAGGGCAGTGTTGAAAGAGCAGCAGAAACCCATAATATTTAAAAACAGTAGGATCCTTATTACATAGCAAAGCCAGAAGGCAGCAACAGATCAAAGATGAGAAAGGACTTAAAAGGGAATGTGGATGGTTCCAGTTAGTCCCACCTGAGCTCATGGCTGGGTTGGGTTCTACACCTTTTCTGGTTGCCCTCCTTCCATTTGGCAGGTGGAGGAGGACACATTAACACATTTTATTAAAGACAGCTGGGGCAAGCTGAGAACAAAGGTGTGCCCCAGCATCATCTCTGGGAGTGGATGTGAACTCTGTCCAAGAGTTGCCATCTATAGGATGAAAGGGTGAAAGATTTTTTATAATACAGGGATAGGCACTGCAGAAGAGCTATACAGAGATACAGGTTCAGCTTTTAGAGCTGGTGTATGAGTAACCTTGAATTTTGTAAAAGGTCTTTTTTCCTGCTATTTAGGTTTTTTTACATGTTCTCAATTTTTATGTGGCTATTTACCTAAACAATTTTAAGACCCTTTAAAATTTTCTCCTTTTCTTGGTATGAAGGTTTGAGTTGCCCTTTTTTCATGTCCAACACCCAAGTCTTATTCAATTTTCTGAACTCCTCAACACCTGTGCCTTCACTCATTAGCTCTTCCTGTACCCTACAGATTTCTCTTCTGGAATAATCTTTAATATGGGCTCTTTTTGTTGATCCTTCTAGTTAATTTAACCCCACATGAGGCAAGACTACCTTCTGCGGCCAGCACTTTCATGACGGCCTAATGTTTTAACAAGACCGGATACAGAACCTTTCTTTGATCAGGAGTGTGTTTCTCAATTACAAACAAATTTCATGGCTATCAAACTAGATATCTGATTTTAATATCTAATTGATATCTGTGAACTACGAACCTTCCATTGTCTTTTGTAGTATTTTTCTTCCTATGTTGTTAATATCTTCTCTATTGATCTTGAGGAATCTTTTTCTGTGCCATCACCACTACTGAAGAGATTACAGAAGTCTGCTGTTTATTTCTCTTTTCTCATCACCATTTCAATCTCAGAGATCAAATCTTGATTGCTATTTGATTGTGTTTTGGTTTTCTCTAATTATCTATTTTTACATTCTGCACAGTAGTTCCAGTTCCCAGATTTTCTTTTCTGGACTTCTTGAACTTCTTGTACATCAATTTCTCGGTTGTTTCTCATTGGTATCTCTTAGTCTCCTACATGGAAACTCATTAACCATACCTTCTATCTGATGACTTTTACAAGAATCATTCTTTCTCCCAGTTCTGCTTCTTCTCTGCTCTCCCTTCCTTCTTTTTTTTTTTCTTCTTTCTGATCAATAGCTGGGGTCTCCAAGATCCTCTACCAATCTTCTTCCTTTAGTCCATAAATTAAAATTCATAGTCAGGCACAGACCTCACACACAGACTTTGATAGAGTTCAAGAGGAGTCCTTTCTCTACAAGAGCTTTCTGATGCTTTCTAATGAAAAAACTTTCTTCTACTATCAATCTTTTTGCTCTTTTAATATTTATTGTTTTGACATGTCACTTCATTAAATCCAGCCAAGTTACAAATGTGTGTTAGTAAATGAGTTTTCTAACCCTGTCTATATCAGAAATGTTTCTTTGCTGTTTTCTCTGAGAAGATATGATCCTTCAGTTTAAAAAAAACTTAGGCTGGCAAAAGGCAAAGTTGGAAAAGGCAGACAAATTGTGCATTTGTAGTTAATTTTAGAATAAGCTGAAGAACTTTTTGGCAAGTACAAGCTGTACTTTCATAATGGCCACACTGGCACAGCCTATGTGGCACTGGAAGGGCCAAGTGGCGAGGTCTCTCTGCAGTGGTGGAATGAGGTACTGGCCCTTGTCTGCGAGAGCACGCAGGACCCCCGGTGTGCTGTTTGCTCACTGTCACAGGAGCCCCGTGTGACAGGGCTCCAAGCAGCACTTTGGAGACAGGCCAGGCAGCTTAGTCTGCCAGTCCAAGTCAACCGTTCACAAGCAGGTTAGTTTGTGTGAGTTATTTGGCACCTAGACAAAAGTCTGACTAAGAGGAAGCAGGAGTCCTTTGTGAATGTCTCACAAACAAGAAAAGAAGTTAATTTAATCAAGAACTCTAGAAAACAGGTAGTATGATTAGTTTCAGTTTTAAGCCAGAGCAGTCTTACTGAACCAGCTGTAAGAATATGAAAACAGATTTACATAGTGACAACTTGCTAGCTGTCTTTTGCAAAACCATTGTGGCATTTTCAGATAGTTAAGTCCTTTAGGTATCAGGGCTCTAAGAAGCGATAAGACAGCTTGTGAAAAGGCAGCTTGGGCAGTTCGGGTCTTTGTTGCTTGGTAAAGTATTCGTAAGATACCTATGGTTATTCCAGGTCAGATGGACAGCACATTGCCATGCACACTGCAGCTGAGGTAGGCCAGGACTGGTAACTCCTTAAAGAGAGGTAGAGCTCTAAGAGTTCAGGAGAAAAGGGGGAATCTTGCTTCTCCTTTTATCTGTGTGAATATAATGCATGACTTCTTCTTGATTTGTAATGTGAGATTTCTATGCATGCACTTCCAGTGTGACTGAAAGAACAGATATAAAAGCTGCTGATTAAAAGTATAACCTCAAAAATAAAACTGCACCAGAGGTTTTACCCTCCAACTCACCAAGGACATTGATCAATGCTCAGCAAAGCCTCTTCATCTCACCTCTCACCTCACCTCTCACTCTCACCCCTGGAGAAGTCACAGAATTAACAGAGTAAGTATCTGGCTTCCTCCTTGTTTAGGCTTTTAACCTCATTGTGCAAGACCAGGGAAGAAGCAGCAATGATGCAAGTAGGTAAATTAAAGACTGAGAACACTTCTGGTCTCTGTCCCTCCTCCTTTTTTTCCACTTCCAAATCAAGAAAACGAATACCAGGATTTTTAATGAGAATCAAGGGGTTAAACCAGGACATGACTTTAAGATGTGACAGAAAAGGGACTTATCTTGCTGTTTTCTGTTCATCAGACTTTTAGGAGCTGAAATGGGGCTGTGGGAATTCAGTTTGCTTGCATAGGGCATGATATCTATTATTTAATTTAGCACTGCAAAGGACCCACCAATTCTATTTGAGGCTCCATCAATGCTTTTGATGTTGCCACTTTGGATAGGCTGTTTATTTCAACAGATAGTCCTCAGAACCTGATAAATTTAGATGCTGATGTTAGTGTTTGACATTACACCATCAGTGCCAACCCAAAATAAGATTGAGATAAGTGCCTGTTCAAGTATATGAAAGAAAATGGCATAGTGAAGATAACATGAAGAAAACTGAGTACGATGCAGACACCAGTGCTACGGGCCCTTGCTGTGACATACACAGCGCATACTCTGGTGCTGCAGCTCCACCCTTATTTTACCTGTGATACGCCAGGAAACTTTCCCAACTTTGTTCTGCAACCCCCCACTGCATGTTCTTGGCAGCATCTTGCTTTTATTGTGGTTAAATATCACTTTACACAAAGTGCCCAGGGACACAATGGAACATTAGTCTCTACCAGGAGACAAGTATTAAATACCATGCACGAAATAGTAGTCGACAGTACCCAAATGGATTCTCATGGGAGAAGGAAGTGTTTTCCTGTTTTTCCAGTGCAGGTGTAGGCACAGCAGTACCACCTTTCTGATTCTTCCTCTGCAAAAATCCCCAAAAGCCAACCAGTTCCCTGTTCTCTGGGAGAAGAAAAGCCCTTTCCTCCTCTAAAAAGGCATCTGATGCTTGCTGATGGAGGAATATCCAACTCAGTCAGTGGCTGAACCTTTGAAAGCAGCCCTTTTTGCCCTGGAAGTTAATTAAAAATGAGCTGCATTTTTGATGCTGTCAGAAAGCTTGGCTGGTTAGTCCTTAAAGGTTACAAACAACAGGAGAGAAGGGAGGGTTCCTGTTGTGCTATGGCAACTGTCAAAAACTCGTGTACACATTAGCAAGATCAAACGTTTGCTCAGCCTGGGAAAGAGCAGGTAAACACCACGCTAATCCCTCTGGAGCTGTGAGACACACGGGCTGCCAGGATATACTGCTTTCGTCAAGAGATGCGAGAAGTCAGTCAGGATTCGTTTCTCTCCTTGCAGTTTATTTATTCAAGGTTCGTGCTTTGCAAGGCTGCCCCACTTGTTCCTTGTCATGCAGCTGTGCTGACTGAAGTACAAGGGAGAGTAGCACAAAGGGAGAGGGAAGCTTCAAGAGGTTAGCTTTGCACTGGAAAAGCAGAGAGCAAGCTAATTGCAAAGGACGAGGGACCCCTAAATCCTGGCTGCAAGCTCTGCCCTTCCTTAACCATCAGACCTATCTGGCTCCAGCAACATGTTCCCAATGAGCTAAACTGGGTGTTGAGGATGCATTTATAGCACATGATAAAATGCCTTTGAGCTGATGTAGAAAGTACATAGTCATCATAAGTGATTTGGGATCACTTTGGGATCCAGGCTCCAAAGGCTGGGTTTTGGTTTGATCCCAGAGAAGCTTAAAATGATACTGGTTAACTTGAGTGAGAAATGACCAGGGCTAGGTTTATTTTTATATCCTCCTAACAGTACTGAAAAAAGACTGTGAATCTGTACTGAAACCTAGGACAGTACTACAGGCTGTGCAGAACACAAGCACAAAATTTCTATTAGCCTTGGATGCATAATTATTTTCAGGCCATGTGAATTAAAGGAAAAAAACTCTGATTCTGAAACGTTATTAAGTATTGAGGTGGACATCTCAGAGGTGCCTTCACTTTGAATCAAGCCAGGTGTGTACTATGGAGGAAAAAAAGGTTCTGAAGAGCTGAAAAGGCAATGAGAGATCCTGGTGACACTGGAAAACTCCTTCCTTGTTTATCCAGATCCATCAGCATCTAAGGAGCAGGGGTTTGGCTTAGCTACCTTGGAATATGCTAAGAGAGATTTGTCTCTGTGTAAATTGTTTTCTTTTAAGTGTCTTTCCAAACTTGTTTTCCTAAAGCCTTAATCAAAACTTTATAATAAAGTAAGGAAAGATACATTTAGCAGAGTTTTCTGGGTGTTGGTGGTTGGTAAGGCCTGCTAAACCTGGAGGAAATGCTGCTTCCAGAAAATTAAGATGAAACATGAAACAGTGTGTTGAGGGGGAGAGCTGCCCACTCCACCTACCCTGCTGAGCCAGACAGACACACAGCCAGGGATGCAGGACAGGCAGTGGCAGTGGAGCTGTTGTCAGAGCTTAGTGCCAGGACATCTAGATAATGTACAGAAGAAAGCCAGGCTGCATTCCTGTGTCCTGCAATGTTTACAAGTGCTTCCTGAGACAACAGAGAGGAAAAATAATTTGGGTTTCTTAATCTGAAGGAGATGATACAGACACTGCTTCACCCACACAACCCAGGTGAAGATGCAAAATCACACATGCCCAGGGCTATGGAGAGCTGGGCATCTCTGCACCTTCTGCGTTGAAAATGTGTCCTCAGCTGAGGGGCAGCCCAGAGAGGATAGTAAGGAATACTCTTCCCTGTCTGAAACTAAGGGAGTTTTGGATTGGAAGTGCAGGAATATGTCTCAATCTGTGAAATTTCTTAAATTGCATCAAAGACATTGATCAAAGTCCAAAAATTTACTTTTCTTCCCTTGAATCCCATGGTCTGTTGCTTGTGTAGAAAAAATTATGGGTTTTGTGCTCTTAAGGGGAGGAGATAATGAAAAATTCAGAGGGCTCACAGCCTGCGGTAAGGTTGATAAACTGGATGCTAATGAACTGCCAGCTCTGAGAGAAGGGAGTGAGTCTTCATGCTGCAACCTGTGACTGCAGTGAGTCTTGCTCTGTGGTGCTACAGCCACCTCACATGGTAAGACAATGGTAGGTGACTCAAAACAAAGCAAAAAAGCTTCAAAATTATTTTGGTTTATTTTTTACTTTAAAATGTGAAAGTCACAACTGCAACTGTCAAATTTTTAATTTTATAAGAGCTGTCCTTTTTCTAATTTTTTCTAGCATGTAGTAAGTAAAAGGGACCTTAAGCTACATCACTTTGCCATTACTTCTACTACAACTTGAATCCAGTGAAACTGGTGAAGGTTTTCTGGAATAAAATGTCTGAGTACCCAGAAAAAACAGTGACATATTCCTGATATGACAGGTAATCCAGTTTATATTTTGCTCTTTACTTTGTAAGCAGGGAAAACTTTGCTCTTAGAAGATTCTTTCCTTACAGTTCTTAACAGCAAGATGAATGTATGGCATTTTGTGAATGTGACAGCTGAGTTCTGTTTCACTGCTCTTTAAAACATTCTCTGCTTTCTCTCTGTTTAAGAAAAATCAAGGAATTATAAGGGATTTGCTTTTTCACTACAAATGCAAATGCACAGGATGACAGCTGAGCCTCTCTGATTTAAGGCTTCACAGACCAGTCTTGTAAACATTAATGGCATTTAAGTCATCTTGTCTGCCTCCTCACAGTCATACAGAAGGTACTGAATGTTGGGGCAGTGGGGGGGGCAGGGGAACCCTTTGGTTTAAGATGCTGTCCACAGTGGTACAGCTGTCATGAGAGTTCAGTCTAACTTATAAGATTTAGAGTTTGGAGACCTTTTTTATCTGTTTCCTACCTATATAAAATGAATAAAAAAACAGACAAGAAAGCTTCCTAATAAGGCAGTCTAGATCTGAAGAGCAAATTAAGGTCAATTCCTGAACAAAATTGAAGCATGAGCTACTTTTCTTCTTCAAGCAGTTTTACTTGTGTTAATAGCCACGGTTCCTTAGTTTATGAATAATTCATGTGCATGAGTCTCCACAAGACTTGAGCCTGCAGGTTACAAACTTGTATTAAGCACTGAGTGGTTTAAAAACATATTGGTAGACAAGTACAGAAAAACTTTTATTTGGTGCTAAATACAATTGCAATGCAACAATTATTGTGAGTAAAGATGGTTAAACAAACACCATCTACATAAGCAGAATGTAGTAAATATCTTCAATATATCTTCAACCTGCTGTATTGCATATTATGCCTTCATTTTATGCAGGAAAATTTTAAGAAGGGTATGGCTACATTCATACAAAGGAAAATACACACACATTAAGCAGTATCTATCAGACAAAGGTTTTGGCAGAAGAATGATGACTCCAATTTAAAATCCTATTTATTTTCTCTTTATATCCACTAGTGTGTTCTCTACTCTTCTGAGCAAGGTGAGCCACAATTTTGGGGGCTTTGTTCTAGTGATGTTTTTTCAGTGGTGGCAATTCCTGGTGATTCCCAGCACCTCGGTGACAAATGGAGAGCAGCATCAGCCTTCAGGACCCTGGTCCCTACTCCCAACAACTGAAGTCTGTTGGCATCATTCAGGATATTGTACAGCTTGACAAAACAGTATCTTCAACATGCATGACGAGTCTCACCTGGAAATAGGATCCTAGGAGGTCCTGTCTTTATTCAATCTAAAGTTCTCCTTAAAGAGGCAGTTTGCAAGACCTGACGACGTCTTCCATTTTCCTTAGCAGTCAGTGCACAGTCATTCCCCTCTGCTTGTAGGCTTTTCCCACCCATTGTTCTTCCATCTGCTACACATAGCAGGGATCATGGAAGCAGGGGCCCAGCAGGAGAGCACAGCATGTAGACAGAGGCCAGGCAGGGAAGGGAAAAAAATAATGGCAGAGTGAAGAATAATGAGGAGGGTTACATGTCAGGGTAGAAGAAGAAGAAGCAGAGTCTGTAGGAAGGTGGGAAGGGAAAGTCCCAGTGCTTGCGGGAAGCTTATGAAGTTCCATCTGTCTGTACAAGGACATTCTGAAAAGGAGGTTGAAATGGCATCTCCTCCACGCCGTGGCTGCTACAAATTTCAGTCATGAATTGGTGAGGCCCCTGCATCAAGTAATTTTTGTTCAGCCTTGGCCCTTGTTCGTTGGGTTTATTTTGAATAACTGACATGTGACAGACTCATCACATGCCAAACCTCTCCAGGAAGAGCTGAATGAGTGTTTGTCTGGAGGTTTTTTTAATCTATATGCCATATCTGTTACACACTGTGTGCCAAAAAAAATATTTAGTACTGCACAACAGGATGCATGTTTTGGAATTAGAGTGAGTGAAAGAGGTCAACTGCACTTAGCAATGACAGGTTGCAGTGGATATAATCCAGTCCTTTGCACTCAAGAGTTCGTGTTTTTGAACAGCAGACGCACTCAGAACAGCACTGTGAAATTTCAAAAAAAGAAAAAACCCTCAGCCCAAAGACAGGTTGTTTCTGTCAGCTTACTGAACTTGGAAATATGAATACACGTTCAAACAGCATTGCATGAAGCAATGCAGCTCCTTGGGTGAGAAGGCCATGGCATGGTGGAGGAGAAAGCAGGATGGAAACTGTTTGTAGTCTCACCTCAATAAGCTTTTTATAACCCTGGGTCCTTGCCATGAGTCAGGGGTTGGGGAACACTGCACCCACCAGCTGCAAAACCCCTGCCCTGGTCACCCCAACCAAGGGACCGCTGGTCTTTTGCTCCATAATTTCTGTTGAAACCATTACTTTTATCTCTTGTATCTGTCCTCTTTGTCTCATTAGCCCAGTAACTATATCCCATTCTGTGCATCTTACGCCACAAGTTGGAATTTGTCTCCTGCCAGTTGGTGCTGTTTCAGTTGTTCACCTGGCAATGTCTAAAAGCTCCCTTTGCCCTTGTGACCTGCTCCATTAAACAGTTGTTCCTGGACAGTGAGGGCAGGCTTTAATGACGTTTGGATGCTTTCCGCTCTGAGTAGCGGATAAGACATCGATATATCTGACAAATGATCAGGAGGGGTAGGAGGGATCTGTATGTGCTGGATCTCATTAGCAGCATGAAGTAAAGAACTGAGCTCTCCTGCCTGTTTACCATCAGGTTTAAAAGGTCAGGCTGGGGATGATGTCTGTGAAGGGGTTCAGAGACTTGAGGAAATTGCCACCAAATTGTAAGCATTGTTTTCCAGTACCCATAGTTTAATTTGCAGAGCAGGTATCAGTGTATTCCTCCCCTTTGCTGGGTGCTTTGCTGGCCTCTCTCCTCCCTCTGCATGATATATAGACACACAGGGGAGAAGGGGTGTGTGAGTGCATGGCTCATTGGGGTGATATTGGGAGACTGTCTCCACCACAGGTATTTTTCTGACCTTGAGTAAATTGCATAGCTTTCTTCATCCAATCCTTCCCCTTTTAAACAGTAGTTTATATGTGCCCAGCATATTGCAGCAATGTACCAAGATACTTGAACTGCCTTCTAACCCCTGTGAGAGAGAGGTTGTATTAATCCAAGGGAAGTATGGCATTTATATGGCTTAGGACTTCTTGGCTAGGTCTTTGATACACGACACAACACTGAGCCGTATAAATGCTCCTTGTTACCAGTGTTTTAACCTTTTTCACTTTGGAACCCCTGAAATATTTCAGAAAAGGTACAGACAGCTTCAGAAATGCCAGATGTAGGTTTTGTGTATGTGAATGTCCCTTCCTTAGCCAGCACCCTCTTCAGTTCACACACAGGTCAAACCCTCCTGCAGTAAGTACATTATAACAGGCAATTTCTTTTTTATTTTTGCTTTTGTTTTTTTTCAATGAGCAAGCCATACATGATATTGAGGCTCTAAACAGCTAAGCACAGGCAGAGAGAGGAAAAAAAAAATACAGCAGTGGGGAGGTCTAGGTAATGTTAGTCGTTTGAGGAATCCAGGGAGAGCCTGCCCAGCCACCTGCCTGGGGCTGTGTGCCCACACTAAGCAGGGGAAGGCTGGCTCAGGGCTCGGCATTCACAGTGCTGCCACACAGGCACAGACACGGGCACAGTGCTTGTGTGCTTCTCCCCAAACAATTCAGTGACCCTAAGACACTGAACTGGATCACTGTGTGAATCTTGGATTATACTATCCATCTTTCCTGTCCAGAAGCATGTTTTCACTCAAATGCCATGTAAAGACTTTTTCTTCTTTTTATCTTCTGCTTGATCTTTGTGTTGATGGGTCTGTTGCTTCTAACTCCAGTGACACTCAGAGTTGTGCAAGTGCTTTGCAAACATGGGAGAAGATGAGTCTCTGCTTGAATGAGATTATAATCTTTGAAGGCAACAGCAAACACTGAGCATGTGGATAACTCCTGAAAGCACGTCTGAGAAAAGCTGGCTGAAAAACAACATTGTTGTTAGGAGCTAAGTCTTACAATTCCAAACATTTAAAAACAAATTATATTTTCTGATTTCTCTTAAATTAGCTTTTATTGTGTTTATTATTCTTTGTGCTTTCTTGTGAAGATGTTGTCATAGTGTCTCGATGTCTTTTCCAATGATTTATCAGAGACTGAGATTTTAGCAGGCAAACATTTTAGCAGCTATTTTAGTAACACTATGTCAAAATATTGGATGAAAAACAATTAAGCAGCTCAACGCTTTCACAAGATAAGAAAAATATTATTATTATTGTGTTGCAAGGAATTTTGTTTTGTGAAAAAGTACCTCTTGCCAAAGTCATTTATTGAGAAAAAGCCAACTGTCCTTTGTGGCTCATGTGTCTCAGAGAGCCTTCAGCCTGTGCAATGCAGAGCCTGGCCTTGAGGGATGAGGGCTGATTTCCACACTGTGACGAGTTGCTGCCAGGCAGCTGCTTGTACATAGCTTTGTTTTGGTGAGGCAAATCCACCCCAACCCAAGGCAGAGTGACCTTTCCTGTTATAACCAAATCCTGGCCTTTTTTTTCCCTGCTGTGTAGTCTGTGACATAGAGCACAGTTTATTCATGTGCATCACTTTATTTCCAGCAGGGAATTTACAGAGCAACCCTACACTTCATCATTGGGATTTAAGAATCTGCCCAGCAAATTTAAACAGGTTTGGAAACTGGTCATTGGCCTGGAGGTTGGGAAGGAGCTCAGGCACTTTACACAGTGCTTGACCTACATCTCCTCAGCACCTTGTCTTGCGTCCCTGTGCCATCATTATTATACTCCAGAAAGCTGGGATATTTTCAGCTCAAAGTACCTGAAAAAAGTGTGACAGTTTTATCAGCTACATTTTTTCCTGTGGTAGGAGGGTGGTGGTTAGTTTGCAATGCCTGCAGTGTAGTGTGCTGGCATGTGGAGGCATTCGTGGGTGCAAATCCCAGCTTAAGTTGGAGGGCAGAGCAGAGAGATCCAGCCTGATGCAATCACACCCATCCTGTCTGCTGGGAACTGGGCCTCACATATGGCCTCTCCCAAACCTTGCTCAAGCAGGATTTGGGAAAATTTTATCTGGCATATACCAAAACCCCACCTGGAAGCATGTTAACCATTCACCGTTCACATCCAAACACTGGATAATTGGAGGGCCACTGCTCAAACCTGCCTCCTGGTCTTGTGAGCTGTTGGTGTGGATCCTGTGATGCCTGTGTTGAGGAGAAGGATGGGACTGCCCTTGGCACCAGGTGTTGGCATGGGTAAGGAAACTCAACATGTCTTTCAATTGTTATTCATCTAATACTTTTTCAATTTCATTTTGTTTTGTTGATCTGTTGTTATCCATTGAATCAAATGTTTGTCTTTGAAAATTACCAATTTTCTTCATTCTGAGCCTCCCTGAGTGCTCAATTCTTTGCAAGCACCGTTAGCCCACAGGAAGCCTTTCCTCTTTGCCACTCTCTTATCTTTAAGAAGATTATCAGTTGGCTAATGACTTTATTTTTTTATTCCTCTCTAGACATTTTTTTCTGTACTCTTCGACACTAGGAAAGTGCTGCAGGGTAAACTTGCTACCCTAACTTTGTACCACATTGGGAAATGAATGGAGAATATGAGCAGTGAGTACCTTTCTGATAGAGACAAAGTGGACCTGTCTCTAACAAGCCCTTGGCAATAGCCTTTCATTCCTTTCACCTGTCCCACTGGAAGCAGGGTGCTCTTTCTATGGGGCATTTTCCTTGACCACGCCAGCCCCATGCATGGTCTAGCACTGCTATACCTTGCTGTAGCTGTGATGGATTTACATTAGCTGATGCTCTGCCCCATTGCCCAGGACAGAGGATAACCAGGCAGTGTTTCTCATGCACCATTTAGATGATTTAAGCATTTAGAAGTTTACATTAGCCTTCTTTTGATGAATTCCTCATCTGCATTCCAAAAAAGAGCCTCATTAGCTTAGGATAGAAGCATTATTTACCTACCATTTCTTTCTCAATATTTTGCTCTCCCCCAAGAGCACACTGACGTTTCCCACAGCATGAGCTGCCACCAGCGCTGCCCTGGTGAGCTGACAAATCTCAGCAGCCCTGCTGCAAAGGGGATGGGGGCTTTGGAGGGTAAATGAGGGCAGTCTTAGAGGATAATGTGGCATTTGGTGGCACTTAACCATAATGCAACAGAGCAAAGGAGGCTTTTTAAAAAAACAAATTGAATAAATAAGACATTATTAAAAAATCCTTAGCCAACACACTTGTTGTTATTATGAAACCTAAGATCAGTCTAATCCTTAAAAGGTTTTAAATTTCTGTTTAGAAGCACCTGCCCCCTCTCATGGCACTGAAAGGTAATTTTCCCTTGAAGACAGATTCTAGTTTTCCTGTATCAGTGACAGTCTAACGCTGTATCTACATCTAGTGGATTTCCCACAACATTGCCACTGGCTTCAGCATGGATGCTGGGAGGGTGCAGCTTTGCCCAGGAGAGTGAGGTGCCCTGGCTATGCCTGCCTGGGAATGCCCTGGCCACACCAGCCTTTTTCCAGCCTATCAGTCAGCAACCAAGTCTGATAAATCTGCAGCTATTCACGTGTACAAACTCAAATAAATAGGTGTGGGCATCTCTGTGCAGAATAGCACCACAGGACTTCACCTGAGCCTATGCAGTTATGCTGGTGACTTACATCTGGTTTTCTTACATGTATCGGTATTGGTGAAGTTATTAGCTCAGTATCACCTCTGTGGTGGAGTTAATATTCTCAGTGCCTTTATATGTGCACAGCAGAAAAGAGGAGAGGACAGGAGGAGACAGAGACAGTGCTGCTCAGCTTAATTCTTCTATTTTATTTTTCACAGAAACACCATTAAACACCATTAGAAGATCTGTGTCCCACTCCTCATCCCTACCCTAACTTTAGATACATCACTCTGGACATTTCTTGTTCCCCTTCTCACCCCTATTTTCCACCCTACTCTAGTGTAGCTTGACTACTTATTCCGTGGCTCTTTGGGGCTGGTGCATCACAATAGATAGCTGGAGGGCTTCAAACATGGGTAGATAATTGTTCCTCAAGGTAAATTGTTGTTTGGATAGTTGTTCCTCGAGGTGAATGCACTACACGGAGTAGGTGCTGCTCTGACTGTACCACAGACCTGTGGGAGGGGGCACAAGCCCCCTGTGCCATCAAAGGCTGGCTCCATCACTGCAGTGCAATGGCTTTCTTCTCCTGTATTCCCCTCCTCGCTGTCTGTGCTTCCTGCCTGACTCTCCTGCTTTCCAGGTCAACCAGATGCATACGACTGGCTTCACTCCATCTCTCTCCATGGTTCAGGAGAGGACCCTCACCCTTGCCCCCCACCACTGCTGGGTAGCTCTGGTGCTGCAGCCCTGGAGCAGCTTATCTCCCAAACACCAGCACTGCCATTGTGTACACAGGGATGAGCTGCAGGAGCTGCAGCTACTGCAGCACTCTAACTGCCCTGTCCAAGGTGTTCATTAGCATGGCCCAACTGCTTGCCAGAGCTGCAGTAGATGTCTTTGCCTGTTTGGGTGGTGGCACAGACTCTGCAGGGTGTGAAAAAGCCCCTCTTTCTTGAGGGTCCTTCAGCAGTCAGGGCAGGGTTTTCTAGAAGTGAAGCTGAAGGAAGAGATCCCAGGTGCACAGCAAGACACAATCACCTGGCTGAGCAATTTTTGTGTCATTGTCAAATCCACACGTTCAAACAGCAGGAGACAGACCCTCAAAATCATGAGGCTGCACAACCATGGGAATTTTTTTAAAAGCCCTTAGTGCCTTTCTTTTTAGTTCCTGTGCATGTTCAGAAGAGGTTTTCAAGGTTTTTACTGCAGCCACCAGCCAAGACTTGGCTGTTCAATTCAGATTGCATTTAAACTGTACTTGCTTAATGAGGTAATTCTCCTCCAAAGTTAAAAGCCAAGCTCCCTGTATAGATGATCAAGAAAGGGGCTGGGGCTTCTGAATGCCGCTGCATTTGGTCCTATAAAAAATATTACCCCTCTCCAAAAATCTTGCTTTTCTTCGTGTGAGGCACACAAGAAAGACACAAAAGAACTCCCAGTGGGGGTCTAAGTACCTCCTTCTCTGCACTGACTATATGGAAAATCCAGGTGCTGCCTTTAGAGGAAATAGGGTTTTTTTAGTGTTCATCTGCTGGAATTAGGCTAGTAAGGAAATACTTGAAGATTCAGTATAAACTGCACAGTAAAAGAAACTAGTAGATTCAGCAGCTGCAGATAATTGCTAAAGAATCTAACATTAAAGATAGCCAGAAAATGTAAATTCCATTCTATGTTTATTTATAGTTGAAGTGTCAAAATTATGTGATGGGAAGTGCAGTGTACAAGACACCTAAATATGATATAAAATTAAAAACTAACTCTGAATAATAAAGCTAAAAAAATGTAAAGTCTTGTATTTTAAATGAGAGAAGAAATGTATTTCTTAGGCCTTCTTTACCTGGGAATAAATTCTCTAAAGTAACTGGGACCCACAAAACTTTCTCCTTGGACACAAGGTAATTTTACAATAGAAAATTGTTTTATTAAAAAAGAAGACCAGGTGTAATTGGTACTAATAAATAACAAATCCTACAGCTATTATAAGGCACAAACAGAAGAGACTCATTAAATACAAAATAACTTCAATAAAAGGAACACTGAAGCAACTGCACTAATCTCCACCAAGGTCTCCTTTTCCCCCTCACAATTCCTGCAAGATAGATGTGGAGTGGATGCATTCAGACAACAGGGAAAATTATTAAGATGATCCTTAACCAAATCCAAGGAGAACTATCATCTAGCTCATTCACTATGGACAAAATAATGTGTTTATCATAAACCCATTTGAGTGTAAAGAATTGTGCAAGTTCTCCGAAAGAGGAGTCCCTTTCTAGTTCGTCCTCTAAGAGATCAAAAGAACCCTCAGCAACCAATGAAACAAGCAAGCAACTATTCAAAACAAACATGAGTCAGCCTCCAATAGTGGTCATAGCGGAAAAAAATATCAGGTGTTGTTTTTCATGTGCTCCTCCCCCTTTCCCTACCCACCCCTGCTCCAAACACGTGTTTGGCTGTAAATCTCTAACTGTATGCTTTTGTTCATAGACCATGTTTGTCTGGAGTTGAAAGAGTTTTGAGGAAGTTCTTTGTCAGTCAGTGTTATTAATGACATAGTTTTAAATCTCACTGTCATAGTATTGACTGAGTAAATAAGTACCTAAGTACTTTGTGACCCAAAGGAATATTTTCTCAGTGAGAAAACTGGTTTGAAAAAAATTGCCAAATCTTTGTTCCATTATACCTCAAAGTCATGCATGCAACTGGGCACTCATTCAAAGATGAACTCAGACTGCCTGTGTCTCACAGTAATGTGCAGATTTTCTAGATGTATCACTTAGCCTGAAGTCCAACAAATTGTTCAAAATTGGTATGTCTGTTGATTGGAGTGGAAATAAAAGAAAAATTTGTATTTTTCCTATAATCCCTCTCTTTATAAATTTATTTTGCATATCTGTGTTTCCAAGTAACCCCAGGGCTTGCCTGGAAATAGACCAGGTTCAGCCATTAATTTCCCCTTTTTAAATCAGTATTATCAGTACCCTGCCTCAGTTTCCTTTTCTGTAGAGTCAACCTCCACACCATTGCTGGTGTGATGATTTGCTCATTTAAAGCCAGCTACAAACCATGCTTATGTGAGTGGTATCCCTGCCCCCGTCTAGACAGTAGCTGTGTAGGGATGGGGAGAGGAATTTTTATTGGCAGCCAGGTCCAGAGTACAAACAGCTTCTCCCCTCGAGTCTCAGAGCCAGTCACATTCAGGTCAAGATCCAGCAGACAGAAGCCTTTGCTCTCTGCCCCCGGTGAGATCCTTCCCCTTTCCCTGCTGCCGTGGTCCTTCGCAGTTGTCTCTCTCACC
Organism: Edolisoma coerulescens; assembly: GCA_013397115.1. Lineage (NCBI taxonomy): Eukaryota > Metazoa > Chordata > Aves > Passeriformes > Campephagidae > Edolisoma > Edolisoma coerulescens. Next base: position 126,821 of record VWZW01008215.1, on the reverse strand, counting down.
CCGCTGAAGCCCAGGCTGCTGCTCCGTGCTCGGCGTGGTGCCCGCAGCTCGGAACACCCGCACGCGTGTGCTGTCCCCAAGGACAGGGGGCTGCCTGTGGAGCTGCACGGACAGCACAGAGATACCGCTGTGCCGACACTGGCTGGGCCCTCTGATCAGCTTTTTGGTGGAATCCAGGGCATTAGCTTAAAGCTGGGGAGTCTTAAACAGTTCCTGATCTAGTCCTTGACTGAGCTGAGACCAGCGGAGCTGTTCAATCTGTGGTTTGTCAGCGCAGAGCAGAGGAAAGCTGTCCCTGGGGTGATGCCTGCAAGGAGTCCTCAGCTGAGTGGCTCTTCCCTGCTCTCATGCATCACCTCTTCCTCACCAACAAGCCCCACGAGCTGGAATGCTCCTGTCATCTTTGCATCCCTGTGCCATCATGGCTGCTCAAGGGGGTGAGCAGAGTGCACCCCCCTTTGCTGCTGGAGGCACCAGGCCTGCATCAGGTACTGGTGGTGTCCTGAACAGGTGCCTGATGGCCTGGTGTTGAGATCAGCTGAAAAAATAAAGCCATTTTACCTTTATTACAGAATCACATAACTATTTAAGATGCAAAGGTGTCACTTCAGATCAGCTGGTTCAGTCCTTGCAGTGCTCAAAGTCAGATCCACCTTTGATATTAGACCATGTCACTTAGGGCCACATGTAGTCAAGTACTGAGTATTTCCAAGGATGGAGATCTTACTAGAGATTTCAACAGGTTTTACAGGTTTTATGCCTGGTGAGAAATCATCCTCAAGTTAACTTGTGCCCTTGGATCTCACATAAGCAACTCTGAGCTCTCCTTTGGTAATTTCTTGCAGTAGATCTGGGAGCATGCTTTTACTTCCTGGAAGGCAGCTGGACCCGCAAGATACAGGTTTGTTCAGCTCTGTTTCTCAGCTTGGCTGCCTCTTCTCCCCTCGCTGCCCTATTTTAGTGAACTTCAGCAGGAAGCTGTCCAGCAACAGCAGTTATTTCTTTCTAGTTTTGGAAAGCATCTGGTACATTTGAAGTGCCACCAGAAGCATGATGAATATTAGCTGTACCTCTGCGAAGAGATTGTTTTACCCATGGATCTTACACAAACAACACCATGACCCCGATATTGCCTTAACAATGACAGATATATTACTGAGGGCCAGATTCAATAAAATCCATCTGAGTTACCCTGAAATCAATTTTTTAGGTCTTTTGCGGCCTTGCATGGGACCAAAATGATTTTTTTTATTGAATTGAAATGTACCATGTTCTCTGAAAAGTAATTAAGGTATTATGCGATGTTAGTTGGTATTCCAAAACTTGCACAGGATGTTTCATAATGCAATGTTTTATGTAATGAAATGACATAATAGAGTAAATGATTTTGCTACTTTTTTTATCCTAAATGTGAATAAGTGACAGATACTAACAAATTGATGGCATTTATTACAAGAAAAGCATAATCTCTTTTGCATACATGTACTATCTGTGTAATTTATTTATTTGTTCTTTAATTCTAGGGATATATGTTAGAGAAATCTTCATATTAAAGGTAGACTGTATCCAGGGTAAGCTTTTTGTGTGTGCATGATGGCCTGTCATCACTTCAGAGAGAATCAAGCACATCTTTAAAACAGACTGTGGAATAAGTTTTAATACAGAAAAACGTCTTATAAAATATTCTATTTTGACAAAGGGTGAAAAAAGTGTATTCTACTACTTCTTTTTAAATATTAAATTATTATTCACAATAAAGAGTTACCTGGTTTTCTTAAACTAGAACTATATTAATATCAAATTCTACTTATTTCAGTTTCCTGGTAAACTGTAAGTCTGGATTGTGATGTTGACATTGACAGAAGGCAAGACCTGAAAGAATCATGGTATAAGAAGTCCCAGAATGGGGGGAGGAGAGGGGTATGACCCCAAAAAGACAACTTACCAACAAGATAAAGAAATGACATTTTGATTTTAAAAAAGTGTGCAGCCTTTGCCAGACAAAATCTCTGGTTTTAAGTTCTTCCAATGGAACTTTATTCAATTACAAAAAAAAAAAAGAAATCACCATCTCCATAGGCATAGACCTCAGGACCTGTTTCCTAGTTACTTGGGCCATCCATAGTTTTGAGATAATTAACCACAGCTTTCTTCTAGAAGAAGAAATAAGAGGAATTTTATTACCTATCAACTACCTATTTTCCTCCTTCTGACTCCCATATGTTAGGCTGGCAGAGCCTTCCCAACCTCAAATTCCTAAAGTGTGTTGGGAGCTGGTCTGTGATATGCTGTTTATGAAATAAATCCAGATTTTTGGGTTTTACCAAAACAATTATTACTTTTTTTATCAAAAGAGAGACATTGCCAGAATTATTGTGCTATCTGAAGACCATCTGATCCTAAAAACCTGCCTTAAGGGCCAAGTTCACAATTCCTCATCTAACAGAAATGCAGCTGAGATCAAAAAGGAGTTTTGTGGTTTAGGGGCACATGATGGGTAGAGCCCTGGAGCAAAGCAGTAAATGTTTGTATTAATTACATTGATAGTGTGCAAAAGAAAATATTTTTTGTAAAAAGAAAATAAGCTCACAGACTCAAGCAGTTGATCAGGACTACTTTGGAGGTGTTGTATACAGTTAAAGCAATTTCTCAACAAAGTAAACAGTAGTAACCTCAGGCATTTATTTTTATTTCACAGCTCCCTAACTCAGTAAATCTCCTAAAAATTATAAGGCAACACAACTCTGGAAAGAGTGTATTTGTATTTCAATGGACAAAAGCATCAATATTACTTTACACTGCCAAATACTATAAAAATTCAAATTATACTTTCATTGCTCAGTTCCAAAAATCCAGTAGATTGACTATTTCACTGTTTAGGATTTCCTATGGACATCATCACTTGATTTAAACATCTTAAATTTAAACTATGAACTGTCAAAGGCAAAGCTAAAAATAAACGTTGCGTATGTTTCGTCTCACAAGGGTGGGCAACTAAGAGAAGAACAAAAGGTTATTGAGTAAATATAGATTTTTGGATGGAGGGAGAGGGTATAAAGGTTCAAGATTTTTTTAGTCCTTTTATGACAGACTGACACAAACATTAAGAAAGTTTGACCTATTGTGTATCCAAACCTCAACAAAAAGTGATTTATGGCTTATTTAAACTTGTGATACTGAGGTGGAAGACATTCATCTCATTCTATGGATGCTTAGAATAAATCAAAACTGATTTGTGGATAGGACATTAAACTTGTTTTGTATAAAATTGAAGCTAAAAAAATATACCTGTGCTTTCTCAGACTACTCTCCCTAGTGAAAAAAATAACCAGCAGATTGGTTAAAGAAAGTGAATGTCTTCCTTTTCCTACATGGCAAACCTGAACAGCTGCTTGGCTTGAAATGTTTCCCTAAATATGAATAATGGCTCTGGATGAAGGGGTCAAAGTATGAAATAATCATCAGCATAGCACAGCCAAACTTTTGGCAGTGAATTATCCAAATCCCATTTAAACACATTTTCAGAAGATCTGATATTTCTTTTGTAGCAACAGTGAGCAGGGTGAAGCCAAGGGGAAAGAGAGCAGAATTTAATAGAAAAATCATGAAACTGTGGTTACAAGAACTCAGCTCAGACTATAATTTACTATAATATACTTTTCTTAGATGCTGAAGAAGTATGTTATCGAAATCAAGGGAAATTGCTGAAGGAGCTTCATCCGTATCACAAATAACAATTTGTAACAATAAAAATAGTAAAAAAAAAGGAATTTTTGTATTGAAATTTGATCTGCTTTTCTCAAGGTTTCTAAAGTGAGCAGGACTTTCCTGATATCAGAACTTCACCTGCAGTAACTCTTACCTTCATGTATTGCTGTCATATGGTTTGGGGTTTAACACAGTAAGAGCTTGGAGCAGACCCTGAAGTTATTTGTTACCAGAGATATGTGTGAAAAACCACAGGCTTTTACGTTTATGAAAGTTCAAGCACTTCCTCAAATCAGGTCATTAGGTTACAAATTTTGTGGAATTCACTAATCTTTGCCATTTTGCCCATCCAACAGCATTCAAGGTTTAATTTATTTTACTTTTATTTATTTATTTATTTAGGACACTGTAAGACTTAAAATAGCCAAACCCAGTGTTTCTATTTGGACATCCACAATTAGCACACACTTGAAGGCACAGGGTTTGGTCTTTAATTGGACTGGTTTGAAAATGATGCAAAATTAAATGTCAGCATTGGCTTTAGTTCACCAAGACTGTACTCTGAAAGTTTCCATTCTTCTTCTTTCAGAGTTTCTTTCACCTTGGTAATGGATAATGCTAAAGCAAAAAGTATTTGCTAGGAAAAACGAGAGATTTTTCTTTTAATTTTATTCTCTTTGGGGACATGAAAATTACACTCCAGTCAATTCAGAAAAGAAATCCTAAGGCTTCTAATCTCTCTCAGTAAATGCAATCCTGCTGAATTACTACCTCTCATATAACTTCTGCGTTTGCTTAGCACACATAGATTTACTGGTGTTGTCCTCTGCCCAATTTCAATGTTCAGTAAAGCAGAGAAGGGATCTTGGTTTTAATCCAGCATAAATCCCTGGTTGGTTTTATGGGGCTATCTCAGGCAGTACTCAAGGGGCAAATATAACTCCAGCATGTATCAGGACTCTGGAATGAACAGAGCCTCAGAGGGGCTCAGAGCTGTTTTGAAGACTTTGGGATTGCATTTTCTATCATTGTAGTATTGGCAAACTCTTGGTTTTGCTTTGACTCCTGGACTAAAATGTTTGATTTGCACTTGGCTGTGGGTTAATAAATATTTGGGATCTGACTCTTGAAGTAAAAGAAAAATTAAAACTTTCTACCCTATAGAGACAAAAAGGATGGACTCTTGTCAGGAAAACAAACGGGGGTTGTTTCAGCTGAATTATTAACAAATCTCTCTATCAGGCTTTACCTCTCTTTGCTTTGCTATAGCACCAGGGCTTTGCCTTTCTTCAGGGAGGACAGTGGGTGCAAGAGGGCCCTGCCTTAGTGCCAGGGTCTTCCAAAGGACAGGAAGTGATTTGAGAGGAACGGGGGAGAAGGAGGGGTTGTGAGGTACAGCATCCTGGTTTTCTCTTATGGAAAAGCTGGAGGCAGAAAGGACAGAGGGAGACACTTTGGTCTCTAGCAATCACAGGCTGTCTTTGATGGGTGGATACATTGTTAGTTGTTGTTTTTCTTTTGTTTTTAAAAAGCTTTTTCTACAATGTCAGATGTGGATGCCATTTGGCAGTGGGGTGTGAGGAATGAGCCGCTGCTCTGTGACAGTAGAGGCTGTCAAATTCTAGTGTAGTCAGAGCGGTCTTTACACTGATGCCCAGGAGGGGAATACTCTGTGGAGGGCCAAAAAATCATGCTGAATCCAAAATTGTAATATTGAGGAAACATCCCATCTTCCTGCAGGGATAGGGAAGTAATGTGTGTAAGGTGACACAACCTTTTAGCCTTTGTTTTCATGGAGCTTAAACCCAGAACAGACAATTCCATGTGAGCGTTTATTTATTATGACTCATTGAATTGCATGCAAATATATATATAGAGAGAGAGGGAGAGAGCTCTATGAATAAGAAAGCATATTTCCATTTTCATGGCCTCTGAGGAACAGGAAATGAAATAAGAAACAAATAAGAAAAGAAAAAGTAGCCCCCACAGATATCTGCAGTCCGTGCACTGTCAAGGAGCTGATCACAGTGCTCAGATGTTGAGAGGCTTTTTCGTGAGTGAGGTAAGATTGTGTCTTTCCTTGATCATCTCATGTCTGAGATGACAACCCAAACATTCTCTGAAACAATACTTTCTGCAACAGTCTTCCAAACTGTAGATATTCTTGATATTACCTAGCACCTAAGTGAATTGAAATGCATTTTGTGGAACTTGAAATACTTGACTCTATGGTTTCAACTCCTGTGCACCAGAAATTTGTTCAGACTATTTACTACCTTGCCAAATACACCAGCAGTGATTTTATGTCATCTCAGCCATATGAACAGCTTTAAATAAAGAACTGATGACCTGTTAGCAACTGTCTGGCTATTGAACACCTCTTCATCAACAACTAATTTTCTGAGATCTGCCACTGCAGACAAAATGCTTTTTGTTTTCATGATGTGTGCTCTGCAATGCAAACATTTTGGTTAAAGTGCTATGCTGCAGTAAAAAATGTGTAAAAATACTATTCTGTAGAAGAAAATTATATTGCAAAAATTAATTGTTTTCTCTTTAACAACCTGCTGTACCAAAAAAAAAGATAAGGGCCTTTCACTGGATTTGCCTTCTGTGAATCCATGTTGGTCGTCCTGAGTTATATTTTCAGTTTTAGTTGTTTGTTGATAGAATCCAAAGTGACAAATTTCATTATTTCACCTGCAGTGGCAATACTCCATTCTTTTTGAATACCTTCAGTTTTTCAAATTTTCTCAAATTGGGCTTCAGGACTTCAGAGATTCCCCTGAAGATGCTGGGAGAAGAAAAGGGGTCAAGTGATTTCCGTAAGCTTCCAGAACTCCACTGGACAAGAGCCTGAGTAACCTGATTTAACTTTGAAGTTAGACTTGCTTGATCAGAGGATGGGTCCAGATGACCCCCAGAGGTCCACTCTAACCTAGATTTTCCCTATGAATCTATTTTCTATTTTATATCCCAAATGTGGGTGAATAAATATCCCCCAAGAGAGGGGATAAAGGAAATAGTCATGTAGCTGTGTAATATTGCAAGAAGTTACTCAGACAATCTTAAATCTGCAATCCATTAATTTTTGAGTGATTAACCTGGCATCTTGAGAGTTTTCATGTATTTTTTGTACAACGTGCTTCTTGACTGTTCTAAACGTGTAATGAGAATTAATTAATGCTGGTATGGAAGATTTCAGAGCGAGAAGAAAATCGCGCAATGCTGACATCAATAAGATCTTTCGTTGTTTCATCAGTTGGTGGAGCTAAAAAAGTTTCTAAGAATCTTTTGCTCCAAATTAGTATGTAACTGAATGTCATGACACTTGACAGGGATGCAATGGACTTAACAGCTCTCCTTTGTCAGAATGATAATAAACTGAGGGCAGCTTGAATAGCTGAGTTCCTCTCAGTTAGAAGAACACATATGTACACAAAATCCAGCAGAACGTCAGCGCTCCAGGAATACCATCACCTCAGAGCACTGAAGAAGAGAGGTAGTGATCCTGCCTTAGCTCCTTAGCTACATTTTCCCTCAAGAATTAATTCAGAATTTCAATTTTATATTAAGTGCAATGAATCAGTTTCTCTGCAGCTGTATCTGAAAGAAGTACTGTGCCTTTTATTTTTAGATGCATTAAAATCAATTTATTGTGATTAGTGCTTCTCATTTTCTGAGCTTCCTGCTTTCTGAGCAAACGACAATTAGTTTGCTAAGAATACCCAAGTGTTAGAGTGAAGTTCATAAAGCTCTGATGTAGAGTCAAGTTCTGCTCCCATTCACCTCACCCTACAGTGGTTTTTTTTACCCTGATTTCAAGACTGACTCCAGTCATGCACCTGTTTGACTCAAGCTGGAGGATCTGACACAGCATTAACCTCTGAAACACTGGTTTTTAAACAAAAAGTGACTGAGTGGGATTTTGCATGCTCTGTAGGAACCTTTCAGCCACCAGTGACTCCTGCAGCAGAAACCCCCTCTATCCCACTGAAATCTTCCTCAAGGAGCTATTTCAGGGGGAGCAATTTCATTTGGTGCATATTGAAATGCCTGGTTGTCTTAAGTTACAATGTAAGGTGTAACCAAAAGTATGTATTCTAACACCATCTGTTAAAACCAGGTGGGGCAGGGTTCTTTATCTCTTCCATGACACATCCCTGATTGTGGAGAGCTGTGAGCCCTCGGGGCAAGAGCCTCTTGCACTCCCCTGGAGGAGAGACACCTGAGGGCCAAACCTCCTGCAACCTACTTCTTTGTCACAGTAAGGAAAAGAGCCACTCCCAAGGTGCTTTGCCCCTCTGTGGAGATAACCTGTGTCCTGTTGGCTGATCGAGTCCCACCCCACCCCCTGCCTTCCCCATTAAAAAACCCCCTAGGCTCACCCCTGAACTCAGGGGAGCCTTGCCTCTGGCCCCCTTTGCAGGGATGGATGAATAAACCTTACCAATGGAATCGCCACGTAAGACTCCCTGTCTCTCCGTCCCCCAGGCGGCATCATACGAGCTGATTTCACAAAGAGCTGACATCACTTTGTAGCTAAAGCAGCTCCACTCGCTGAAACCGCCTGTCGCTCTGGAGAAGTTGCAAAGGCCCCTGGAAAGGCCCTTCCCTCGCGGGACGCTTTCTCTAGGAAGGTTGCAACCCCGGATTGCCCTGCCCAGGGCACCCCCGAATGCAACACCTGAGGACTCCCTTTTGGGGAATATCGTCTGTTAACGGGCCATCAAGCCTCACTACATGACTCACAAAATTACATCATCCCATTGTGAGATGCTCCACCCAAGGGGAGGAACCAAGCATTCCTACCTGGATATAATCTGAGGCTTGGAACACCACAGTCAGCCCTTACCTACTGGGTTCCCAGAGGGCAAGAGCTACACAACCACCACTGGACTTTCCAGTGAAGACCAGACCCTTCTACAGGATCACCACTGCTGCTAATCAACAAAAAACTTGTCTCTTGCTCTGAGCTACAATAGAGGCTGCTAACACTTAAAGTTGCTTCAGTCCTGCTTGCTTGCCTGCTGTCTCAGTAGCCCTTTCTTGGTAGTCCTCCTCTTCTGTGGTACCAGTCCTCTTCTTCTGTGGCAGTAGTCTTCTCTTCTTATCAGTTACCTCTCTGAGGGGCAGCCGGTCTCTGGTCTTTAGCAGAAATACGTGGCTTCAAACAGCTTCAACTCATCAAGGTCAAGACTGCCTACAGCCCATTCTTGTTCTCCTACATGCTTCCCTTTTTACTTTAAATCGACACAACACATACCAAAATCTTTCTCCCCTTCCACACATGCTAATAACTAAAGATGGTTTGGCTGGGGCACACTAAAAGGTTTAAATACATTACAACACAACACTTCAACAGAACCACATCTATCACTTCAAGAGGACTGCAGCCATCACTTAATTGGACTGCTACCACCAGCCTGACTGGCAGGGTGTCAGGTTGTACTCCGACTCTGTCAGTTTAAGCCAGTATTTCTGTATTATTGTCTTTATCTCAATTTTCCTATTAAATTGTAAATCTGACTTGGAATCTGTCACTGGTTTGCTTTCAAACTAGTACACTGGTTTATTTTTCTAAGCTAACCCACGTATGAATTTTTAGCACAACTCTATTTAAAGGAACCCCAGAATCCTATGTGCTGAGTTGGAAGGAACCTACAGGAATCGTCAAAGGCGTACTCCTGGTTATTGATGGACCAGTTTTATCTTTCCTGCACTTGTTTACATATGACCCATAAAATGATGTACCAGAGGCACTTCAAGTCACCATCGATGGCACTGAATGGACCCCTTGGGCTCCAGAAGCTGATGATCCCCTGCATGTGGATCCCAGCCCAAGCAATGACTGTAAGATGCAAGTAAACTCATTGCAAGGTTGGTAATCATGCAATGAGTTGTCAAAAGAGGGCTTCTGTGCTTAAAAATATGTTGAGGGCAGAAGGTTATCCTAATAGGTCTGAGTTTATCCTAATCACAGGGCCCCTCACTGCTCCCTTGACCACTTTGTCTTATTAGCCAGGTCTGAGTCATCCTGTTGTTTTCAAGGCAAGATCAGCTTGCAAGACTGAACCTTTTCCTTCCACCGAGGAAGATGTCTGCATGCATATTCATTTTAACGTTAGTCATCACCCTACTTTTTTAATCTAATTAAATTCATTTTTTATTGTTTTACCTGACTAGGTTTTTAATGGCTCTTACAAAATGATGTCTGGATTTGCTGTCTATATTCTTTTCAAATATCTGTGCTAACAGTGGACAGATTGTACTAGGTAACAATAATACTACTTTTACAAGTAGTATTACTTTTTCTATCTCCTCTTCCCTACCAGACCAAAGACTTTGGAAAATATTGTTCTATTTTCCCAATCTCAGCTTGAAAAATGTGTTTCTTCCTAGTTATCTTTGCTGCCAAAATGAATTCTCAGCTTGAACACCGCAGCCTCTTCCACGTTCTTCATCTGAGTACCTGCTCATCTGAGTACCATCAAAGCCTTCATTCACTGCAGCTCTAACACTGTCTTCTGCCCTGAAATGTTGGTCTGGCTTCCAGACTCCACAGACCTCATTTCTTGTCATCTCAGGTCTTGCTCTACAGTGTTAAGCTTTCAGACATGATTGCTATTCAGAGCAGAGCTTGGGTTGGGAGCCAAATTAGCACTTAGGCAGCTTTCAGATACCCAAATTGCAAGATGTGAATCACAGATCTCCCTTTCTCTCCCATCCTTCCCCTCTACTCAAAAGCCCCTCTTCCTGACAACACCCAAGATGACCCTGCGGCCTGCAGAGGACTCATTACTCTTCTACAGTTCTGCAAGTGCCCTGAACCGCCCCATCTCTGCAGCTGCACGTCTGTCTTTGGACCATCTCCCAGTGCAGATATTCTCCTATATAGTTCCTTTGGCAGGCCCCACACTGAGAGAGTTATGCACCTAGGCAAGTACTTGGATGAAGGGGAGAGGTGATGTGTCCTCTTATTCATATTATTTTGTGGCTCACAAAGTTCTCTGCCATAACCTCACTTTCAGTCGCAGTTTATGACCTGGCTGCTTCCCTCAAAGAGGGGACCATGAATGTTTTCCAACACATGAAATGGCTCACATCAGCACCCACCACTTCCCAAGCTGTGTCCTAACCCCAGCCCTAGGTCAGGGAGACTTCTGCTAGCTCTCTCCTCTCTCCTGTGGAATTCGAGCTCCTCACTGGAAAGAGAAGAAAGCACTTTCAACCTTGTTTTTCACACTGTAATCAGACACTTAGGGAACTCCCTTTGGAGGTCAGAGATGCGGGTTTGACCCTGCTTATTTGCCCTCCACTCCTAGCAAAAAAAGGAGGGCAGAGACTGAAACTTTCATTCTTTGGTCATGGTTAAAACCATTAAACTACTAAATAAATATGGGGACCAATACCTTCCAGACTGATGAACAGTCCCCAAACTCTACATCAGTGAGAGAGTCAATCCATATTCCCTTCAGGGATAAGATATCACACCACCCAACTTGCTGCCACCTACCTACTTCCCCAAATCTACTCCTTTACCCCAATTTCAGCATTGACAATTTCTGCTTTGTTTCAGCTGATGTGATTTAGGGAGTGGAAAGGATGAATGGCTTTTATTTCACATTAAACTGCCATTTCACAAAGGGATGTGGCTGGATTCCATTTCCATTATCTAGTTTGACCATTATCTGACATTTCAGATGGAACTGATTCATTGAAATTATATTACCTCAGCACTCAGTGGTTACTCACTGCCTTCAATAGGAAATTGTTCAGCTAATCCATTGGGCCATCATTTAAAAGGGATATGTAGAGTACTCCTGCAAGTAAGGCAAGCAGCACTGGATCAGCATGGCTAATGGCACAAAATGGGAGGCAAAGTCTAGTTGAAAAGGGTTGAAAAAGTAACAGTTTATTTGAGAGGATTATCAGAAACACACTGCAGTCTTCTTGAAACTAATCCAATTGATTCACCTTTCTTTTGATCTGTAGTATTTTCCCTATATCAGGCAAGCTGGAGGAACAAAAATGTGCTTCAGGTTCAGTTCCTTCTTATTACTTCATTTATCTGTGTTCTACAGAGTCCCACAGAGAGAAGTTAATCTTTTATTTATCTGAAGAATATTTTATACATATTATCCCATAACAGCCTTTTCTACCACTGTAATAGTGAAAGTTCTATCAGCAGTACTATTATGCACAGATGAGTTTCATTTTTAAAAATGTAGCTGCAAAAATATGGTATCAGTTCAGACTTTATACTGAACTTAGCCATCAGAGGGCAATTGTTTTTTCTCAACACTATTTTTATGAAGGTGTTTGAGAAAGGACAAAATGAAACTCTGAGGAATTACAGAAGTATTGTTGCAAAAGAGGCTCTTCTACAGTAAGATAAAAACTGAGCAGAGGCATCTATAAATACCTAAAATGGGAACCAGCAGAAATGGGTCAGAGCATCTTCATGCGTGGTCAGTACAGAATGCTATTGAGCTAATTGAGAGCATCTAAATGCAACTTTGCACTTAGGACATCCTTAAAATCACATTTTAGTCCTTTTCTATTTTCAAACTCTGTAATGAAGGTGAAATCTGTACATCCTAAAAGCTTAATATTAATGGACATACCTTGCACAGGGAGTATCTAAGCTTTGAAAGCCTTGCTAAAACACATGGATTTGCATAAACTTTTTCTGATCTTTTCAGATTAAGCTTTAGAGTGTTTGTGGGGCTTTTGTTGTTTGTCTATTCAAATTTAAAACAGACCTAGTCTTCTTATGTTCATTGTAGAAATTAAAAATTTGATCACTGGTGCTAATCACAAGACTATAAAATCAACATGTAGTCTGGATGAGATTTTTGTCAATATCTCCTCTTTGGTATTAGTAGTATTAGAATGATAACACAATTTGAAATCCTTTGTGCAACCCCTCACTTATCTTCTGTGGGCCATTTTGAATTAGATCTTACCAAGCGAGAAATGTTGCCATAGGCTGACCACAACTAGCAGCACTGAAAAAAATGGTCCATGGTATGTAGGGGCATCATAATGGTTCCTTTTTGGCCTTAAAATCTAAAGAAAAGTACAGTCCAAGAGTGTTTAGGGAAACATATGTAGTAAAACTTTGTATTGATCTGCAGTGAGAAAAGAGGAGAAAACTAAACCTTTAATTTGTCAAAATGGCAAATTGGCAAATTATGCCAATTAGTGTTAATAATACTTCATCTGAAAGTGGATCTCAGAAGAAATTTCATGGTTTTATAAGGAATAATTATAGAGTTTTTTGATTATAACCATAAACCCTGCATATTTATGAAGCAGAATTTATGAAGCAAAGTTTACTTGTTGTACATTAGTAAAAGTAAAGTACCAAAAAGTACTAAAATAAAGGCTCTTATTGTAAATGGAAAAGTTGCTCCTGGTTTCATTGGTTTTCCCAGCTTCTCATTGAAACTGCTGTGAAATAACACGTCTCCAGACATGTGCACTGTAACTGCTGCAACTACAACAGCTACAGCTGAAGAGTAAATGTTCTCCAAAGCAATGTTTAGCTACCAGGGGAGGCACTGAAAAGAATTCAGACCTCACTGAGGGTCAGCTGTACTGAAGTGGAGGGTGCCAGTGATGAGGGCTGCAGCTCACTGGTGCTGACTGCACCTGGAGGGGCTGCTGGTGGCCAAGGGCTGTGGGGCTTTCGTTTTCAGCACAAAGTGATCTTAACTATCTTCCAAGCAGTTACCTGTCTTACTTTAAGTGGGAGGGGGAAGTTCTGCAGTGGGACAGTTTTTGGGGAGCAAAAGGTGGAGAAACTGCAGGTGGGGGCCTGGGAAGGAGAGATGTGAGCAGGGCCTGGGAAGGTGTAGTTTAAGGGAATTCAGTTGTTGGGTGTTTCTGGGCTAGGAGCTTGGGATTTGGCATGAAGTTAGAGGTTTCTAGCACAGTAGTAGAAGGAACAAGGATAAAAGGTTTTAAGGGGTCACTATGAGACAAGGCACTCTTAACAAGGAATACTAATGGTAAGCAAAGGTATAAACCACCAAAGCATTTCCCTCCCTTTCCTCTAGCCCCCATCCTCTTTTTATTGGTGTCTAGCACATAGAAGTCACATTTTTGAAAGCTTAAATACACTTGGCATAAGGGATGAACTGATCCTAAACTTTCAAAATATTTTGACAATATTCCTCTCAACTGACTCTTGGACATGCTAGGTTCTTACTGGCCTAGAAGAAAGATCAGGTTTTGGAATAAGGATATGAAGAAATGCTCTTTGCAACTGTCAGAAGTCTCTGAAAATCAGTGGATTTTGTACTGTTCAACATGTTCAGAATCAGCCTGGAATAACAGGGTTGTTAGTAAGGTGAAGCTTTGCAGTGGACAGGAAATAATTCAATGGGTTCAAAATTAAAACTGAATTCAGAATGCTACTGAATGACTTCACAATATTAAATGGCAAAATCACAGGTGAAATTCAATGTCATTAAATGCAAAAGAGTTCAAGTGGGAAAAAGTATTCACAACTGTACATGCATAGTGACGGATCCTAAATGAGCTGCTGCAGCTCAGAAAATGAAGTTTTGGAGCTGTTGTGACTTGTTCCCCTGAGACATCAGCCCAGTCCTTAGCTTTGGTTGCAAGGACACAATGTTTATACAGTGCTATTAGAAAAGAATGAAACAGAGCATTTAATCATGTCACTCCTCAACTTGGAATTCTTTATGCAGTTCTTGTCATGCCTTCTCAGGAAGAATATGGCAGAACTAGGCTTATCTACCTCCTAGATGACCTTCACCATTCATTTGCTTTGAACATAATAAATGTTCGAATACTTGGGAGACTGTTGCTTCCCTTGTGCAGAAGGAAATGATCTCCTCCATCACTGTCTCTGTCGGAGAAGAAGAAGCCACCCCACTTTGCCTCTTAGCTGCAAGGCTGAGGCATGTTCACGTTAAGGCAAGCTCGCAGCCTGAAGCAGGTAAACCTAGAGGTGAAAAGTACGGTTTGTTTAGATGTGCTGGTTAGGTAAAGCTGCAATGACCTTGAGCTTAGTTCTTCCACAACCTGTGTTTTGCTCTGGTTAAATGCTCTGGTGGTACATGTTACACTCCCTTTTTTACCTTTGGGGTCATCAAAGCTTTAACAATGAGGTAGTTTAATGATAATGAAAGCATGAATCTCTTTTTCTGAGGCTGGCAGATGACTTGAAGCTGGCCACCATGATAACAGCATCTGAATTCCCTTTAATTGAATAGCAGGGCTATGCAGCTCTGCGTCTTGGTAGCCACAGTGCTATCAGGAAAAAGGGATCTCTTCTCTCCACACCACCCCAGACCCAGCACATTCCTCCCTCCTCTGAGTGTAAGATAGGCACCACCTCCCCTAAAACTCATCAAAACCAAGGAGCAGGACAATTTCTGGTGGATCCAGGAGTTGTCTTAAAGAAAATAATTGACATAAGAACATCTGCAATGGAAGCAATCCACATGAAAGGGACAGTATATTTTTCTATCTTCCAGCCTTAATTTTAGTTTTAGTAGTCACCTATAAAATGCGATTCCTATTGAAGTAGATTCCTACCTATGTGGAAAAGTATCAATAAAACTCACAAAATATTTTTTAAGAACTTTAAAAAGTAAAACCAGAAAGTGTGAAGTATATTTAAAGTTTGGAATTTTAATGTCACCATGAACTGTGCAGGCAGAACTGGATGGTTTAAAATGAAAAATTTAGACTGACATGTTCATAGCTGGCTAACTCAAACGCAGAAGCCCATAGGAAAATGTAAGACTGCGTTCTGTGGGTGAAATAATATAAGAGTAGAGAAAAAGTTCTGAATTACTCTTTCTGCTGTTCACTCTCAGGAAAACAAGGATGGGCTACAAATTACCCCTCAATAAATACGGCTTTTACAGGTGATTGACCATACTAAACAATTCATTTGGAAATAAGGTATGGTGAAAAGCTGTAATATGGTTTTAGAAGGACTGTGAGGTCAGTATCAATGGCAAGCCTATCTCCCTATTTGTACATACAGTTAAAGAGGTAACAACCCTTGTAGTTTTTTCTTGACATATCCTTAGGTTTCTTGATATATGATAGCTTTCTTACACCTCAGCTATGGAAATAATAGCATTATAAAAAAAAACCCAAACAAAACCGACATTTACTAAAACCCAGAAATTTTTAAGACTCATGCCTTAGGAGAAAAAACCAGAAAGTATGACCAAAACATGCTCTAAAAATAGCAGAAAGTAAACAAACAAACCGCCACAACCTCCTGATTAATAAAAGTCTACTAGTTAAATGGAATATATTATTTTTGATGGATGGCTTGACTTTCGAAACTTTGGGGCTGGCAAAAGCCCAAAAAGAAAACTTTTGGAAAAAAACCAGGCTTACCTGACTGACTGAGTAGTAGAAACTTGCACCAGACCAGAAGTAACTCACATAAAACTAATTTATTATCTTGTACTGGATGCATGAATTGCATGGCAGAAAATGTATTGCACATGTCAGAACATTGGTTAGGAAAAAGCTACTGACTGAACATCAGATTTGCTAACTGCAGTTAGGCCAAAAGTAATCCAAGTATCACCTGATCATGTCTGGATTGACAGAGATCCCTCCACAGTACTAGAATGCATAACCTACTGCCTGCAGTGTGTAAAATCAGGTGAATGAACACAATCCATCCTTGGTCGAAATTATTGGGGCACTATATAATTGCAGTAGAGGTGATTTGGCTCACCAGGAACATTAAATGACATAAAATGTAATTACTATGTTCAGGGTATATTGGATGCAGCATATGCTTCCTATTTGATATATGTTAAAGAAAATTTGCCTCCAAAGTGCCAGCTGTAAATGTAAACAAGACATGGTGATTTCACTGTGGAAAGCTCTTGCACTGGCCAGTGCAGGATGAAAAATATCTCAAGAATTTCTGCAACAAGATGTGTCTCTAACTCCTCTCTTGGGTCTAGGTTTCTACCTCTTCTCTTGTATCTACTGACCAGATATACTACAGACACCTTCTGGGCGATAGGAAAGCTCCCTTTGACAATTTTTGGTGTTGGGACTTCTGAATACTAAAACCAGACATGTCTTGAACAGCATATATTCAGGGTGGGGAAACTAGTCCTTGCTGACTAGGCTTACAAAAATGTTTTTAGACCAAAGAGTAACCACAAGTGTTTATCCAATAATAACCTGAAAAAAAAGAAGCATGTACTCACGTGCCCTGCAAAATGAAATCATGGGCTGAAATCAGGCCCCAGGGCCACAGGGTTTTCCACCTTTGTTACACTTCAGATTTAGATGGGATTTTTTATCACATGTATATTTTAGCAGGTGGAGATTAGAAGCCTAAATGCTACTTTTGGTGTAATTTCAGTAGTTATGAGCCTTGAATGGGTACTCTCTGAATTTGCTATACATCCAGGCAATAAAATTCTAGTGTGTGAATGTAAAGAGCCCCTTTGTTTCCATATTTATATAGCTGTCTTATTTGAAACCGTAGAAATATGAAACAGTAAAAAGGAACATAATTTTTTCCTAGAAGCCAGTTCTGATGAGAAAGACAGGATTTAGGTTACTGTATGGCCCCATATTCACTAGACAGTACTCATTTTAAGAGGATACTCTGGAAAAATACTGCCTTTATTTTATTTTCTTCTAACCTTGTTTTTTGTCTCAGTTTGGTTTTCTTCTTTCCTTTTGTTGTCTGCAAGACTCTTTGTTGTTCGACAGGCATGAAATGGTATGGAACAAAGGCACCAGCAATTATGGGGAAGAACAAACCAATCCATTTGTTTGCAAAGCAAAAAAATACACCCCTTAATAAAAATAGAAAGGCAAAGTTTGTAAGCTGGCATTTACTCTACATGTTGGTGATCAAAAGTAAGTCAGTGGGAATTGTCTGCGGGGCACATAGGAAAAAAAAGTGAAAAACAAAATAAAATCTCTAGGGGACAATGTATGTCATATAGCCACTCTAGCTGAAGCACAATATGGAATAAAAAGGGTTGCAGGTCCTGAGCAAGTTTTAAATCTTCTGTCATCTAATTATTTGCTGCAATCAGTCTTCCGTTACATGAATTCAGGGGATTGCACATAATCGGTGTGAATGTTCTACCTATGAGGTCAAATAGACTTGAACTGTTTTCCTCTGGAGATTTTGATGGGAACTGAGCAATTCTTAGGATGTCTCACCCTGTGAAATGTGCTAATGGGAAACTAAAAGGTGTTAGCAGCTCCCCAAAGCCAAAAAGAAAAATTCAGTCGTTCTTGGCAAAGCTCCAAGGTGGTCTCCTTTCAAATTAATCTGTGCCATCTTCAATCTCATTAGGAATTAGGGACTCACAGATTCTTGTCAACATTAATATCACAAAGGGAGAAGTAGCCTCTCCACAAAAAGCAGAAGAAATTACTGCAATAGAAATATTTGAGGCCAAACTCTGCACTTAGTTACCCTTTGGTAAATTTATTACAGATTCGAGCTGATAAATAATATGTGGAAAATGGCTTATCTTGGTTAAATAACACTGGCCTGATTTTCAGGGCTGTGGAGTGATTTTCAGCTATGGGCATTTAATACTTCTGCAGAGGAATGTCCTGGTTCTCCACAGTATCCCTTCATTTGGAGTTGTATTTTTTTTTCTTATATAATTTTTTTTCTTTCTTTCCCCCCAAATTCTCTTTTCCTTTGAAGTTTGTTATATGGAAAAAGTAAAGCTGCTTAATGAAATTTTTATTATGATGTTGCCCTTTGCATGGTGAATTTGGGACTGAAAGACAAATCTAATCTGTCAGTGTAGCAATCAGGTGTAAAGGCACTACATTGTTGTGTCTTTGATCCCAGATCATCTGCAGTCTCAAAGTGGCATGGCTGATTTTGCCTATAAAAAGGCACTTTAGATCTGGGGATTTGCAGTCCAGCATTAAATGCAGTGCCTTGTGCAGTGAAGCTGCAGCACTAGCAGGGCCAGGTGGTGAAAAATAGGAAAGGTAACAGTTGAAAGGGAGCTTGGTTGGCTTTTGATTATTTTTTTTAAAAGATGGAATATTATTGAAGATTTTCACGGGAGACCCTCCCTTTTAGGCCGAGGGTGAAAGAGCAGAGAAGGCTGCTGTCCTGCTGAAGTTCTTTATTGCATAGTCTCATAGTTTTCTGAAGGTAGAGTTCAAAGGGGAATACATGATAAAGCCAAGCAGGAGCAGCAGCAGCAGCAGCAGCAGCATCAGGCCAAACAGCAAGTAAAACCAGTTTCTTTTTCTTCTCTTCTTCTACACTAAACTTACAGAAGTGTAGATTATATTTGTTAATTGACCAATAAGATTAACACACGATTCTAGTTTTTCTTTTTTCAACCTATCCTGATCTAATTCTAATAGTCATAGATCTTACACAAGTATTACACAAATTTGCGTGTATAGCTTCTATCAGCTCTTACTGTTTATGTGAACACTCCATCTAAAAAATGTGAACAGCATAGTTCCATCTATGTTTTGTCTAGAGTAAAGAAATTCTGTGAAAGGGTAACATTGCTGCAGTAAGAACTGTGTTTAAGGTCTCTTTTGCTGCAGCTTTTCAATGTTTAAAGCACTCAGCATATATTTCTACTAAAAGTTAAAAATCTGTATTTCTATTTCACTTTGGTGTGCCTTCATGTATCTCAGCTTATCCAAAGGTTTTAATTCAACCCCTGTGCTTTGGCTTTCCTCTGGGCCTGGGCCCGGAGGAGCTCTCACTCCAACAGAATATATGTAACACTCTAGTTTTTGCACAGTGTTTTAAAGTGATGATTTAGTAAGGCTTTAGTAATATAGATATTAAATTGAAAAGAAAAGCAGCTACAATAGATAGAATCAGACTGTAAGATCAATTTCCTTTGGATTGAAATATTTTCTCTTTAAATATAGAAGTGGAGTCAAGTTATTATGACATTTGCAGTGAAATGTGAAAACAATTTAAATTTACAATTATTTGACACAATTATTAAATCACAGAATCATAATTACTAGACTTGAAAGGGTCTGGAGGAGGTAATCTACTCTATCCACCTCTCCTCATGGATATTTCCATCAATCCACCTCTAATCATGCAGGCTTCACAAACATCCACATAATCATTGCTTCACTACTGTGATGATTAGAAAAAGAAATTCCTAATCGTAAATGTAATTTTTTCTTGCTGCCTCTTCAGCACATCATAGAATCATAAACTCATAGAATGGTTTGGGTTGGAAGGACCTTAAAGACCATCTAATTCCAACCCCCTGCCATAGGCAGGGACACCTTCCACTAGACCAGGTTGCTCAAAGCCCCATCCAACCTGGCTTTGCACACTTCCAGGGATGTGGCATCCATAACTACTCTGGGCAACCTGTTCCAGTGCCTCACCACCCTCACAGTAAAAAAACTCTCTCCAATATCTAATCTAAACCTCTCCTCTTTCAGTTTGAAGCCATTCATCACATGTCCTTGTGAAAAGTCCCTCTCCAGTTCTCTTGTACCCTCTCCAGTACCCTTTCAGTACTGGAAGGTGCTCTAAGGTCTTCCTGGAGTCTTCTCCAGGCTGAACAACCCCAACCATCTCAGCCTGTGCACATAGCAGAGGTGCTCCAGCCCTGTGATCATTTTTCAGAACCTCCTCTGGTCTTTCTCCTACAGGTCCACATGGTTCTTACATGTTCTGTGCTGGGGAGCCCAGAGCCAGATCCAATGCTCCAGCTGGGGTCTCACAAGAGCAGAGCAGAGGGGCAGAACACCCTCCTTTGACCTAATGACAACATTTCTTCTTTACAACAATTTTTTTTCATCTTCTTATCTCAAGTATTCCATTTTTTTTTTTCCCCACAGGGCGCAAGTTTCCAGACTTTTCCCCATTTTGTACTCATTTACCTTATCATTTCAACTTATATTACATAGACTAAGATAATTTTATATTGGTGTTCAAGATAATGAAAAGTATGTCCAGTGCTGACTTGGTAGCTGTGCTCATGTGATTATTCTTATCTGTAGATGCTAAAAAATCATAAAGTTGCCTAAACAAGACAAGGTTTTCTGTTCTAATAACACCCTTTAAAAACAACCCTTAATTTTGTGGATTTTTTTTCTTGCTTTTATGCTTCTTTTCATTAAATAACTATACAATAATTGACTGCATACATTTTTTTATCAGTATAGTATGTGTGTTTTATATGCCACAACTCTGCTGCATTGCTCTCTATTTTTTCATTGTACTGCATATTTAAAATATGAAATACAATTATTAAAATATATGACCAGGAAAACTTTTGGGACAAAATACTTGTATAATTGCATCCTGAATTATGTGCAGGAGATCAACAATATAAGACGGAATGAAAAAACAAGGTCTGAACTTGTTCAGTGTTTCGAAATAAATACAATTTTTTTTAGTAAGTAGAAGACTGAGGAGTTCTGGGGAGGAGCAGGAAGCCTCCACCTGTGTTCAAGTGTCTGTGACTAGCTGTTGTCAGAGAACTGGATGTAACCATGCCAGAGTGACAACTGCAAATACCTGATGATCTTTTCAAACCACTCTCCAGGAGCTGGCAACAATCAGCAGTTGGCGAGTGCATCTCAGGCTTCTCACATAATCCCATTTTTAAACTGTGTACACACAAATAGTTTCCAGTAATCTTCCTCATTAACATAAATGTGTGCTGGAGACTTGAGAATTTCACTTCTCTGCTCTGGAGACTTTCATTCCTGCCCAAACTCAAGACTCAGGTCTTTTCATATCTCCTGGGAACATATAGATGTTGAAATCAGTGCAGCCCAACCCACACACTGCCCTGCACATGCATTCCTCCCTCTTCTCCCTTCGTGACTGGGAATTCATCTTCCCTATCATTCAGGCATATAACACTTATTTTCTTTTACTACTTTGGATCCACATATTCATACCGAGCTTGACCCTGAAATCTTGTGACTATCTGCATCTGTTAAAGCAGACATTTTCTGTCCATCCAGCCAGACAAGTTTTCATTCAGGTTCCCACTATCTCTCAGTAACTGCAACATTGTCATCTCTAATGCATTAGTGACATGTTTCCATAGCCTTCCTCACTCAGCCAAAAATTATAGTCTCAGTTATCTGGTCTTTGTATTTTAAATACTTTCTTTCTCCTGTGATGCCAGGACATCCCACAATACCAGGACTCTCTAGAAATACCCTCAAACTTTGCTTGTTGCTCATTAGACACCTCCTGAGTGTTGCCCCAGGGACAAGTGGGTGACCTGCCAGTGTAACCAGCAGCAGAATATGCAGCTGTGGTGCTGAGACCTTGAAGGCTTCAAATGTCATTGGGTGAAGCTGGCATTTTGTCATCTGTTTGTAGAGCACTTAGAGCAGCTGGGTCCACTTTTGTGGTTGAGTTCTTAGTTCTATTACGACACAAAAAATCACTAATTTTAATAATTACAGTGTCTGAAGGTAATGATGGCACAAGAGCTGTAGAGCAGAGTCATGCTTTGTGTATACTCTTGCCCTGCTGATGTTTACAGTAAACCCACACCTATGGAAGGGAGTAACTTTGATTTCCTATGGTTCACCCCATGCCTGCTTCCTCCCAGACATTTACTGTATTGTTTTATTCCCATTTGATACATACATAATACAAGAACTATATAAAATTGCTCTAATTTTGTCTACCTGGACTCGAACTTGTCAGAGAAAAACTAAAAGCTTACCTCCAGGAGTGTTAAATAAACACAAGCAGAGGTAGCAGTATTACCAGTGAGGGATAGCAAAGACAAGTTAAAGGGAGCCAAACTTGTGTCATTCCAGTAGACTGAACAGACCACTGCAGTAGTCAAGACAGTATCAGTTCAGGTATGATTTAATGTGCTCTGCAGAAAGTTCCCAGATTTACTGACCTTGAAAATAAATCTTGAGGCTCGGGTGTTTTTCTGGCAGAGAAGGCAGTGCTATTTGACTAAGAGGAAGCTTGTAGCAGCAACAGCAAGACCTACCTGGATTTACTGGTGGAGCACGTTTCTGATTTTCAGCCTCTCTTCTGTAAGCGCAAACCCTATGAGATGTTTTTTGTTGTTGTTGCTTTTCTTTCTTACTTGAAATATAGTCTGTTCTCACTTTCCGTTTTAAATTGAACCTCTTTTCCACTTGGGAGGGTTTTAAATGTTTGCAAGTATTTTTCATTTTTATAAGGAAAAAGCCACTTGACTGACACAGTCCATGCCAAAAAAAGATCACTCTTTTTAGTGCTGCTTTGTGAGTCCAAGGAAATACTAGACATCAATGTGTAGATGATACCAGCTTTTACATAGCACAGTTTACAGTATTGCAATATAAAGGCAGATGATCAAAAATATCACCTGTCACATCTACCTTTGACAATCTTCCCCACAGGCCTTCTGTTTGGCAAAGGCAGCGTTTTAGCTGGAGTTCTTGCAATGAGGGGCAGTACTCTGCTTTCTTGTAAGCCCTCTTTAGGTACTGGAAGTCTGCTCTGAGGTCTGCCTGGAACCTTCCCTTCTCCAGGCTGAACAAGCCCAGCTCTCCCAGTCAGTCTTCACAGGGAATGCTGTATTATAACGGTGACACTCATCAGGCAGCCACAGCACTGAAGAGGCTGTGTTGATCTCACCTGAACTGGTTTCAGAAGGTAAGAACAGACCAGCTCCCACAGTCACCACCCCAAGAAACTACGACAAAACTCGGACTAGATCTAAAACTGAACACAGCTGCTGGGCAGGGCCACGGCTGGTGGCCCTGGCTGCTGTTCCACACTGCGCTCAGCCCTAGGGACTCTGACGGGACCAAGTGCCTTGGACAGATTAAAGAAGGGCACGAGGTGTAGGCAAGTTTCTGTGGAAAAGTAACTTCATACAAGAAAGAGAAATGGAGAGATTTTCAGCAGGACTAAAGGAACAGGATTTTTCCCTGTTAGGGCCCATCCAGCAGGGATGTCACCTCCAAAGGGGACACAAACCACCTGGCAGGTCTGATGGAGCTCGGGAGCAAGCCTAGCACTGGTGCCTGAGCAGCTCACTGTGCTCCAAGTTTCCTAATTTTCAATGTGGAATTATTTCACCACTGAAATTGAAGGAATGAATGTATAAAGATTTTTTTTTTTGAAAGCCATAATTTTCTAGCTAGCAGAAATACACTGTGTCTCTAGCATGAGAAGGACTTGCCTGGCGTAAAATGTCTTGGTTTATATTTAAACCAGCCGTGGTGTTCAGTGACATCTAGGGACTGCCTTTGAGAATTGCATTGCCTGGAAACATCATCGTCTCCATGTGTCTCCTTCAAATAGTAACCGGGAGTTTGAACCCTAAACCATTGCTTCCAGCTGTGGTGGGCACTGCTGGTCTGCGGACATGCATTTCCATCTTCACAGTGACTGAGAAATGCAATGTTGTCACCTGTGGAAGCAGATAAATGCTGAAGCACGACTTTATATTTTCAACGAAACATTCTGAGCTACTTAAATATTGCAGGTTTTCATCTGAATATAAAGTTTGTGCTCACCCCTCCACAAGGCCCCATGGCCAAGGGGAGATTTGTTTACTCAATACATAGTAAATATAGGAGGGTGCAAGCAGTGTGGTTTTGGTCACATTTTAGGGTATCTAAGTTATGAACTAAGTTACAGTATTATTAGTTAAGAAACAAGATTCTTGTTGATTAATTTATCTTTTTTTTCCCCCTGTTCAACAATGGTAAGTGAATAAACATCAGTTTCTTCTTAAGCAGCATTTCTCCTGTTTCCATCCCACTTTCAAGACTCAGGAAAGCTACTTTTAATTCAATTTACTTTTCAAGTCCCTGCTGTTGGTATTTCTAGGCATCAGCATGTGGGAAGCAACTGCTGACTTGGAGGAACAGGGTGCCAGCTGTGCTTGGCATGGGAGCACAGGAGCAGCAGGGCATGGGCACCACAGGTGCTGGGGGCTGTCAGTGCCTTCCTGAAACAGGCTGCTGAGGGAGACAACAGGAACAGGGCAAAGTATGTTCAAACTAAAGCAACTCTACTAAAAATTCCTCACTTTCTTCCACCAAACCTGCTTGGAATCACAGAAATGAATGGGAAAAAGCCAGATACTAAAGGGGTCATACTGTTCTGCACAAAAAATACTCTGGAGATTTAGTTCTCATGACAGGATTCATCCAAACTCAGGATTACTTTGCTAAGAAGCCAGCTGGGCTATGAAGGCAAACAAGTCCATGCTTGGTGGACTGAACAGCAGCATGAGCCATAGTGGAGTTATGGGACTTTACACTGTAATTGTGTTGCCAGCATCTGCAAACCCTGGCAACTACCCAAGCCTGTTCCAGCTAGGAAGTCTACTAGTTAAATAGAGAGAAGGGCACAAAAGGACCTTGTAGTCTAAGGTCCTAGAGCTATGTGAGAGCACTAGGCCTCTTCTATCTATTCTCCTTCTCAATTTATTGAGGAATGTCAGAGCATTCCAGTGGTTCTCAGCTATCTCAGCTGTGGAAGAGTCTCCTCCAGAACATGACTTGGATATGTTGTGGACAGCCTTTCTTCTGGCTCTCAAAGGAGCTCAGCTGAGATGATATGTAAGCTGGTACCTTGACCTCCAAAAAAAAAATGGTGGTGAACTTTGACCTACATTTCTGGCATGGCAGCCTCAACCAGCTCTGCTGACAGCTCCTTTCTCAGTAGGAGATTTTGTACTGAGGAGTGGTGGAGTGTGGCATGCTTACTTGTTTATTGGTTTTATTTTTAAACTCAGATATGTTTTTTGAACACTGCCTGTAACACTATGCTGCTGGGAGGGATCCCAGTGCCTTTCATTCTTTAAAGTTTTTTGATCTGTGGTTACTCTGCTGGTTGCTGGAAAGCATTTACTGCACGTGCTTATGACAAGGACGTCATTTGTGCTGTTACAAACATATTGCTAATTAAATAACCCTGCTCTGTTTTGAATTTCGTGGTGCACGTCTCCTCAGGGATGCCCCTGGTTTCAGTGCATGCCAGGCAGACCTGGCGATGCTGCCCACCCCTGGAGTGCCCAGCTGAGCAGTGCTTGCACCGCGGGTCCATGCCTTGTCACCCCCTTTGTTGTCCTGCTGCTCCACTGACAGTGTCACTGAGAGAGTGGCTGTGTCACACCAGCCCATGCTCCACACAGACGTGGCTCCTGCACCTTCCTGAGCCAAGCAGCTTTTTCCTGGTTGACCTTGGATGGGGGTGGAAGGGGCATGAGGCTGCAGACACCACACCATGTGCCCTTGTCCTGCTGTTTCGTGGTCACTTGAGGTTCCAGATCTTCACCTTTATGCCATCTGTTTCATATAGACTTTTCTCATGTTAATTACTAACCTACTTATTTGCTTATGAATAGGATAAATTATGTTTTTCCCTGGAGAAATCAAATGCTCCCAATCTGTGGTTCCTTCAGAGAGAAACCTGTGCCCAGGCTCAACAGAAATAATTGCCTTTGCCCCAGCATAATGACAAAGAGATAGGCAATCTCTGTGGCCCAGCAGTTTAGTGAATCCATCTTCCCTTCTTAACAGCTGGATTAGAGGCTTTGTGCTCCCAGGCTCTGCAATAGTTTCCACCTCTCAGAGAATACAAATAATTGCTAAGAACAAACCATGCTATCAGAGTTGTCATATATTTCTTGGTTGAGTTATCAGCAATAACTTATCTATTATCCAGGGTTTATTGTTTTGGCACCTTTGGGAGACATACATGAAGCACAATGAATATAAATCACATTGCATTTTGACAGTATCTTAAGATTTATGGAGAAACTAAAGAGAAAACAGAACTATTTTGTATGTGGAAAAGATGGGAAAATTATTGATTCAAGATGCAGTTAGAATGGTCTCAGTCTAGTAAGACAATGTGAGATAAGTTTACCTTCAGATCCATGGAATAATGACAGTGACCTGAAAATAGTAAAGGATTTTTGAGCAGCTTCCCTGAAGTCAATGGGGGGCAGGGACAGAAGCATTTTTTATTTCCAAAGTCATGGGTAGACTGACAGAGAATTCTTTTGAAAATCCTGCCAATAATTTGTACTGTTTATAACAAGCTAACAGTCACAAGAATGTCTTTTCTATTTGATTTTAGAGGAAAAATGTTTGCCACCATAACAGCAGGAAGAGATAAAATACAGGGAAGCTCTATTACAACCACGGATCTCTGTTCGACCCAGAGAACCTGCAGCTGTAACACCACTGACATTTTCCGTGAAAAAATACTTGTTCTCTGGTCTCTCTTGTACAGATTCTTTATTTCCTCCTAGGCTCTGTAATATACTTCTAACCATTAAGGTGATTCTCAGAGCATGGAAGTGAGTGACCTAACTTGTTATCAACTTTATTCAGCCCACCTGGGTCCTAGGCAAATGGTTCAGCTTCAAATCAGATGGAAAATGCCTTGTGGCAGAAGGTTCTACTTCTGCTGTCCCAACAGAAAAAGGACAAGTTGGCTGTCAGTCCTGCCCCTGGTGGCTCTCACAGCTCCAGACGTTGGTCTCAGGAAAATCATTTCTGATGGCAGCACAAATCTGCACCCTCAGGAAGACACATCTTATTCTTACATTGTTGCTCCAGTAAGATGTCACCTAGAATACCAGGCTGATGCGTTTTGATTAATTAAAATTTGATTCCCAATGAAAAAATGCCATTGTGATAAAACCTGGTTTGAAACAAATTAAATTGCTTTGAGTTGGATTAATGCCTGGTTTGATCAAAAGTGCTCTTTAAAAAAAAAAGAAAATATTTCCATCTCAAAATTGGTAATTTTATTAGGCCAGCCATAAACTTTCATTAACCTATATTTTAGAAGTCAGCACTAAACCAAGTTATTAATTATGCATGTAGACATAATTCCTAATTTCCAAAATAGTGGCAAAATAGTTAGAGTTCAACGTAAAAAGCAATATGAAGAGAGATTGATTAGGAAATTACAAGCAAAACAAAATCAGTAGAAATGAATGTTTTAAAGAGGTGATTATTACAGAGAAACATAGTCCCAAAGAAAGAAATACTGATAAAGTTTTAAACATACACACTTCTATTTTCTGTCTTCTTCAAGAGTACTGATGATCAACAACAGAAAAAGTGGCATTAGGGACTTCTGACTGAACTCACATGGAAGCACAGGCAATACCAAGAAGAGGACATCAAGCCCCAGGATAACAACTTGCCCAAAGGTTTTTGTGCTGCTTGAAGCAAGTGGTTTAGAAACACAAAAAAAATGTTCATTTAAAAAGTGATGGTGACTGATGGCTCATTTAGTGCACTGTTCAACCAGATCTTTGATCATCATTAACAGAAGATTTCTAAAGGACAGATTTAAACATTAAATATCACTTTGCCTACTCAATGGCAGTCCTTTTTACGAGATTATTCCCATTATTTCCACTATTTTATAATCTTCAGGTGTTATAGGAACTAAGATCTAGGCTCCCTTTTTCATGAAAGATGGGATCAGATGAACTTTCAAGGTCTTTTCCAGCCTGGACTCTTCTGCGATTCTATTATTCTGTGAAAATATTTCTTACTTATTTTTTTCTTCTTACATTTTAAGAGGTTCAGTTTATATGTACTATTAAAATAATGAAATTCTTCCAAAAAGATGTAAAGATCCTGTCTGTGTGTCAGTACAGGTGAAACAAACATAGCAAATAGGATAAATAACCCTTCTTTGTGTCTGAGGTAGAAGAAGCAAATGTGAAGTCAAGGAAGGTCAAGAACAGATTAAGAAAGGCTGAGAGCAGAACAACTACTCTGAGTTCAAAAACAGTTTCTTAGTTGTTTTAATGAATGAGACAATTTGAAAAAAAGGAGTAGAGTGGTAAAAGATTTAGAAGAGGACAGACATCATTAGTCCTAGTGGAATAAAAAGAAAGACATTTGTGGAAGAGAAAGTGAAGTTTTTTCTATAGTCTATAAAGCAAGTGGAAGTATGAATTTTGAAGTACAGCTTTAAAAGGGGAACAGGGCTCAGAGCTTGAACTTTATTAAAAATATTCTCCCAGTGCTAACCTGATCTTTATGTACGTTAGTGAGGGTGTGTTCACCTTGTGGTATGCAGCTTGGTTAGTTTTGTCCTGGCAGCACTATTCTCTACTTGATGCCAGGCTGTGGCATGGTACATTTAGGAGAGGACCTAGAGAAGAACAGTCTATACTTATCTTTAGCTCTGTTGGCAAGGGACACTCACTGTGATGGCTGCAGAGTGGTGTCAACTGATTTTAGCGCTTAACAGGCATCATTTTGCATCTCAAAATACAGTATATTTTCCTACAGGTTCTGTCTTTCCCATGTCTCCAGTTTTCTAGGGATGTAACAATACACAAAAAAACTGAAAAACCACACAAAAAGCCCCTCTAATCAACCAATCAAAAAACCCAAATGAGAACAAGATATTTAGTGTTTTATCCTAAAGAGAGCAAATGCAAATATTTTCAGATACAGCTACCAACTTATGGCCCTTCTCTCTCACACAGGCACAATGAAATGTGATTTTGCCTATGTATTGGACTTCTTTAGCTTTTGGCACAGTTACATGGAACTGTGAGAGTTTTCTGGCTTGCTTTACAGCTTGAAATGTGGGTACATGACCTTCTCCTCATAAATAACTTACATTCTTAGCAGCAGCAGAAGCCCAACTGAGAAACTTGCTCTCAGAGGCTGCCACACTGTGCTGGTGGTCACTAAAGCTCTGAAATATGTTTCAGGTGTGATACAGTGGGTAAAAACTGATTCTTGCCTTGTGCTGACCTTCTGAAAAAATTTTTTGCTGTTTAGATCCATCTGATAGTCTTATCTGGTGGAATCCATTGTGCACCATCTCTACCAAAGCCAAAATAGGCATCAATGTCTGAAGAGTGCCTGTGTTAAATACCTCTCATAGTCAGCCCCTATATCTTGAACTGAGGTCATTAAGTGTTTCACCCCACGCAGATGTAGCTCCAGCTTTATGTGCTCCCTTTACCTCTGCCCCTCAGTGCACAAAGAGCTCAGGCACACCTGGGAAAGTGGCACTGGCTGGCAGCCACTGATATCACACTGCGTTGTCTCTGCAGCCCCAGTCCTGGAGGGTTTGCTGCAGGTGAGTGCCATCTCCAGCCATTCAACCCCTCCTTTTCTTCACCCAGGTCTGTGTAGCCTTAAGAACCCTGGAAAAAAAAGAAATGGGTGGCAGCCTTTGGCAGGTGCTGTCAGGATCATCAGCATCTCACTACGTCATTGAGGCGTCGCAAAGAGGACACAGAAGGAACTTGGATATATCCTTACACATTTGGCTTGTTGTTAGAGAATAAAATAACTAAAATAATTAAAAACAAACCTTGATCTAAGACAACCCCATATATTATCTTTTTTTTTTTTTAGAGGAAAAGCATATTTGTAACTCTTTTGATCAACAGTTTTAGCTACAATGACTTCATGGCCATTTGCTAAACTCAACATAATCAGTGCATCCCATAGAGACTGGGCACCTGTTTAAATAACCAAATCTTTCTTTTTTTTCCACTAAACAGCACTAGGGATCCAAGCAAAATTTGAGAGAAATGGAAACCAAGAAATACAAGAAAATTACAGACTTTTCTTGTATTTTAAAAGGAAGAATTTCTCAGAGGGTAAAAATCCCAACCAAACGTAAGTAGCATTTTTTCAGGGTGAGCTATGAACTTCTGACACAAACACTTCCCACTTGCTTGTTCATCACATCAGAAAATCTTCCTTGTGGTGCAAACACCATAATTTTTAAGAAGTTGATGCCTTTTATTTATCCATGCTTGCACTAAGGAGATTTTTCAGTCTTTTTCACACATTTACTTACATTAAACTGTAGTCTAGATTAATTCTCCTTAATTTTAGGATATCAACTGAATTAAGAACCTAATGGCTTGAGATGCTGTAAGACCACTAAAACTGTCCTCTAGATATGTTAATTTCCTTGTGAGGCCATGGAGGAGTCTTGGATGCCTCAGACACAAGCCCAAGCAAATCTGGAGGACTCTGGTTCAGTGTTGAAGGTACAGGGAGGAAGGGATGGGGGTTGAATGTTTTCACCCTTCTACAATAAACTTTTCCTTTGAGACTCCTGATTAACTCAATGACAGCAGGCAGTGTTTTCCTTCTGTCGCTGATTAAAGCAATCAATGTCATGTGGCCCTGGAGGAACAACCAACTCATAAATATTTGTTTTCCTTCGTTACCTCTCTATAAACCAGACTTCTCATATCTGCTGGAAAGGAACATGGAATGGGGAGAAAGCAGGGGGAGGGGGGGGGAATTCAAGTGGATGCAATATTCTAAAGACTTGTTATGTTCCTTGTAGCTTGACTCTCTTCAGATTAAATAAAAGAGCTGGTAAGTCTACAATCTCATGTTGAATGTGGTGCATACCAGCCTGAGAACTTGTAACCTTTATTCAGGCTATGAATCAGATTGCAAAAGCTGATGTTCAAATAACTAAACATTTTCCCAGACAAATGCCATCCGTGGCTGCTGCCTGCCTCAGCTTGCTGTGCTGGAGGCGATATTCACAGCTCTGACCCCAGGAGGGGCTTGGAGGAAAGATACTCCCCAGCAGATGAGGAATAGCAATAAGAGAATTTCATGGCATGAAATGTAGTTGGAGCCTTAGGCCTCTGAAAGGAGGAAACTGTGGGGAATTTCTGTAATATTTGGTCCATTATCTTCTTTCTTTGTCACCTGCATTTCTCTCCAGTTATAAAAATTACCCAAGATTGGAATAGAAATAGAGCATTACCATAGCTTTCCTTCTGGTATGGGAAGGTTTAGGTCTCCTTGCCCATAATCTCGTGTTCTGGGGGCAGTGCCCTTGTGCCTCAGGAGCTGTTAGCAAAGCCTCACCAGAAATATGTGGGATTCAAGCATGTGATACAAGATTGCAAATGCAGTCCTGATGCTTTGGGGCTTCTTTGTGTCCGTTGTCCCTGCATACTCCCGAATGTTAGGATGCTCTTTGTTCACATTCCTTGTCCTTGTTGAGAGGGCAGGATGCAAGTACTTGGGGTGCAGTTGACTGCCTGAGCTATGCTTTAAACAGAGGTCATTTGAGTTAGAGCTAGGTAAATAAACTGGCTGAGGCTGCTAAAATGTCCTTAAAATATTTGTTTACTTACTGCATTCCAGTGGTGTGGCTTACACACTATCACATCTACTTTTGTCAGTACAGGAAGAAAAGAAAACCATTCTTCTCTGCACTGAGAGTCTGGAAGCCAAGTATCTGTCTGGAACAGTCTTGAGTGGCCGATTTATAGGCATCCAGAAATACACATTTATAAAGAAGAGGCAGAAGGTCCCAGCACCATACATAAAAGTGGGGATTGCTGCAGTGCCTTAAAAAGCAGAAACCCAACACAAACCAAAATCATCTAGAAGACATTAATAGTAAGTTTTTAATCTGTTCTCTTAGAAGTAATTGTTTAAATTAAAAAGGGTAAGGAAGATCCAATATCTTACTAGGTATCAAGTTTACCTGTCTGAACACTATTTTCATAATGTTTGCACCGGGGTTTACATATCCTTCCAAGTACAACTATTTTTCTCCCAAAAGTGCAGCCTTTTAGCAGCAGTCTCACACAATTTCATGAGATGGTGTATGTGAACATAAATTTTTCTCTTAAAATGAAGAGGCTCATTGTCTTTCAGTGGGAAGTTATGGTAGAAAACAGTAAGAACTGATCTATGAATATGAACATTACTGACTACAAGATGGCAGACAGTCTTAAACAGTTCACCACAGTTCAGCCAGAGGGATCAGATGATCCCAGAACCCTGAGAGAACTGGCACATGGACGTAGAAGTCTGGTAGAAACCATTATAAATGCACCCATCACGTTGACTGTGGTAGCTTTTGACTAGAGAATAATAAACTTAGGAGCTATATTTAATGAAAGGAAAACATAAGGCAGGCATCTACTGAGCCATTTGTCAGTATTCATGATTTCTGAACAATTTTGAAGAAAAACATAAGTAGGGATGTGGAAGAAATGCAACAATACTTACCAAATATGGGTTCTGCAAGGCTTATCTGGCAAATTTTGTGCTAAGCTATTCCTGGATAAGGGGGATGAACCAGAGCCAAACCATCCAGACTCGTCTAAAACATGCCTTTGGTCGTGTCCTACATGAGAACTGAACTGAGATGGAGAAGATGGGGAAAATGGAAAGCAATCATCAGGAAATACTTGATAAGGAAAAAATGAGGTGTTGCTTCGAGCAGGTATCTATGGAGCTGAAAAGTGCTTTTTTATTTTACAGAGATTGGTTGTGAGATGGGGCTGATTTAATACTTTAGTTGATGGTCTTCCCATACAAAATGGGTGTTCACAAACTTTGCTAAAAACAGCAGGGAGTAGAGGTAGAATTATCTTCAGAAGTAACATGTTTTAAAGATTAGGAATTGGGAGGTCCCCAGTGTTCTGATGGCAAAGTATGGGACTTTGAAAAGTCCAAATGCATGTTTTCTTTCTTGCCAAACTGTTCTCGAAAATGTAGTTTTGCTGAATAAGCTTGAGTTCCATGATGCATTTACCTGCTATTCTGCTTTCCTTTTTCAGCACTGAAAAATTCTTTTTCTCAGCTTCTGAGTGTTTTGGAGTGATTCTCATGACAATCATTGGAAAGGAAGACAAAAAAATTGTAAAGAAATAAGATGAAAAGCTCTTGTGTTTACAGATAGCAGAAAAAATGGGTAACTGGCTCACTGACTTTTCCTTTGCTTTTTGGCAGGATTATGCAAACTGTTTTTAAGAGTTAAGGCAGATTCTTGCTGGACAGGTAGCTCCTACACAGGGTTTCAGACAGCTTGACAGGATAATGCATTCTCACTGATGCATTGCAAAAAGCCCTCCACATGTACCAGTAGCAGTGTTTGAAGGGCAAGGGCCCCAGTGAGCTCTGCTGCACACATTCAGCTTGCACAGGGGCTTAGCAGCAGCTTGTGCTTGAGGGGAGCTTGGAGGGGGGGACCTTGCCACATCATCCAGCTCTCACGTAACTCAGCTCCTGGACCTCAGCTGTGGGAAAACGAGTTTTTGGGGGTACCCACAGGCAGTCAGGAGGATTACATTAATCAGTGCCAGTGCAGGGGACAGGATCTGAGTCTCTTATTGTAGAATATGCTCGGGAAGAATCAAGGGGGTGTGTTTTCTGATGGGGATTTTTTAAGGGCAACTCGCCAAGCATTTCAGCAGCTAATTATATTGTGAGTTTACTTTTTGAAGTGTTTATAAGTGATCCAAAAAGAGGGAGGTTTGATTCTTCCACTTGACATGTGCCAAATATAATCGGAATGATCACACACTGGTCAGTCTGTGAACAAATTGGATTTGCAATTTTGGCAATCACCCGGCTTTTGAAAGGCACTCTGGAAATCAGGATGGTTTGTTTCATGCAATGCTGACAGTTAGTGCACAAAAAAAGAGTAGAAAAACAAGCACTTTCTTGCTAAACAAATAAGGTCTAGGATGAAATTTGAATCTTTTGAAGTTGATGGCAAAATTCCCATTGGCCACCATTTCACCCCAAATCTTTCAGCAGTGAACCTAGTAGTTCCTAGATCTGCAGAAAAAATGCTATGAAAATCTGGTAAGTTACCTTCTCTCTTTGCAACGATTACCAACTGTGTATGATCAAACTGACATTGTTCTTCTATAAACCCCCCTGTTACAGAAATTAGGAATTGAGGGAAGTCGGTATTTTCTTTAGGTCAATAACATAATGGCAAGGGAAATGTCTAAAAGAGCTTAAAACAAAGGCTGAGGACTTTTTCTGTTCTATCTTCAAAATTCTTGGCCATCTGGTCCCTTAATTTTATCAGCCTGTCATTCTGAAATCTGGCTCAAGGTCAGTTTTTTCTACTAAATTCCGTAGTTTTACTCCTTATGCACTCTCCTAAGTTGTCCTTGTCCTTCCGTTTTAAAGTCTGCGGGGATTGCTATTTAAAGGAGAAATGGGGAAATAAGTAATAATTTCTTGTTTTTAATACTGACATTTCATCTGTTGCACTTATTTACAGTTTTAATTATATATATTTTAATTAATATATTTAAAAATTTTTATTATTTTTAATTTGATAATTCTTAAAATATATTAATTATCAATTAAAAAACTACAAGACTAAAAACTGGGAGGGGGTTTAAACTATTTTCTTTGGCCCCCAGTTCAACAAAGAAACCTAATTCCCCATTAAGAGTAAACTTTCATTGAAGTGTGACTTTAACATCCCATATGTATTTCTCAATAAAAATGGAATATATCTATAGATCTTTCACTTACAGAGTGTCAGACTGTGAATTTTAGATTGCCACTGCCCTTATCAAGTAATGTTTACTCTAGGTTTTTCTATTATCAGCTCTTTTGACTTTATTGGCAGCAAAATACATTGATTTAGTTACTTCTCTCTGTGTTGGATTCTTTTCTAATTTAGACTTTCCATTTCAATGATTGCAAGCTTTTTTCAATGTAAAAATGGTTAAAAATTGCTTTCAAAACAGTTTATTAGCCCAACTGGCTAAGAAGAACCTCCATCTATCAAAAGCCAAGTTACCTATTGCTCGGTTGCTGCCACTGACAAAGTTTCGCCTGTCTGAGAGCAAGACTCCCACTGAAATGGACTGAGCCATCAGAGTTCTGCATTTTTGAGTGTCAGCCAAACTATACTCTATATGTACTTCTTTCTTGAATACTGTCCCTACTGTATATTATTTCCTCAGTAAATTTTATTCCATAATATGAAGTACAGATGCTCACTTAATGATCAGGTAAACATAAAAATGTAAAAGCATATTAAAATCTGTGGAACTCATACTAATATTAGCATTTGAACCTCACATAAATTCGCAGAAAGGACCACCAGCTCATGTAAATAAATTAATTATGTTGATTTTCTGTATTTATAGAATCACTTGAGATGTCAAGATATTCTTTGTGCTTCTTTGCAAAAAAATCTGGGTAGCTCGGTGAGGCCCCTGTATCATAGTAGTGATGTGCCACACAAATATCTAAGAAGAAAAGTGCCAACGACCATCTTTGTCCCTTTCTTGCCTGTGTACTGGATTTTGTATTGAGCTAAAAAGTGTACTTTTCTTTGATTCTGCTGAGTTGATGCCCAAAAGCAAGGGGGAAAACAAAAATTCCAGGACAGCAAATGCAAAGCAATAGGTGTTTTTACTTGTTTCTGGTGGATTTTGGAAATCACATGCATTGGGGATAGGTGTGCAGAGGCCAAAAGGAGAAGTGCTTCACGGAGTTTTCCATGGTCCATTGCTGCTCACCGCTGAATGCTTCCGACTGCTGCTGCCGTTCCTGCTGTGGGCTCACCCTGCCCGGCACTCGGGGCGGCTCCTAACAACCTACAGCAAGGAAAGTTCTGCTACCAGAAATTACAAACAGCTTTGCCTGGGACAGCATTTTTCTTGAGAGAGCTTTCAAGTTTTAACTGTATTTCTGGCTTCACAGAACAGCACAGATTTCTGTGCAAACCTTGTGTGGGGGGCCTTGCTAATGTTTGTGCTGCGCCAATTTTAGGCTTTTGGCTTTATGGGAGGAGGATAAGGAGAAATAAAAGGATGTTTAATATAATTTGGAACTCAAAAGAACAACAGACATCTCTTCCATTAATCCTTAGTTTATGGGAGCAAATGGATTGTTCAGTTCTTCTGCCATCTTCCTCCAAAGCTGCTAAAGCTGACTCCCAAAATAAAATGAGGCTGACGCATGAACCACAAAACATTTGGATTAATTAATTGGTGGTACTAGTCTTCTGATATAAACTTTTTTTCACCCTCTATTCTACAGCTTCTTCCCAAGATCATGCCTTCCCTTCCTTAACTTGTCTAACCTCTCATTTTCTCACACATTCCAGTGTTGTCTGGCAGTGCCACTGCAGTTCCTCTTCGCTGAAGCAGACTGATGAGACCGTGTTAACTAGTTAAATATTTTTAAACCCTCTGTATTTGTCTGGAATCACAAGATCTTCTTCCAGGAGAGACCTATCCCTTGCTCCTTTCTCTGTGTCCAACAAGACTTGGGCTTTGACTCTTCCTGCTCTATATGCATGAGAAACTATCTGGGCAGTAATGACTTGTATGCCTCACAAACACTTACCAAGAAGCCTTGGTCAGCTTCTCATACTGTCCCAAGGACATTAATTTCATTTAGAACCTACAAAGTTTTAGGAAAAAAAACCCCCAAAATTAAGAGGATGGTAAACACAGATACTCTTGAGCTAATACAGAGCCCATTGCTGTTCTTGCTGATATTGATGGTTTCTTTTAATCTGTGATTTCCTTGGAGCTGTGGCTGCTGTAACCGTATGGCTGTTGACACATTAGCCAGTAGCTCTAATTCAAATGCCCTTTACTTTATCCTAAACTCTTCAAATATGTTCAATGAGGCAGCTAATTTCTTAAAAGAAGAATGTCCTTAGGTATTCAATATAAAGCTCTCTAAAGTTAATTCCTATCAATTTCAAGAGCAATTGGATCAAACCTTTTTAGCATATAAGGTATTTTAATGTAGGTTCCTTTTATTTTTTTTGTTTTCATTTTATCATTTACTAAAGGACCACAACAGAAAAGCAGCAAAAATGAACCTTTTTTCCTTGCATTTTCTATTACTGGCAAGAAGAACCTTTGATTCTGTATTTATCATTGATGTGATATTTCTTTCCCCAGATGTTTCAAATTAGACAGGAAATGTAGCATCTGTGTATTCTCACCAGCAAACAGCCAGCACCCAAACTTACCAACCAAGAAGGTGCATTTGCTTGGCCTGGTCTCCTGTTGGCTTTGGACCCAGTAAGCACAAACTGTGGCCATTTTTAATGTCTCTAAGAGAGACCTAGTTGCTGTCTGTTTGCTTTAGTATATGTCAGGCAGGTGCTTAGGCAAGAGTGCCTTTCTGAAAAACATTGGCATGTAACCAACAGAACCTTGCACAGAATTCCACTCTGATGTGAGGGAGAGCTGCTGCATTTATGACTCGTCCCCCACCATGTTCCCACAGTAAGGATGCTTATTTTTAACGTATTTTTTTTTCCCTTTCGCACGTTCTTACTTCTTTTTGATAACATATGTATAATTGTGAAAATATAAAGGGGTCAAAGGTCTGCTTTTGGAGTGGTAGATGCCCAGGACAGCTGGGGTTCATCCAAGATAGCAATTCTTTAGGATACAGCTTCAATTATTGTGCGGGCACATACCAATATTACAAATAATTTGCTTTTACTTTCTTTAACACCATGGAGACCACAGGGAGCTCAGCCTGTTACCGTGCTGTCCTAGTAGGAAAGGGACTAGTCCAAAACCACTGTTCATAAGCAGTAAATTGAGCAGGCTGCCAAGGTACCAACACAGAGACTCTAACAGGAGTAGTTTAGAAATAGACTTTCTTCTCTCAAACCTGCTCATGTTCAGTTCCTTCCATTTATTAGTCCTTGCAGTGTTTTAAATACAGGGTGTTCCTCACCTTGCACATGGACAGTAAGTGGCAAGGCTGGCTCAACCAAGAAATAGCATCCAGCAAGTGACAAACTGGGGACCTGGATGGACACAAATGCCCAGTTTCTTTCCTCTCTGTCTGCTGCTTTGCCATTTTCCCAGCCTGGCAGCCTGGTCCTTGATAATTTCTGTTTGGAAAAAGGTGAAACCAAAACTTCATCTTCCTTTTTAATGAGATGATGCTTAATTCCATGCCGCACGTCTAACGTGGAAGCTGCATATAACATCTGAATTTGGGAGTATAAAAGACAAGGTTTTCAGACTTTGAGAACAAACTTACCTATATTTGCCTGGAGAAGGCATAATTTTAGCAGGGGTTACTTACACTTTTACACTGACCTTAGAAAATCACTTTATTCTTACTCATAGGGAGAATTTTTCTCTGCTAGTTCACTCCTTAGCCTCCTTCTGAGTACACAAATCTGGAAGTTGTTTCATATTCAGGGACAAAATATACTTTTACAATAGAAAGCTATATTATTTGGTTTGGTTCTCTTTTGGTTTCATGGGGTAACACTGGTGGAAGGAATTATACCCAGG
The DNA here is from genome assembly GCA_013397115.1 of Edolisoma coerulescens. Classification (NCBI taxonomy): domain Eukaryota; kingdom Metazoa; phylum Chordata; class Aves; order Passeriformes; family Campephagidae; genus Edolisoma; species Edolisoma coerulescens. Next base: position 88,059 of record VWZW01008215.1, on the reverse strand, counting down.
CACTCAAGTTAAGTCAGGCCTACATCATATCTGTACCCTGAGTTATATTTGGCAATGTACAAGTATGTTGAAAGTCATGGGAAGTGAACAGACCTTGAAAAAATATGGACCCTCCAAATGTTGATATCATTGCTGTAAACTTTTTCATTGCTCTGGTATTTGGAGTACTCTACACTGTTTAATTTGAGCTATTAACATTCCAAATGAAAGTAGCAAGAACTCCACCATAAGTTTATCTTTCTTTGACTAATCTTAACATGCACCCAAGTGTCTGTCTCGCTTTCCAAGAACCACATGGCACAGTTATATTTCAGAAGCATGCTATCTATGCTGTCTGCTTTAGCCATTTTACTGACACTGCCTAAGTGGCCCCCCTGCAAGCATTTACCTCTCTCCAGTGACTATGTAGGGAGTTTGCTCTTCTAATTTTTCTCTTATGAATTAGAGCAAAATTAGATCTTACAGTAGACTAAACCAAACGATGCCAATAAGTCCATCAGTGTCAAGTTATAGTTTTGATCCTTTAAATCTTATTCATGCAAGTAAATCAGCAGTGCTGTTTGTGGAGTGGAAGAGTAGCAAAGCTATGTTATTAAAGGTCACGATACCAGGGCTTCAGAACTTCTATGGCTTTTGCTCCACTCAGCCTTAAAATTCCCATGCTCAGCCCCCTCCCTCCGTTGCTGTATTTTAGCCAATTTTTAAGTAATATTCCCAGCACAATGTAATCCTGAACTTCAAAGAAGGCTCTTTTTCTTTTTTTCAGCTGTAGTAAAAGCACAGTTATGAAAATAAACATCAGCTAATAATATAATAATGATGGAAAGGGCAAGACACAATATAATCCAATCAAAGAGGTTTACCCCGGCATTACTTCTTCACCAAAGACCACATATGGATACACACACGTGCAGAGGCACTCATTGAACCTCTACACAGAATCTACTCCCAGCTTACCCAGTCCCTCCACTTTATTAATGACTGATACAGTAAAGCCTTTTGGCATTAATCTAAAAAATGCAATGAGTATTTATAAAGAGATACTGCAGAACAGGATTTGAAAGAATCTTCTTTCTCTGCAGCCAGGGTTTCAGGTGGCTTCCATGTGTTTTCCTTTAGCATTCAAATCTGACATGTCAGTGCATTTTCTTTGCCACAGACTATTACTAGACTGATGTATTGTCAGTGTAAGAAAAATAATGCCTGGTGAAGGAAAAAAGCCAAGTACTGTGATTATAAAGCACCCATTTACAGCTTACGGTATCTCTGATGCACAATTCTACTGCAGGGATTTCAATCCCTTTTTATTCCAGTAGTTAAGTTTGTTTTCTTTGAAAGGCCATGAAATGCACAAACACAAACCTAAGGGCAATATGTATGAGAATTACTGAAACACTGTAAGGTGAAAAAACTGTGAGGAACAGTAAAAGAAAAGTCTCAGGGGGCTGGAACACCTGAAAAATTCTTGTAGAAAAAATTATTTTTGTCAATCTAGATACTTCCTATTTCAAAGAGTTTTAAAAATGGGCAATTCTTGTGGAAGGGAATGCTTTGTGGAAAATTCCATTCTGTTGAAAAAATGACTTTTGGCAAAAACAAAATCCACAGCTGTGATTTAAAGGAGCAGAGGATACCACATATTAAGAAGAGCATATTCCCCTTTCAGCACCCAGAAACTGGGACACTGGCCTCCATACACTTCTCAATACTCACGCAGGGACAGTCCCTTGCTGTCATAATTTAATTTATGTAGGTCTTCACATGGTATCAGCTTCACACGGCTGTTTGTCTGGGGTGGTGCTTAGTAAAATGAAATACGAGGAAAGTTTTGCACCTCCTGAAGTGTGTGTGGGATGAAGACACATCTAGCTGAGGTGCTCAGAGTATCTGCTGGCCGCACCTGCTGAACTAAAAGTCTGTTTAAAATATACCATAATTTCAAATAAAGTTAATTCTGACACAAAAGAAAAATATGTAATATTCCCATAATACTTTATGTTTATATAATTCATTGATCTCAGCTGGAGTTGGGCACCAAACTCCTTTTAGCAGTAGAAAGTAGTGGGACGCTCCCAGTATTTTACACAGTTACGGAAATTGAAAGGTTTTGTAGTGAGAAAAAGATAAAGACAACTGTAGACAACTTTAGAGAGTTAAATACAAGTATTAGGCTTTAAAGGGAAGATGTTTTTTCAGGATTCCAGCCATGTTATACAGGTGTTTCTCCAAGATAAGAACACAAGGCTCAAGAGGACTGTACAAAATCCCCCGGGGAAGGGTGAAGGGAATACTCGGTGGCTGCTTGAGAGGACATGGGGAGTGCACTGAAAGAAGGGAGAAAGGAAAAACTGAAGCCAAGCAATCTGACAAGGACACAGGCAACACTCCACATGGACTTTGCAGGACATACAAGCAAAGAATAAAGATTCAGGTAGGAGAGAGGAATAAATATTTCTTGATATTTTAACCCTTCTCTGCATTTATCTCTGAATGATTAGGGACTGTTTGAAGAAGGTCAATTTCGCATGACTGGTCATAGGTTCTTAGATGAAGAGATATTTTTTTCTGTGTTTATCTTGCCAGGTCATCTGGAAGCAACAGAGTGCAACCATGGGATTCAGTTCATTAATTCAGATTAAAATGTGATGATACTCCCTGCTAGAAAAGGATGAGGGTTCAGATTCACCATGGAACCCTGGTTGCTTTCAAAAGCTTTCATTTACCATGCATTGTTTCCTTAGATTTTTAAGTTTCAAGTAACATTCCAGAGGAAGAATTCCCTTTTCTTTTCTTCTTCCAAAAATTACTAAAGTATGTAATATACATCGAGAAGCCAAGGCACCTGGAGGGATTAACCACATTGTTCATGCTTTCTGTTGACTCTGCTTACCACACCATGTAAGCAAGTATAAATATGGGTTGCAAAGAATGATTCTATCATGGAAGGTAGAATCTATATTCAGTTCCCCAGGCACAAGAAAATACTTGCATAAAAGAAGAGATCTTTGTGGTTCAGTAAAGAGTGAAGTTCTCTAGTTTTTGAGCAGTGCATAGCACCATCACAGAAAGCAGGCATGGACCCCTGATGACCCATTTCCAGGAGGAAATGTGAAAATGATCTTGAGAAGGACCCGGAAATTTTACTTTCTTCCAGGAAATCAGTTGGAAAAATCTTCAGCAATTTTGGAAATAAATTCTGATGTATTGCACTGTCCAAAATCATCTTTCCCCTGAAGCCGGTGGCAATGCCCTTGTGGATTTCAGTGGCTATCAGATAAAGGTGTGACTGTTGATACAGAAGATAGTACTACATAATTAATTCTGTGCTACGAGATGTCAGACCAGATTTGTTACGATGTTTGAATTGCTTAGCTGCCACTGAACTAAGTAGAGGCAGACAGTGCTGTAACACTCTTCTGAAAGATCTGACTCAGATTAGTCAATTTAAATCTTAAAGCCATTATATAAATCCATGTGATCAACTAATACTTTAGATCACTTAAATTATAATGTTTCTATGTTTAATTGAAGCAGTAACCTCTAATGTACAATGATTTTTTCATCCAAGGTTGCGTGTTTGTCATCTGTTAACATCTATGATTTTTGGTTTAGCTTTTGCTACCTGCAGAAATTTTTGAAAAAGAAACATACAGAATCTATGGAAATTATGCATTTATTTAGACCTGTCAGAATGTTAAGGCTTATTACTCTGCTGGCTCCATTAACCTTTACTTACCTCATAGACTACACTGTTCAGACACCTTTTCTGGTTTTCACGGCAGCTTATAAGATACTTTCACTAAAATGTGGAAAGGAACTCTCCATCTATCTTGGAGGTGCACGACTTGCTTTAAAAACAGCCTGGGATTTGCAAGGGAAGAATGACTTTTTTATCTCTGTGACAGAAATCCCAGCTGACAGCCCTGTTTACGCTACAGAAAATAATGACTGCTGACAGTCTCAAGGACCACCCAGTGGGTTATTTACATTTGAAACATTTGAAATCAACTCTGTTTAGATAATGTTTCAGTTTTGAATCTGGCTTGCCTGCACATGTTGCTTGTAGGCTTTATTAAAGCTAGCACATATCATTGGAACTGTAATCAATAATGTCCAAGTTTCATACTGTCATCCAGGATCTATTAACGTGGAACTGCTGAGTTTCATGTTAAACAATTTGTTCATTTGGATTTTGGACACCAGTTGTTAACAGTAAACTCTTCATGTTTAAGAAAACTGGCATTTTTAAAATGTAAATGAATTAGTCTTTTTATTTTAACATTATCCTTAGGAGAAGAATATAAATGCAATTTTTTTATATTATAACATGTAAAAAGAAAGATATTCCAGATTACCTGAGTTCCTTAGGCTTGGAATGTACACTGTTGTTAGATATCATCAACAAGTAATATTGTTAAATTAAGATAACCCATTTAGCAATGTATGATTTAAAAAGTTTTAATAAATAACAACTTTTCATGAGATCTGTATTTTCATCAGTTCAGGAAGTTCTCTTTCCAGCTCTTTGTTTTGCCAAGAATATTTCAAAACTGATCAAGGAAGAATAACTCGAAGGGTGTTGTGTTAATCTAACCCAATTCTCCAAATACGAAGTTAGATAGAGACATATTTTTAACCAGCATTTATCTTACCAAAAAAGGCAATGATGAAATAAGCAGATATCTTGAGTGTGTCAAACTTAGCAACTAAGATTAATACCCCATATTAATTCCTATTACCAAAGTAGATATGAACTTATATTGCTGTTAATTATATCCTTCCCTTTCTTAGATTTTTCATTCTTCATTCCCAGTGGCAGTGACCCATAGCTTCAGTTCACATCCCAGTTTGCAAACATTAGCTAATAGGATTTGAAATGGTGTCTCCTTCCTTAATTTAGCAGGTTGTGGAGAAAAAAACATATTTATTTTTGAAATGCAAGTATAAAGGATTTATAAACAGAGTTCATCCTCAGAGATTCACTTCAAAATGACATTAGGATGGCAGTTTCATGGAACAAGTTAATCCTCTGTTCTGCAGACTCCAGAAAGCACTTTAGAAAGCACTTCATGCAACCTACCTCTTTCAACCGACTGCTTGGGAAAAACAGACATCCAACCTGGAAGGACTCCTAAACATTTATGAACAGGTACCTGGAAGTCAATGGCACAAATCTAGGTGTATTTTCAAAAATATAATTCTCTTTGAACGATGTGTTGGTTGGTGCTGATTATGCTTTCCCTCCACTTCAAAGCCAAGTGCAAAATCCTGCACCTGGGTCAGGGACATCCCAAGCACAAGTACAGGATGAGCAAAGAATGGCTCGGGAGCAGCCATGGGGAAGAGGATTTGGGGGGGTTGGTGGATAAAAAGCTCAATGTGACCAAGCAATGTCACCTGCAGCCCAAGGAGACAAAGGCATCCTGAGTTGCATCACAAGCAGCGTGGCCAGCAATTTCTGAGAGCTGGTTCTGTCCCTTCACTCTGCTCTTGTAAGACCCCACCTGGAAGACTGTACCCAGCTCTGGGGCCCCAACATATGAAAGACATGGATTTGCTGGAGAAAGTCCAAAGGAGGGCCACTAATATGATCAGGGGTGGAGAATCTCTGCTAGAAAGACGGGCTTTGAGAGAGCTGGGGTTGTTCAGCCTGGAGAAGGCTCCAGGGAGATCTTAGAGCACCTTCCAGTACCTAAAGAGGGTCTGCAAGAGAACTGGAGAGGAGCTTTTTTACAAGGGCATGCAGTGACAGAACGAAGGGGAATGGCCTTAAGCTGAAGGAGGGTAGGTTAGGTATTAGCAATAAATTCTTTACTGTGAGGGTGATGAGGCACTGGAACAGGCTGTCCAGAGGAGTTTGGGTGTCCCATCCCTGAAAGTGTTCAAAGATAGTCTGGATGGAGCTTTGAGCAACCTGTTCTAGTGGAAGGTATCCCTGCCTATGGCAGGGGTTTAGAACTAGATGATATTTAAGGTCCCTTCCAACCCAAGCCATTCTATGATTCCATGATTCTACTTTTCTTTTTTAGCATTTATCAGCCGTGCAGTAATGAATTCTACTCTATAGCAGGGTACCTCTCTGTATCAGAAGATAAAGCCCTGCTATGTGAGGAAATTCTTCACATTGTGAAATACTCCAATTTAAGCTAAGGTAACGTTCCAAACCTTGAGAAGGCAAAATGAGGAGGTAGCTGTAGGATTTTACTTTTTATATAGTAAATTCTTCTTTTATGCAATCATAAGAGCAATTGTGACTAGGAATCTTCAAAAAGAAACTCTGTTTCCTTTGGCTGCCGTGTCCATGACCAGACTCTAAGGGATCTATAGGAAAAGATGCTGCCACTCTGCACAAGAACCTGCCAAGCTCAGGGCTGCTTCAGAGCTTAAGTTGTAACTGGCTTTAAATATGTGAGATGGCTTTTTAAAGGACAGAAGTAACTGACCAGAAGAACACATAGATGGTACACAGCAAAAAAGTTCTTAGCATGGACTGATGTGAAGCAAGTATCCTTTTGGTTAAAAATGTGAGCTACTGGAAACCTTCATTAAGAGAACGTACTGCTTGAGAGTGTGATGGCCACAGAGAAAATACTGATTGGATTGTTTTCAGAGTCTTATAAATACATCAATAATCTCTGTTTTACACTGTAATTTGATCAGTAGTGTGGCTGCAAGAAAGTCAGGAGAGTAATGTAGATTTTAAGTAAATGTAGCACCATTTCACATTTAGTATACCTCAAGCTACCAAAGGAATCCCACAGATGTAAAATCAGCTGGAACAGGCCCAAGTATTTTCAGCATTCCCAGAAGGAAATAAGGGGTTAGTCTGAAAAGCGTGAAATCAGATATGCAGAAGGAGTGATCCAAAACACATCAAATACAATCTTCAGCTGCAAAATCTTAAAACAGCTTGTCCTGGTTCACATTTGTAAGAATCTGATGGCTGACACGAAACCAATTAGAATAAGAGACTGATGTTTTGAATTTCTGGCTTAACTGTGGCCTTAATTTTGACATCAGATATGACAGAAGGAAATTGGGAAAATTAAAATACAAGATGCACTAAAGGGAATACAAGGCTGAGAACAAGTAATAGCCTGAGACAGGTTTTAAAAGGTAATGGGCAGATCTAGTTTCTTCAAAAAATGGGCACCACAGAATGTTTGAGACAAATTAGACCCAGTATTTTAACAGACATCACCTCAGCTTCAAAATAGTTCATTTTGAACCAAATTTCTGCAGTTGATAAAATATTACAGACTGGCACTTATTTAAGTGACTTGATACTTTAGTAGTCAAAAATGTCTCCCAAGCAGATGGAACTGTCAATCTGTGACAATACTTTTGCATCCAGGTGCTTTATTTATTTTCCTCAAGAGCATCATCTAAATTTATTGTGAGGCAATAAACTCACATTTAGTTGGCATGAAATTAGAATCTAAACAGATTTTTAAACTCTTGGAGAAAAGGATTTGACCAGCACTTGCATTCAGAAAATAAAATTAAAATGTCTGAAAGCATAAAAAGCACTGCAATATTACGAAAACAGAATGTTCAGAAACTCAGAAGTCTAATCATGTTTGTTGTGGGACCATATATCTGGTTTGACAGAACAACAACTTTCATTTAGAGGAATGATGTGAGAATTACGCTGCTAAAGCCAGGTAACTAGTCTTTCCCCCTCCACCCCAAAACTAACTGTGTGGTACAGCCGTTAGCATTACTCAGATGTTTAGAGGGAGGCCACAGGAAGGGTAGGTTTGATTGCCTTGGACACTGTCAAACATAGTCCTCAGGCATTCAGCAAGTCAGAGACTAATTGGCCACACATAGCACAAGAATAGCACAAGACTGGAGAAGGATACACAGGTGGAAAAGAAGAAGGAAGAAGAAACTCTTTGCTTCAAAATGTCTTAAACCATAAAATTACTTTAACTATGATTATTGCTTTTGTGAATGGAATTAATTGTATTCAAGTAGTCCATGGAAACACTCCATAAAGCTAGAATGCCCTTCAGGCTTATATTATCAATGTCCTCAGGCTGGACAAGCAAAACAGCTCCTCATTCTTCAGCAAGGCAGATCTTCCATGTGGCAGACAGCCACACTCAGCCCCTCCAGGCCCTGCCCAGGCTACTTTCTCTGCCTGGAACAGACACTCCTGTATAAAACAAATTCTCAAGCCAAAGGCTAGAAAGAGGCATATAAGCATGTCAGGAGTATTTGCCTCTTTCAGAATGTCAAATGGAATATGAACTTTTCCAGGCAAAAGGCTCAAGAACCGCTGAAGAGAGCTCCAAAGTGGTGCTACTTGTAAGTTTTATGAAGGCAGACGTAATGGCTCATCTTAGCAATGCAGATGGCAGAATTCCCCTGCAGTCTACAATTACCAGAATTTTTAGTTTTACTGTCAAAAACCAGATGTAGGTAAAGAATTACAAAATGGAAAGCAGATATAGAATATGTGGTTATCGATCTAGCACAAGGATTAGCATGCATTAGTTTATACACTCCTGACATTTAAGGAACTATTTGCACTTAATATTAGATGAAATTAACTAAAAATCTTTTCCAAAGAAGGAAGCTTACCATTTCTTTTTATTTATTTTTCTTACATTAGTTACGGCATGGGAAAAGCCCAAGAGGTTTTCTTTGTAGTATTTCTAATTCAATTAAGAGCAAGAACCAATTAAAAAGTCAAATGGTTTCCCATGAACTTTTAGACTGAAGTGTTGGATAAATTTAGATTCCCAATAAAAAATAATTTGATTTCAAAATGTTCTGGCCAAGTTTTTTAGAAATGGATGCTTATAGGTAGGATGCTGGGTCTATATTTTTAGGTAAGACAGAAGAAAGGTCAGAATTTCAGAAGTTCTGTGTGTCTAAGTATGCTCAATAAATCAACATGAACAGCTGAAGTTTAGCTCCCTTTAGATCAGACTATTCTTTTAAAGATAAATTGCAAACATGAACAACTTCTTTTTGTTGTTCTTATGATCCTATAAGCATAGGCTATGTATAGAATTGACAGAAATGTACACAACATGGTTTTAAGTCTCTAAAATTTGATTTGATCTGTAAAAATCTGCCTTCAAAATTTATACAAACATAATTACAGGTACTGTAGAAATTTCTTGAGATTTTAAAGGAGAAATGTAGTCATTTTTCAGGGATATGCCAGTACTCAATCAGGAATTCTGCCTGCCATCCTACTCCCAATTTATTAAGGCAAACCTCACTGAGGAAGACATTCGGTTAGACTGGGCTGGTTCTTACCCAAACAAGGATCCAAAATAACCACCCTGTGTGTGTGTATGTGTGTGTGTGCATACAGAAAGAGTGAAACAGAACACTTAATCAAGAAGGATTGGCCTGAGAAGTTTTTGTGAAAGGTTCAATAAACAGGAGAGTTTGGCCTGATATGAGAAGGGAGAGTGGGATTACATGTTTACTTGTTGCTGAAGGCCTGGAGATATTAGCCATGATGGAACTTTACACCTGCACATAACAGAAATATTTTTTGGTCTGCAATGGCCTGTGAGAAAAAGAAATGAATGGAGGTGAAAAGTTTTGCAGTTATACCTTTTACCAAAGTAGCTTTTAAAATCATGAGTTAAAGCTAAATAACTAGTAAATGATTTTTTTTTTTAATGTGTCATAAAGAATAGAATCTGAACACTGCCTAGTTATGGTTTTGGCCATATATTTAAAGTATCACGAACAAACATAAAGGGACAAAATTATGTAAGCTGCCAAAGATACATTGGGAATCCCAGAATCATAGACTGGGTCAGGTTGGAAGGAACCACAGTGGGTCCTCTGTTCAGCCTGGAAAAGAGGAGACTGAGGGGAGACCTCATTGCAGTCTACAATTTCTTCATGAGGGGAAGAGAAGGGCAGACAATGATCTCTTCTCTGTGGTGACCAGTGACAGGACCTGAGGGAATGGCCTGAAGTTGTGTCAAGGGAGGTTTAGGTTGGACATTAGAAAAAGGTTTTTCACCCAGAGGGTGGTTGGGCACTGGAACAGGCTCCCCAGGGAACTGGTCACAGAACCAAATCTGACAGAGCTCAAGAAGCATTTGGACAATGCTCTTGGGCACATGGTGTGACTCTTGGGGATGGTGCTGTGCAAGGACAGGAGTTGGACTCAATGATCTTTGTGAGTCCCTTCCAACTCAGCGTATTCTGTGATTCTGTGATTTGGTCCAAGCTCCCTGCTCAAGTAGGGTCATCCTAGAGCACACTGCACAGGATTCTACAACCTCTCTTCGCAATCTGTTCCCGTGCTCAGTCACCCCCACAGTAAAGAAGTTCTTCCTCATGTTCAGGTGGAACTTCCTGTGCATTGGTTTCTGTCTGTTGCCTCCTGTCCTATTGCTTGGCACCACTGAGAAGAGCCTGGAAACATCTTCTGACCCCCTCCCTTCAGATACTGACAGACATTGATGAGGTCCCCTCTCAGTCATCTCTTCTCAGGTCTGAACAGGCCCAGCTCCCTCAGCCTTTCCTCATTCCAGATATTCCAGTCCCTCAAATCATCTTTGTAGCCCCTCATCAGACCTGCTCCCGGTGCTCCACGTCTCTCTTGTCCTGAGGAGCCCAGAACTGGACACAGCACTCCAGATGTGCCTCACCAGGGCTGAGCAGAGGGGCAGTATCACCTCCTGCGACCTGCTGGCAAAGCTCTTCCCAAAGCACCCCAGGATACCTTTGGCCTTCTTGGCCACAAGGACACACTGCTGGCTCATGGACAGCTGGTTGTCCATCAGAACCCCCAGGTCCTTCTCCGTGGAGCTGCTTCCCGGGAGATCAGCCCCCAGCCTGTACAGGTCCACGGGGTTATTCCTCCCCAGGTGCAGGACCCTGCACTTGCCTTTGTAGAATGTCACAGTTCTTTGCCCATCTCTCCAACCCATCAAGGTCCTTCAGAAGGGCTGCACAGCCCTCTGGGGTACCAGCCACTCCTCACAGATTTGTGTTCTCAGCAAACTTGCTGAGGAGGCATCTGCACCTTCATCCAAGTCAGTAACAAACACATTTCGGTAAATTAAAAAATACTGAGGCCAGTATTGAAGCCTGGGAGACACCGCTAGTGGCAGGCCTCCAACTATACCCCATGCCACTAACTACAACCCTTTGGGATCTGCTGTTAAACCAGTTCCCAATAACTGAAAAAGACTTTAAAAACAATTTTTTAAATCTCTGAGACCATAGATATTATTTTAAATAGTTAATTAAAGTGGATGCATTAATTAAAATGGATGTGGAACAAAGATCTTTTGACAATAGTTGCACACTGTTTCTGTATTGAACACAGAGCACACAGTCCTAACTATGACCCTTCAGGAATCACCTTGCTCAAAATAAAGCCCATGAAGACTGAAAGGAAACTGAGCTGCCATGTATAAATATAATCACAAAATAAATATGGAAAGTACCTGTACTGCATGTATAGAAATTACTGTTGTCTGATTAACTGTGCTTCAACAATAAAAATAGTTGTTTTATATGCTGAAGGTAACTGCTTATAAAAGCAGGATGATGAATTGAACCTGCTCAACACACAGCAGAAGAACTTAACCTGTAATCTCTGTACCTTTTACTAAGTATCCCCTTGAGGGAATCCCATGGCTCCATAACTCATTTTTTCTCTTCCAGTACAGATTCCCACTGATTTGCTGCTGAAGACATCTATCATACCAATCTCCACTAACCGCTGGATACAGGCACCTCATAATGCATTAAATACTTTGTGCCAGAGGCACCATCTTCTTCAGTATCTTTCTTCTGGATCTGGTCAGGCAACCTGTAGCAAAGGAACACATACATGGATGTGTATGGAAAACCTCTCTTACTACAACATGTGTTTCATGGGTGACGCTGTGTATCTCTAGGTTTTTGTTCCTAGACCTACTGCAGAGAACCTGAGATACCAGCTTCCTTAGAGATCTCTTAGTTTACTGAAATGTGCACACTGCCTTTTACTCTAAAGTGTTTTTACTGTAAAAACACTTTTGGAATTAGCCTAAGCCCACTGATCCAGCCTGTGTCAATGACATTTGGAATCAGGCAGTAGAGTTCTGTAGTGCTTCAAGGTTTGTTTTTGACAACCAATGACTTTTCTTGGATCAGGCTAATTTGCTGAATCTTTTCTTTCCTCTATTACATTTAAATGAAGCCACGTTCCAGTTGTAAGACATCCTTTCCATTTAATATTTCCCCCTCAAAATGCAGCTTGGATTTAGCAATTAATCAGTGATATCCTGAAGAGTCTACAGACATCATGAACACTGAGATTAGACAATCCTCATTTTCCCCCAAACTCAGCTAAGACAAGCCAAGAAACTGAATTTACATAAACAATAAAAAGATTTTATGCTGCAAGTTCATAAATTCTGACAGTTTCATGGAAGAAGACACTTGAGATGAGTTAAGAAGCTTTAACAACTCTACATAGAAGCAAATACACTGGATGAAAAAGCAGCAAGCATTCTGGAAATGACAAACGAAGTATTACAGCAGAATTCTGCTGGTGGATGCTTCAGCTTACACTGTTTAACTGAAGTGCAGCAACAGGGTATCATAAATGCAGGAGTTATTCTTTGTGAATATGTGACAATATCTCGCTTCTGGGACTATCACACTATTATAAATCCTGTTCACCAAGTCCTGATAGTGGCTTATTTGGTGTTTTCTGGCTTAGGAAGCAATAGATGCAGCCTGTCAAAGATAGGTAAGCACAGAACTTGCTTTCTCATTTCAAATTGGCAGATGCTACAGCAGCCCTTCTAAAGGCATATATTAGCATTTTCACTGCAGCTACCTGAGGCTGTATAACTCTTTCCTACCGGCTGGAAAATATTTACTAAAAAATCATGTGCAAGCAGTGTGGATCTGTTTGGTGGTGGTATCTATTTGAAGACAGGTCTCTGTCTGATTTTTTATGAGGCAAAGCATATGAAGGATTTTCACTGAAAGGCTGTAAACACATTTGACTATGGTTTCAGTCTCTTCTGTCTCATTTTGTGTTGGTTTATCAAAATGCATTTTGGCCCAGTCTGAAAGAAATCCAGAAACTTTTGCCAATCATTAGAATTGAATAACTTCCTAATGCTGAGTCTTGATCTACACTAGGCTTAGCCTTACCATTCAGATGAGATAACTTAAAGGTTACCTGATAGATTAGTGGATCACAATAGATCAACTGTAACTGGGTTGCTGGAAAGATCACACATACTAATTTTCTGGTCCTCATGGCACTCATAGAAGAAACAAGGGCTTAATAAATTTTCAAGTGGGGAAAATCTGAGACTGATGGAACACAATATCATCTTGGCATTAACTCCATATAAGAGGCAAATTCAGCATATTCAGCATTGAGAAGGGAACAAAACTGATTCTAAAAAACTCAGTCTTATTCTCACCTCTGCTCTGATTTGTCACACTTTAAAGGCAGTATCTGTAAAATGAAGCTGATTTACAAATACACTCAAAATGAAGTTGAAATCTGAGAATGATAGTGCTGTATGTTACTATCACATCTATCCTACAGAAATATCTTCTCTATCTTAATGTTATAAATGTACTCTACTTACTCTGTAGTTTATGCTGCTCTTACCCTAAAGATTAAACATTCATAAAGTTTTAAATGAGAAGGAGGAAGAAGCAGGAAACTCACTTGTGAAGCAGAAATTTCTCTATCTTGTGGGTAGAGAGACCTGTGGAACAAGTTCCTACAGGAATCAAGGATAAACCTGTATGTTTTCTGAGGGACTATTCATGCATTTTACTAAACAAACTTTCAGAAGTGCTTAAATTCTCCAAAGATGAGGGCAATATAAGACAAGTTATCAGAGCAGCTGAACTGCTTAACTGTCACAGAGTTGTTTTAAAAAAGGTCTTTGTGAGCCTAACAATGAGAAATATTACAGAACAGATCTAAAGTAGTTATCAGAAGACTGCAATATCTAGAGTGATTTTTAAAACCAAGCATGAAGGTGATTTTATCTGCCATACCTGTGAAAAAACATCTGTATTTACCAAGTAAAGAACTCTGACTCAGACATGGTTTGAAGCAAATTTAAGAGCATTTATTAAAGAAAGAGATCATAAATAACAATTTAACAGAAATCAACATTTTTTCAGCATGTCCAATTCTAAACTGTTTCCAATTTTTCCCTCATATAAAAAATTAATCCATATAGTAGGACAGAATTGAAACTATACACAAATTGGATTACTTTTTATAGGGCAACTTGCTCAAAAATAAAACTCTCATAAAGTGACTATCACCTACTGTTTACTTAAGAAATAAATTTAGGGGAAAGTTACGGTCATTCAAAGCATTTAATTTTTTTTGTTAGAATAGTATTGATCAAAAACCTCATTTTAATAAAATCTGAAAAGTTAAAATATATTTTTCAGTGTAAATATATTACTGCCTCAACATTTTATTCTGTACAAATTTAGTTGTTACTTATGGCAACATAATTGGCTGGAAAGATGCCAGTTTTTCCTCCTATTCTTCCTTCCCACCAATCAAATTGGGAATTCGTTTTAGTTGTCACTGTGATTTTGTCTCCGGCTTTGAAAGTCAAGTCACCTGGCTGTTGTCCTTCAAATGAATAAAGTGCAGTCACTTCTACTGGATCACTCTGAGAGTTATCTGAAATTAAAGAAATTAAATAAAAAGGAAATTACTAAGAGGAAATTACTAGTGTCAGCACATACACTAAGTTCTTAAATAGAATATTCTTAAATGACAGTAGAAAAGGGGTGACAAAGACACTAAAATAATCTATATGAGTATATAAACCACTAATGAAAAATCCCCACCATTTCCACTACATTCTTAGGTAAATGAAATTTGAATTCCAGCCTGTCAGTACAGTCTATTTAATAAAATAATACTCTATACAAAATAAAGATCAGCTGTTTTTCTGTATGCCTCATATGGTCAGAGACAGTGGAAACAAAAGTGGTGTGCTGAGTGCTTTATGAGTGTTTCCTGAACGACTGCTATCAGAGCCACTGCTCTGGTTTGAGTTTTGGTTTGTGTTCTCTGTGACAGCTTCTTCATAGAAACTGCAAAACTCAAAGGAGAAAATCTGATCTTTTAATCAGAACTCAGGATATAGGATGGCAAAATACGAAATATCCACAGCATTTCCCTTCTTGTTCCATAGGTTTTGCCGTGCCTGGGATTTTGGTGTATCTCAAGACGTTAAACAGAACACACAAAATGTGCCAGTGCCAGATTACAGCTTGATGTACTGGAAATGACTTGGTTTGTATAGTGGTATTTTTGACCACATATACAAATGGCTTTTATTCTCTTTACACCAGTCTCTTACATAACTCTTTCTGTCCTCAGCTGGGGTTGGAATCATGTCACAAGTCTTCTAAAATAGTTTTAAAATTATGAAAATCTTGGATACTATTATCCATCTTCTATTCATGTAGAAAATTTTTAGCCAATATCTCAATGTTTATTACCACTGAACTTTTAATATGAGTATCTTCAATAAAATAATAATCATGTTTTCTCTCAATTCCTTTAACTTTCTGAACTACGGGAGATAGTTGCATTAGATTAGTGTTGATTTAGAAAACAGTTAAGTCTCTCACATGAGTGAATCTAAAAGTGAAAAATGGAAGGTACAATGGAAGATTAGCTAAGAGGAAATAATGTTTACACAGGTAGAGAGATTTCAGGATGTATTGCTCATATGGACATGATGGCTGCATAAATGTTCAAGCACGCAATATTAAAGGCTTTTAGCATTAGCTGCACCTTCTTGCTGTCAGAACTGCTGCAAAAGGGGAAACCCAAGCTCTCATTAGCCTACACATTGCAAGCCCAGAGCTAGAAAGGGTGGTGAGCAAAGCATTGATACAACTTTTTTTTTTTTGCAGTCGGTCTTCAACAACTGACAGCCACAGAGCTTTTCTTCTGGTTGCTTTTATAATTTCAAAAGAAAGAGGAAAGATTCTTTTCCCTAAGGCTCATAAACACAAACTGTAGCCAAAAGAGGACACAGAAGAACAGTGGACCACATATGTATGCATAAACAGCACAGAGTTTTTTCCCCAGCACGTCAATATATATGTTCATTCTACAGGCCAGTGCTTTCTCTTCATGATTTGCATTTTTAGCAATCATCAAAGACTAATACAAAATTATTTGGCCATGAGCTGGGAGAGATTTGATTGCAGAGAAGTCAAATGCCGTCCCACTTAATCACACAGTTTTTCTCTCCTGCTATCTATAGTCATGATCTAAAGTCACACAACATTATTTCTTTTGATATGAAAATAAAACCATGTTTATCAGGTCCACATCCCCACCAGTTACTCCTACCAGAAAAGGCAGTAATGCAGCTTTCCTAAATAGCTCTTTTACTGTGACATCTGAAACCCTGACAGACTGATTATTCAGCAATTACATGATTTTCCTCCAAGAATTCAAGCATTTCATGCAGTTGGGATGATATGATGTGCTCCCATGCACAGTGTGGTTTGAACCTAGATATTTTGATTGAGGAAATCATAGAAAAACCCACAAAAGTAAAAAGTCAACTTTTTACTCCTATTATTAATTGAAGAATAGTCAGAAAATACTGTGGCCTGGGACTCTTTAGGTGGTATGGCATGGTAATAGTTACGACTCAGTTGCACATAAAAAGGAAGATGGGGTGTGTTTTACCGCTGTGCCACATTCAGGCAGCACACACGGGTAAAAGCGCATTTATACATCACAGTGAAGGCAAAAAACTCCTATACTTTGAGTTCTTAAACCTATGTTTCCATCACCTAAATGAATAATCACTCAAAGAGAATTGGAGTTACTATATATTTAAAACTGCCCAAAATGTATATGGAAAAATTAGATATTTGACAGAGCAAAAGAAAAGACTGAAAGTGCTAAAAAGTGATGTGAGAGCTTCTTTTCAGTACACTCAAAAGAAGAGCTGTCAAGATATGCTGTGTCAAGATACCACTGTGATATGCTGGGCTCATAGCAATGGTAAGTAACTAATAGTTACCACCTCCCTGGCTGAATCTGCATTAAGACTATAATTCCTTTTACACAAACTGCTGAGTATTCTGAAATCGGATCTGTAAAAGTAGGAAAAAAAATGAAGGAAAAAGAGACACAAATTAAAGCATGAAATGGTGGAAAAAAAGATTCATAACATGAGATGTCAAAGGGTAGGAGTGTATTCAATGCACCACAACCATGTCTCTAATTATTGTTTGCTCTGTCATACGAAAAAAATTGCTTTATGTGTTTCTCTTCTCATTTTTTGCCCCTGTACATGTACATCTTTCCAAACACAGAGAAACCTCAAAGCACTACAGCTGAATATGAACACTCACTTCTGTGTCCTTGCACCATTTGCTACCTCCAATCATTTAAAAGCACTTGCAGCTTTATTCCTGTCAGCTCTTTCATAGCCATTTCTACTTAATTTTTCCTAGCACCCTTTTCCCATACTATAGTTTTGTTCCATTTTATTTCTCACGAAGATTCAAATTTTAGTGCTTTAATTCTGTAGTTTTGTAGCACAAAACAGACAGAATGCCTATTTCTTGCCTCCAGAGTTCAGCATCCCATGCTTCATATTTATATGGATCATCCTAATAATGAGGTACATTAAATGACTGCATTGTTATGAAATGTACCACACAGATTATAAGGAGGATCTATTTCATGTTCTCCTTTCCCAATTTCAGTTTTACATAAAAGGGTTTTAAATAAAATTGTTATATTCCACATGAAGATTGCTGAATGCATCTAGAGAAACTACATTTGCAGCTCACACAAGATGGTGCTACAGTGCTACATACAGCATATGATACTAAAATCATTGAGATTCATGAGTAGGCACACTGCAAGAAAAACAAACTACAATGTGCAAAATCCTTATTTGTTATTGGTATTTGAATATGCACACCACACTTCCACAAACACGGTGGTCAGAACAGAAATACAGAAATTTTGGTTGAACACCAATTAGTACAGTAGCCAGCATATATATTCAATGCTCCAGCATACACAGGTATGGCATACGCTTGATGACAAACTTCTCTGAACACAATATCCTTTCATTTTATTCATCTTTACATACCATAATGATTTGAAGATTTTGTGAAGGACCACTGCTACAGATAAAAGACTTGGTGGGGTATAAACTAGAGTGAATTTATGGCCTCTTGGGTGTGCTACAATACAGCCCCAGAATGAATGAAAGAGCAATAAAACTATTTTTAATTATGGCACATTTATCTCAGAATAAAAGCATTTTCTGTAAAGTCTCTGTAGAACAGATGCACTGTCTACACCTCTGTGATCCAGTTAAGAGTGCCAGTCTTCGACTGCAAGGCCAGCTGGCATGGACTGGCCACACACATACCAGTAAACATTGACCAGAGAGAAAAGCCACGTGCAAACCGCCTACTGGTCTGTATACTGGAGTAACAACTAAACCACATCTTGGAATTATTTGGGAAAGTGCAAGGTGAGAAAAATGCCAAGGCATTTTCTAACAACACAATCACATAACTAAATGAGTTACAGTGCTTGGGCCCATGCCTTCACACTCTTTAATTTACTAGTAAATAAAGTAGCCACTAGTTTCATATTCTAATGTGAGCTTATAAAATATTACTAAAGCCATAGGCTGTTTCTAAGACTGGTTTTTAGAGAAGAACAGGCATTTGTAATCATTTTAGCCCGAGCTTATTATACTTTCAAAACCCAAATCTGAGTTGGAACACAGAATAGTTGGAACACGATTCAGCTGTGGGCCCCAAATTTAATTTTACTGGCATAGATGCATATATCCCCCAGCCACCAAATGCCTGATGCTGAACATCTTGCAGAAGACGTGCTGCTTTTGGCCATAGACACAACAATAAAACTGAAATAAGTTTCATGTACTTGGGGTTAGTGGTGAGATTGCTAAACATGCACTTTGCAAATTCCACTAATTGTCAGTAATTTGAGAACTAGCATGATTTTATGGGTCATGTGTGCACTGATGTCATGGTTTAATGTGAAATGGTGACAAAGTACCACACACACCTCACTCCCTGCCCCCTCAGTGGGATGCGAAAGAGATCTGGAGGGCTAAAAGTAAGAAAACTCATGGACTCATGGGTTGAGATAAGAACAGTTATATAATTTTTTTTTTAAATGTAATGAAAAGGAAAATAAAAAAAGAGAAATAAAACCCAAGAAAAGCAGGTGATACCAACGAAGAACAATTGCTCAGCACCAACCAAATGATGCTCAGCCAGCTCCCAAGCAGTGCCCCCCCAGGCAGCTTTCCCCCAAGTTTATATACTGAGCATGACTTTGTGGGATATCCTTTAACCCAGCTGGGGTCGGCTGTCCAAGCTGTGTCCCCCCCCAAGCTCTTGTGCACCCCCAGCCCACTTGCTGACAGTGCAGCACGAGAAGCCATAGAGTCCTTGACTTAGGGTAACCCCTGCTCAGTGACAACAAAAACATCAGCGTGTTATCAACTTTATTCTCATCCTAAATCCAAAACACAATACTACTAGCTATTAACACTACCAGCTTAGAGGAAAATTAACTCTACCCCAGACAAAACCAGGACAAACTATATGACAGAAACTATAAGTGAACTAACATAAACTATTACTGCTGGTTTTGAGTTCATCAAAATCATATTAAAGAGCTTGCAGAAAAGGGCCCTGTGACTCAACTGTCACCACCAACAAGTCTTCTGATCAAGAGGACTGATCACTGCCAGGGTGTTCTTGTTGCTGACTGTCCATATATTACGCACTTTTTGCTAAATATCTCCTTTGGTAAATGGATTGCCACAAAATGTTACAAGTCAGATGAGCCTCCAGCATCAGAGACAACAGAAGTTGGATAGTGCTGCTGGCATAAAAGCTTCACCAAAAAGTGTCAGCTTATTGAAAAGCTGTAACACAAGCCTCATTGTTTAAATGGAGACCTAGAAAAATAAGCAACGACATGGACCCTGTTTGTACAGAAGTAAGATAAAACCAACAAACAGACCAAATGATGGAAAACAACCAACAGATTAGGCAGATGCAAAAATCTGTGCTTTTGAAAACAAACATATCAAGTATCAGAAAGGTTTAGTATACTAGTACACTGTTCAGAGGCATTGAAAAGATCAGGTATTGCTCATAGGTTTAGTATGAGAGATGTAACTAACAGTGAACAGAAAAATATTGGTTCTTTACCCCTTATGGGCTTTTGATTGGAAAGGGTTAGTATTGAGTTTATAATCTGAGTTCAGGAAAGAATCCAAAGTAGGTTAAAGAACTAGGTCAATTACTGGGCTCATTTCAAATCTGAGTAAAAAATGATAGTTGGTGCCCTTAACAATGAAGACTTGATAGGAAATTTTAATGCCAACCTTAGAAAATGGTCTGGACAACACTACCTGCTAAGATACCACTGTGACTGTAAATACCCTGTGTATACATTTATTGGTTACACTAAAATGCCTGGAGGACGCTTGCTCCAAATTATCATATTAAAAACGAAGACTATTATCAGGCCCCAACCAAACACGTTAAAGAGGAAGAGAACCATTAGCTTAATTCAACAACTATAGGTGAGCAAATACAAAGAAGGCAAACAGTATCCCAGGCTGCATTAGGCAAAGTATTGACAGCAGGTCAAGGGAGGTGGTCTCCTTTACTCAGCGCTGGTGTGGCCACACCCGGAGTGCGGAGTCCAGTTCTGAGCTTCTCAAGTCCAAGAGAAACAAGGACATGCAGGAGACAATCCAGCAAAGGGGCGTGTGGAAGCTGAAGGGACTGGAGCATCTCTCCCATGTGGTAAAGCTGAGAGAGCCTAGGGAAGAAAAGGCTTATTTACAACTATCTGAAGGGATGGTGAAAATAGGGTGGAGCCGGGCTCTTGCCAGTGAAGCCCAGTGACAGAGGCAATGCGCACATACCGAAAGACAGGAGGTGCTGTCTGAACATCAGGAAACATTTTTTTACTCTAAGAGTGACTGAATAGGTTTCCCAGAGAGGTGATGGAGTTCTCATCCTTGGAGGTATTTGAAAGCTGTCTAGCCCCAGTCCTGCTTGAGCAAAGGGGATGAACCAGATGATATCTAGAGGCCCTTTTCAACCTCAGCCATTCTGCAATTTGGTGAAAAACTTCAAAGAGACTTTTGAAACAAAGTTACCTGAAAGTATAAAAGCAGCATGAAAATTTGTAATTGTAGGGAGTTTGGACTGGAACAGCTATAATCAAAACCCAGTTTGATACCAATGGAACTCCCATTGTCAGCATCATCTGATGGTCAGGCGAGACAGAGCATACTTCCTGTCAGACACTGACTAGCCTGCATCCAGCTAGGGGAGTGCCAGCATGGAGCACACTTAATAGGGACCCACATCTCTCTGAGGATGCTTCCTGGCAGGGCCTTCTTGTCAACATATGGATCAGTGTGTTGTAGGGAGTTGCACTGGCACACAAATCAGTTTAGCCTAGGACTGACAGAGTGACTGGGGTTACTGTTAAGACTTGGATCAGAGTTTAGTAAAATAAGGGGCTGAAGAGAAAGATTCATTGGTAGATAAGCAATACCAGAAATGAGATGAGGCAGTAAATGGCAAGAGTAAGTATCTTACAGGTATGTCTGCATTTGCTGTGTTCCTCAACTGACAGAGCTAGATCTAAAAACGAAAAGGTAGCACTGGCTCCTTGCAAGACAAGTGAAAAACAGAAAAGAGGAAAAATTGTCTTATGGCTTTTTCCTAGCCATGTGAGTTACTGCTTTACAGCCAAAGCCAGCTTTTAGGGTGGAACTAAAATCATAATATGGAATCCAGACAGTAACAGTTATTCAGCTTCTGCACTCACTGTTACTAGGGGTCTTACAGTCCCTTCCTCCTTTATAATGCCTTCAATAAACCTTGAAATGAAGGGTGGTTCCGTCAGGGAGTGCTTTTGGTTCTGTTTGAGCTCAACAAGGCTCAAGGTTTATTGAGCTATATTTCAGCTAGGATTTGAGTAGGGACTACAGAAACCAGAGAGATACATTTTCTGCTGGATGCAGCATATTATACATTAGAATATGAAAGGCAAGGGTTGGCAAAGGAAATGGCATGTAGTAAATTCTGAAGGCATCAGGGTAACTACTAATGACAGGGATAGCTTTCTGAAGTAGTGTTAGGGCTCATGACAGGAGGAACTAAAGATCTAAAATTCTGACTTGAGGAATACAGCAGCATTGGGACACGATGATGCCTAAAGGCAGACATAGAAATGGTTAAAGTTCAACTTGGAAGTAGGTAGGTGAACCACTAAGTTAAATCTGTAATACTAACAAGATTGAGATGAAAGCTGAATCTGTCAGGGGGTGCTTTAGGTTCTGTCTGAGCTCAAAGACATACTTAACATGAGAGCCAGTGGAGGAACGTAAAAGATGGGCAAAATGATAGGGCAGGAAATTAACTTTGAAGCAAGAACTGAATCTAGATGAAAGTAAAGACATATTGAATTTGCAAAGGTCAGAGAGAAGGATGCTGCAACAATTGAATCATAATAGGACAAAAGCGTGAACTAAAGTGGAGACAGAAAGAAAAGGCTGCATCTTTAAAATGGTATTCAGAGAACATCTATAGACCTCATTGCTCCTATAGTGAAAGTAAGAACTTCTAAAGAAATCCAAGTTGAAGAACACATGAGCCCTGCAGTAGTCAGCAAGAGGAAGTTTCAGATTCTATTTGACAATATTTATCTTGAATTCTTAATCAGTTAACAAAAGCATACCCGAGTAAAGGAGAAATAGAAATTGTTCTTTGCAGAAAATGTTATCTAGCAAATTAAAAGGGACAAGGGAAAGCTAGCTGGGAAAACTTAGCAGGAAAATGGAGGGCTGAATAAGGAAGACTTCTCAGTGAGATACTCAAAATGTAAAGGCAATTACAGACATAGCCCAGCAATTGAATTCAAGGATCACAAGTATTACCATCGAAAACAGAAGATTTATATTAATCGATCAGGTCACATACAGAAGGATGGAATACCATTTCTTAAATGTGGTTATAAACAGCTCAGCAGAGACTTAGAAGTAACAGCTACATTTACATCAGTGAATGGAGCAATGGCTTCTTTCCATGTTATTTAACTCAATGTCTCCAAGTCACAGTCCAAGTTCCAGTGCCCAATCACATTCCCTAGCAAAGCCTAATTTATCAGCACAGATAGAGCCAACAGCTTGAACTGGGAGCAAGAGAAACTGCTTTAAAGAAGGTGAAGCATAGTACTGAAGATCTCCAAAACGATAAAAGAAGATTAGGTAACAAGAATATGATCAACCTTGGACTTTATAAGATGAAGGAGGATGAGATGATAATACTGTAAAGAGATATTGTGAGTTTGAGGGTTAAAAAGAAGCAAGTAGATCAGATGGATACCAGAGGCAGAGAGAGAGAGAAGGGAGATAAAACAATGAGAATCTTCTGCATCTGTGAAAACTCTAAAGTTTAGAGAAGATATGAACTAAGTAAAACCATAATATCTGCATCAGTATCCTCCTGAAAGATAAAGTGTGAACTGGTAAGAAGGGACAGACACTGGCTGAGACCTGAAGCGTGGTCTAGTAATGCAAGGCCTCGATACAGGTGAGACCAGCAACTCATAACTAACTAAAGCACATTCTCTGAGACCTAGGTCAGAGTCTGGTGTTGCCAGAAAGGAAACCGCCTATTTTGCCACTCCTCTTTTTACCCCCATTAGTCATCTGGGAATGTTATTTCACAGCTGTATTCCCCTGGTTGCTAAGATGACTTTCTTAATGTCTAGCTCCAAGCAATTCAGTACTAGCATACACCTTTTTTTCTTTCTTTTTGTTTGCCAACTTTGGCCTTTGGTTGAAATCTTTCTTTCTTGACATTTATATGCTTGACTTATGCTTTTACAGTCAAAAACCATTTTTTAAAACCTTCAGACTGTTACACTAAAAATAAGTTAGCTACCTCATATCAATGATTCCTTGCTCCACTCATTCACTCATTGAACATTTTCTTGTCCACATCTATTTAGATTAACCTATTTTTTCTTGCAAATAAGTAAACAGAATATTATCATTAGGTAAAAGGCCTGTAGTAACTCACCTTTCACATTACCATCAAATGAAGAGTTGTTTAAATGGAAGGGTAAAGGAACTGAAGGAACAGAGAACTTGTGTGGAGATCATGGATTTATATATGAATGTGAAAATTGTAATTTTTTGAAAATTGTGCTGAATCAGCACATGAGACTGTCAGAACAGGTTTTTTTGATGAGGAGATAACCATGAATGACGAAATCAGCAAAAGAAAAATGGAAGGGAAAGGAGAGCAGAGAACACTGAAGGAACTGGAAGCCACAGGAAGGTGAAGTACAAGAACAGGAGAAGTATTAGTGATGTAGCAGAGCCACTCTTGTAGCTGAAGGCTGTGCTAAATGCAAAATATGTGATAAAGCTAGACAACACAGAGCTAAGGGGTCAAATCCATTTAGAAGAATCTTAATGAAACTACAGGAACTAATAAAAAGATCAAGAAAAAAGGGAATGTGTACATAATTTAAAAAAACTTAAATATACAAACAGAGATTTTGAAAATGAATGGATGTATTCCATATCCCAGAAGTCTAAACCCAGAGTCAAATTAGAATTCAACATAATACAGTACCAAACACAGACATAGTTTACGTGTACAATAACGGAACCTATTTTAAGGTTACAAAAAGCAAAAACAAAAAAACCAAAAAAAGAAGCTAGCAAACAGAAGACTAGAGGGATGCAAAGTTAAGAGGGAAGATAAAGATGTCTTTGTCATTAGTGCCTTGATCTGTTCCCTGACCATAAAAAATACTAGCCCATGAAGTAAATGGTGCAGCTGTTTCAAAGAGACTAAGGAAACAAGCCTAAAACTGACCTGTTGATATTAATTTAGAAAATAATTGAGAACAGCATTAATCAGGTTGAAGTCAAAGCATTAATTATGTACCGGACCACTGATACAGAAAGAGAAATTGGATGGCACGTTGTCTGATACAACGCTAATTCTGCGTCGCTCTTTTCTCCAAAGAATTAAGAAGCTGAAACTACTAAAGCCTCAGTGATACAGCACCTTTTATTCAAGAATGTGACAAATCCAACATCTTGGTTATGTATGATCAGTCATACTGGGGAATATCTACCTTTTACTATACCTAAACTTACCCTCTTGGTTTTCATTATATTTTAAGTCTATTTCTGAACTATTGTGTAGAAGAGCAGCTAAGAAAGAGATTTGATTTCTTGGGTGAATTGCAGCAGGGACAGTCAAAGAAACATTGGAAGGGAACTGAGAAGAAGGTGTGGCAGAAAGATGTAAGGTTTAGTGCCGGATATTTAAGGAAACCACTTATTACTCCAACATACCAGTTTCCTGAAAGCTGTTTGGTCCCTTAAAGTTAAGGATCTCACACCTTATCTCACTACTGTATTTTGTAATTGCTTTAACGAGTTTTGAAACAGGAAAGAATACTAGTTTAAAATTCAAAATACGTGAATTAATAGTAGTCTTGGTCATAAGTCTAATGAGTTGCACTCTGAATTAGAACAAAGAAACAATTGAAGATACTTTGCTGATATCCTAAAACCAATCTAAATTTGTTGATAATCCAAAAGCAAATTTGCTTCAGTATCTGAAAGCATACATGCATGCAACTAAACTTGTCTCCTTAGGAACAAAGTAATGGAAACAATTTCATTTATGTTATAACAGAATGTTCACAGAACACCTCTGAAAACACAAGAGAGATATGAGAAGATATTCTCATATGTAAAGAAATGAAGTTACAAAAGTACAGTGTGGGAAACGGAGTTACAGAAAGTTTGCAAGAGCTGACAGAGAACACAAACAGCATTGTGCTTGAAGAGATGGAGTTGGATACATGTTTCGATTTGAGACCTTGGCGAAAACTGCCTGGGTTGGAACAATGAGCTTTTGCAGCTTAAAGCAAGAATGTAGTTTTACAGTTTTAAGAGAAATATACTTTATAGAAGTAAAAATATATTCTTAGTAAGTAGAAAACATATTTTATATAAGAAAGAGTTATGTTAAGTAAGAAAATAAAGAAATTCTAAGTTTGACAGTAGACTTTAATTAGAAAGTAACAGTATAAGTTTTAATGGCAATATGATGATTGGTTAAAAAGTTACGCATTGCGGCAAAGTCATGTATAGTGATGATTGGTGCAAATATATCCAGATATTTCGTAGCATTCGCTTATTGGTCTAAAAAGGTATATAAGATCTTGTAATAAGAAAGTTCTAAGCTTCTCCGAACTACTTACTAACTTACCACTACTTTTACTTTTACTTTTACTACCTCTACTTGGGCCTGCTGCTGGTGTATCTGCACCTGCTGCAGCTGCCCCCGTTGCTGCTAAGACTACTGTTACTACTGTAACAGTTGCTGCTTTTGATATTAGAGATGCTGTTTGCAGCATCTCTCTTGTCTCACCCTTCTAATAAAATGGGACTGATTCTGCAATAAATCATCATTGTGACGTCTCTTCATGTTCCCAACCACGTCAAGTCCCGACATACAGAATTGTACATTTATTACTACATGCACATATTAAAAAAAGTAATCTTTTTTACAACTAATTTTTCTACTCATGACTTTAAAAAGCAATCAAAATGATGAAAACTGCAAGTGAAACAGTATTCTGTTATTGAAATAGAAAATAGATAGTTTGCAATGGATGTGACTACCAGTTTGAATATCTCCTCAATTTTAAAAACCTCTGGCACATATTATGTAATTCTTTTATGAAAAAGGACTGTGTCATTTACTTCCTGGAATGTAAACAAAGAAACAAAAATTCCAAAGTCATGAAATATTGAAACAACACTACCTCAAAACGTCCCCTTTATGACCACATGCAATAATAAGAACATGACAGATGCAGTATCTCATTCTATATGACTTTTTGAAAATTGGCATCTTGGAGATTAAGACATCATTAAGCATAGCTCACTGGATACATACACTTTTTAATATTTTATGGATGCAGAAGTTTAATGCAATTAATAGTCCATGTTCTGATGATATCTGAATTTCAAGGCTTTTACCATTTGAAAGTAGTTTCTAACTAATTTAGGTAATGTCAGCTTTGGCTCAAAGTTGCAGCTCAGAGCCACACAGGTGATGTTGAATTCATGTTCACAGCTAGGATGCACAAAAGTTAAGTCAAATTACTGAGTTTTCTAAGTTACAATGTCATGATAAGCAGAAATAAAACACATTACAATGTTGAGATTCACTTATTGGGCCCTTATTGGGCAATGTCTATTCTCAGGCTTTATCATTCACTATGTCTAAAGGCCTACATAGGCCTAAAGCAGCAGCATCTTGGCAAAGTGTCAAATGATGTGTTTAAAAACTTATGAAGGAAATGAAGAAAGGAAAGTCAGAGAAAGGATGAAAGAAAGCGCCATATGAATTATTACACAGAGAATAAGAGGGCAGTAAATAAAAAGATTTCATGGCTTTCTTCTCTCATGACAAGACAAAACATCAGCCAGTGAGGGCTGGGGAAAATGGAGTAAAGAAGAATCAGTGTAGTGCATTATACACTGTGACTCTGAAGAAATAAACTTTTCAGCTCCTAGATGGAAACAAAATATTACACATTCTAATAGCTACTTAGAAAAAGTCTTCAAGCAACTCCCATTTAGAAAGAAAAACAGTAGCCTAACTGTATCCTAAATACTAAAAGTCATGAAAATAATTTCAGTTCTTGAATCACACCAGTATACAGATGAGCTCTTCTCTATCCAATATGCTCATTTTCCATATTCTTAGCTCTCACCTCTCATCTTTTAGCTTAAGAAAAAAGGGGTTTATCTCAGCTTCTAGACCAGAACAGATGTATACTTACTTACAAATTTAATTTTAGTTGTTTCCGGACAAATAACAAACCAAGTGTTTGTTCAGCCTTACAAGTGAAATCTCAAATGTCCTATTCACATTAAACTATTAATTTCCTTAATGGCCTTTTTAATTTTGTTTTTTAAATGTAGACTCACCTCAAAAAACCCTCGGCATACACAAAACAACAACCTCAGATCTCACTGAACAGATGTTTGGGAAGGCCAAAATATGCACAGTAGATTTGACATTTTATATCTACAGGTACTAATCTGCTGTAATCAGATATATTCTGTACAGATACTTGAAGTATGTCATATGCCACCATTGATCCAAATAATCTCCAATAATGCTCATCTGATCAAAGGTTGGAAGATGTGATATTCAGCAAATCACACTCAGAACAAATAATCTCTTGCCTTAGCTGTTTCTTTGCCAATAATTATGGCTCGTTTTGGGCAAGTAAACAAAATCACTTATCTTTCTCTACTTTCTGAATACAAGCTTCTTAAGAAACTCAAGTATTTAAATTCAATATTGAAGTCTGAAAATAATTAGTTCTTCATGACTAAGAAAATGAGGGTGGACTTTTTGCATTAAGTGAGCTCCACTGTCACTGGGGTAAAACAGTACTCTTGAAATGCCCCACGAACGCCTATTTGTGCTCAGTTAAACAAACCTGCTCTGAGGAGGGAGAGAAGGCATAAGTTGCATTGCTGTATTCTACATTCACTGATGGGCAAAGAATTGTTCTACACCTAGAACATCTGAAGGCTCTTTTGTTACAGCAGCCGTAGATTTAAGGCAATTTCAAAATCAAAGAATCAAAGAATAGCTTGGGTCGGAAGGGACCTGAAATCCAGATAAATGGCATCTGTAGCCCTTCTCTTGTCCAGGGTTGGTCAGGAAGGACTTGCCCTTAGTGAAGCCTTGCTGGCTGCCTCAAATCACCTCCCAGTCCCCCTGTACTTTATAGCTTGTAGGAAGCTATAGCTTGTAAGAAGATCTGTTCCATGATTTTCCCAGGCACAGAGGTGAAGCTGACATGTGTGTAGTTCCTGGGGCCCTCCTTCCCCCCTTTTAAAAGATGCACAATGTTTTCCTTTTTCCAGTCATCTGGAAAATGTGTTCAAGGTACATGGATAATAGGAAGGAAGGCCTGTATCATTCCAGGAACTACACTCTTTAGTATGTTTTGGTACTAAATGTACACCCAAGTTCTTGAAAGGAAAGCAAAACCAGATGTTAAGCCCTCTTCCACTTCCATGAGGATGGTCTCAGCAAACCCTATTTTCTGATTTAGTTGCAGGGCTAGATGTTATGTATTACTTTAATTGGGTACACTGTCCAGGTTTCTAGTATTACAAAGCCCTCCAGTTGATTTTCAGAATAACTTTAAAACTATGTTCTCCATCAACAAAGAAATGGTGGCTGGAAATAACTATTCAAAGCAAAGTTAGCCAGGGATGTTCCATACAAGGTACAAGACCCTCAATTTTGCTACAAAGCCTCAACAGATAAAAAGTTCATCATCAGCTGCAAATCTGTATGCATGGAATGAAGATATTATACACACTTTTGTAAGAGACTCACAAAACCCAGGAAAAGGCTTATGTATTTTTGACCTCTTCTATGTAAGCTAGAAATGGATCATTTCAAAGCAGATTCCATATTACTAACTTGTGTCGTTACTGAACAGTGTCATGTCTAGCAAACAAAACTGGTGATTGAAACAGACTTGACTATATTTAAAGTCTAAGTTACTGTGCAAATTTAGCTCATTCAGTATGAAACATGTTTCGCTGGTTTTGAGTTTCTGGCCTGCTAGGGAACATGCTGGCTCATCATCTTCGTCTGCTGATGGAATGCTTTCTATCTTTGTTTCAGCACACTCAGCTTTTGCATTAAAGAAGTGCCTTTTTTTGTTAAGCATCTGTGGATGTATTTGATATTTAGGATATAAAAAACCCCTACCTCCTGCTTGCAAGAGTCAATTCCATAACAGTACTTTTGCTGATTACTTTTTGGATATTTCTGCCTTTTCAAAAAACAATTATATTTTCATTCTAAGTGAAAAGGTCAAATAAACCATATGAATGTCAAGGGCTTTATCATGCTCAAGACTACATTAATGCAAATAATGTCTGTGCTGAAATCATACTCCAAAAGCTGAGAGGCAATGCTAAGCATAGCCTTCATATTATGAAAAGTAAAGCACAGTGACAAGAACTGAGCTCTGTTTTATTCAGGTCAAACTGATGATTTAGGAATGATCTGGGGATCTTTTATGTTGACAAGCTTCTCCATGTTTCCGCTGCACATACCAAGTGAGCATCTCAATTGCAATACACTGTCTCTGCATTTTGATTCTCACATCTCTGTAGGGTCAGCTTCAAAATTTCTGCCAAGGGTATTATTGGCACATAAGCTGGTTCACTTGATAGAAGTCTTAGCTTTTATGCCAGTCTGGGAAACAATCTACAGCCCCAAGGAAAAAGCAAAGAGTAGTGAATGATACAGTTTCTGCCAGTTTCTTAGGGTAATGCTTTGTGAAATACTGATTGAAATTTTTTTTCAGCCTTGCATGGAGACATACTTCTCTGTACTGGCTAGAAAAATGGTTAAAATAACAAAATTATATGAGACAAAGAGTATCTCATATGGAAACATACTAAATAATAATATTGTAAAAGGCCTCATTTGAAGGTCTGTTCACAATCATCAATGCTTAAAACTGGTTGAGAAAATAGCGGACCAAGAACAGAGAGCCTGTTTTCAAGGCAAAACGAAAATGAGCTTCACAGAATAAAACAAGTGAAAGATGTTACTACCACCAGGCAAAGGAATCAGATAGATATGTATTTTTGCTAGAGAATTAGAAAGCATGAGAAAAGAATAATTAATCTTGATAAGAAAAAAATATAGATGAAAAGGAAGAAGAGTTTCAAGCCATTGTGAAAGATTCAGAAACTGCTTTCTGTAAAAGGGACAGGTGAGCATCTCCTGTTTTAATACAAAGTCTAGCACTTTCATGGTAACATTTATATTATATAAACACCTGCATTATATAGAAAACTCTTGTGAACTTTACCTGCACTAAGGGACATAAGGGCTTTTGAAATTTATGCTAGGATTTATTCTTGCCACAATTACTAATTCTCATTGCTTTTATGTTTCTTCCCTAGCAGTACAGCCGTTATTAATTCTACCTATACCATAGGCTCCATCAAATTATAATTTCAAAAGGTATTCAATGTTCCCCTCATCTGCCAAATGGTGACTCAAGCAATTGTACTTCCACTTACAGTATCCCATGGCACAATCCTGTAATCATTTGGCCACAGTTTAAACCGGTAGGAGAAAGGTAGATAACCCTTTTCATTACAGAACAGATTCAGCAAGAGCTAGAAATGGCACAGAGCCATGAACTAGAGCCTTATCTGATCAGTGCAAACTCTGCAACCTGCAACATCCACCATCACATAGATGAAGCATCTTGGACAGCCATTATCACCCATGGTGTGTTCAACATTACACTTCCCAGCTAAGCAAAACCAAACTTTGCAGAATACTCATTACATCAGCCTAGTCAGTTATGATGAAGTTCTTGAAATGAAAAAGCAAACTGTACCACAGTTTTCAGTTGAAATTTAAGAACAGTGTTAACAGTATTCTTCATGCATATGCTTTTAAGTCAAGTGAAATATTGGATTTATAGATGCTCTTTCAAAAGAAAAAGCTAACAGCAATCACATCCCTTAGTTCAAGCATAAGGAAATTCAGGCTTGCAGATGGGATACAGCCACTGGCTCAAATTTGTCCAATGTGCAACAAATGCAAAGGCAGATTTTTCCCTTAACAGTATCTCCAAACTTTGCCGCCCCAACCTCAAATTCTGGCTCATTCTTCTCTAGTTGCTGGCAAAAGGCAGAAATGGCAGGAGTTCAGAAGACACAGTCTGAACCTTATGGCAAAGACCAATACTTGAAATTGTGTACCAGAGCAAGTTTTCCCATTCTACTTTTCTTTACAGAGGAGTTTTCTATTTTCCTATTTTTAATCTTCTTTGGACACCTTCCTTGCTAAATAGCAAAGGAGCTGCTAAAAACACAAACATGCACCATTGAGAGAAAAGGGGGAAGAGGGGTGCAAGCCTCACTGTGTATGAAAAAAATAACACTTCCTTTCCACAAGAGTAGAGGTCACTTCTAGCTGAGCTTCTTCAAGAAACAAACAACTGGAAAAAGAATATTTGAAGGTTGCCTAATATGGCAATAAAATTGTTAATGAGAAACACAAACCAAATTAAATATAACCAGAGAAATCTCAATGCAAACCCTGCCAGACCTCCCCATGAAAAGGTAAGAAGTTTCTTGAAACCTTGTCTTTTTGTAGAAGTGAGATGCATTATTACACCATTTCTAGAACAGCTATTTGTCATACTAGTTTAGCTTACATTAGTGTCTGTCTTACTGATTTCTTTTTCCATGGCCTCCTATTTCTTATTGAGGGACTGATAGTGTTTCCTCAAAAGGTGAATGACCTTCTTGGTACAATCAGCAATATCCAGCTGGCTGACCCGTGTGATGCAACACTGAACCAGCATAGCCAAGGTAGATGCAGGACTCCAGGTCCCTCCATGACAGAGAACATATCACTCTTTGGGGAACCGTGGCACCTAATTTTACTGCTCATGGGAAAATACATTTAAAGTGGGTGTCCCATCAGGATGAAAAGTATTAATTTCCCAGAGAAAGGAAAGTCTTCCCTTAGCATTTACTATAAGGTAGATGTTCTCATCCCTGCTATAAGGATGGATCTGTAAAGCATCAGCCCACCATTACTGCAAAAAGACCTGAATTTCTTAGAATAGTGTTAGCTTTTGTCTCAAGTCAGTCAAGCACAGGGCATTTCACCACACTCTGGAGAGAAATCTTGTATATCTATCCCTTCCTTGAGGTAGTCAAAATTTCTGTTTGGCTTCAAGTACTAGAAATGAAGCAGAAGCTCCCATACACCCAAAGGCTTTTCTGGATAATAGACAGGAAAGCAATTTAAGCTTGCTTTAGTCCTACTGCTTGAAAAACACAGAAGAAAATACTATCTAATGCAGTTCACAGCTTTGAAACAACTTTTTAAACATGTATTCCAGAAATATGGTAAAGCATCAATCTTTTTGTGTTACAATGGCTTCAGACAAGACTTCAACCTATACTATTTAACATTTTTAAGTTCCCATGAACAATTTCATGTTTTAATTCTGTGAATCAGAATGATCAACTTAGTGGTGCTTTACACTTAAAAAAATAAGCATAGATTGCACTGAATTTTTTCTGTGCTTTAGCTCTAATTTCCTAATTTTTATTCCAAACCATTAAAAAATGCCAAGAAAAAAAATATTTTTACCCATGCCAGAGTATCTGGTTCCTGCTTAGCACAATAGCTCTCTGCCCACGCATGCATACATACATCAGAAAGACCCCAATTTCATTCTAGCATGTCTGACCTCAATCTTCCTGTGCCTTGTTGTATTTTGAGTTAGCTGATTATATGCATCAAGTTATTTGTTTCAGCATGACCAGTGAAGGGCTGCATGCTGCATATTTTCCTCTCAGCTTGCCACAACATAAGCCATAAGCAGCTTGATTATCTGACTTATCACATTCATGATAGTAATAGTACGATCCCAGTAAAAGTGAATCAGGGATAAAAATAGTCTCAAAAATAATTTCCTGGGATTTCCTGGGTTTGGTTAGTATTAAGAAAGAGCTCATAATAGCAAGAAAATTAATACTGTGGGGGACCACCAGATGGATGTTTTATTTTTCTAGTAACTAAATATAAACATGTCACAAGTCTTGCCACGAAAAACATAAAAATAGACCAAGCTCAGCTAAAACTCTTAAAACAAAACAAAAACTCCCATACTTTAATTTACCAAATTAGTAGACAACGTCATGAAGGATTATGGCAGAAATATCATATGTCTCACTTGGTAAAAATTTTCTAAAATGAATACCTATTTGTCACACTGAGATGTCTTATTGATTTTATAGTTTATAATCTGCTAAGAGATTTTCATCAAATTATAGTATTGAAGGAACAGATTACTGCACAGCTTGATGAGGGTTCTTCCTTACCATAGTTCTCCTTGATCCTACTGCAAATCTCTTCCTTTCTTGGAAAAGGAGTAATTCATAAACTGAAGAATAAAAAGTAGCTTTTTTTCCAGTTTCAGATACACAGCACATATCCACAACACCTAAAGGAATATGTACACATCTGATTTTATCATGTTTTCATGGATGATTTAATTTCCAGTTCAAAAGCAAAATGCATTTTTCCTCTCACTGTGAACCACAGTGTTTTCCTCTGTCCTTAAAAACAAAAGGTTCTGGATTCCTTCTCCATTCCAGGTCTATGCAGATATCAGGTACAAAAAACATTTTATAATCTTACTCAACTAAAAGTTAAAAGCTTTTGATTCAGTTTTACTACAGCTCAAGTTGGCAAAGGAAACCTCAGAATGATGAAACCATTTTAAATCATCTTGACCCAGAACAGACAGAAAGAAGCAAAGAATGAAATATTGACAATATCCTAGGAAGGCAGACGTACCATATATGCTTTCTAACAACAAAGGAAAAGCAAAAATTCAGTAATTACACTGGGAAAAAGTTAGTCTGAGACCACAGAGATAGCTG
Organism: Edolisoma coerulescens; assembly: GCA_013397115.1. NCBI lineage: Eukaryota > Metazoa > Chordata > Aves > Passeriformes > Campephagidae > Edolisoma > Edolisoma coerulescens. The sequence continues at coordinate 53,410 of VWZW01008215.1, read as the reverse complement.
ATTTTTTTCTGTTTCAAAACTCATGAAATATTTTTACTTTCCTACTGTGGTGTTTAGTCTTAATTAAAATAAAAATGCCCAAGTAATAAGTCACTCATCAAGAGGAGATTTGGGCACACTTATATTTGTCTTGTAGCAGAGTTGTTAGAATTTTTTTGTCAGTGGGCATTTCTAAACTTGGAACTGCACAGTGAATATAATCAGTTGCATGTTAGATTTCCAGTTAAATCTGAGTTCTTCCAAAAGAGTACTGCTTTTGTTAAACCTATATTGAGAAATACATATATATATAAGTGATTGCTTCAATATGTATTTACCAAAGCAAGCCTATTTAAGTTCCATAGTCCATAGAGTGATGCTCTCTTTCAGCAGTTCTAACTGAAAATTACATTTTTTCATTATAGTGTGCTAAAAAAGCTCAGCACCACACATAAGCAGAGGTACTAATTAATGCAGAGACTGCTAGAATGGTGTCCATGTTCCAGGTTATATTTTCTTTTCAAAGTTTGATCAATATTATCCTAGAGAGTAGTACCTTTAAAAATAACAAGATAATAAATCAGATGGAAACTGAACTTCAGAATAGGTATGCAAGTAAAATAAGTGAAACAGGAGGAGAAATCACAAGCAAAAATTTTTTTTCTAAAGCTTTTTACCTCAGAAGTGGTCTATGAATTCTTAGTCCATATAATTATATTGGCTTAGTAACACATTTTTAACTGGCCACAAAAAAATCCACAATGTACTAACAAAGGCAAATTCACATACAGACCCTCAAGTTTCCTTGAAAAAATACATTTCAGGAGGCATGAAAATCTGTCTTGGAATTCTCTTGGGAAGCAGATTTTCACAGATCTACTGAACCATCTGGCATTCATAGATTACCAAAAGAAACACTGAGATCATTCTCTGAAATTATAGAGAAGTGGGCCAGGCCTGGTTCCAGGAGAACTGTAACCATGAAAAGCAGCATCTCTGATGCTTTTAGTTAACACAAACTGAATTTACCACCTCCTGGTACCACCTAATCAAAAAGGGTTGATATTGCCTCAACTGCTTTAAACATAGATAAGTAACGTTCTAGAAGGTTAAAATAAAGAAATCAATAAATGAATAAATAAATAATAAAAAAGATAAGGACTGGAGTTTAGTGCAAATTCATCACAGCTTTTAGGAGCCCAAATCTTACTGATCTCAGAGAGCTCACAATTCAGAATTTGCTATTTGTAATATTACTTAAAATTTGAGAGGAAAGAGAAAATTACTTTTGAAAAAGAGCTCATCAATCTGTTTGGAAATCAAAAGAAGGATGAAGGAAGACCAAAAAGTGACTTGATTACAGCACAAGTGTCTCAAAGAGAACAAGAGGGGAACAAAAAAAAAAAGCTCCTCCGGGTAGCAAAGGGCTCTTTAATATAGTGAAGAAAGCCACAACAAATATTGTCTAAAAGCTGCAGACAAATTCATGTAGGAAGGCATGAATTTTTAATAATGAGGTTGACAAATCACTCAAATCATCATTGAAGGAAGAAGGGGTTTTTTTTAGCTTCTTAAAAACAGTGACAATTTTCTCATCTGCCTCCATATCTTCATCAGTAGGCTTGATATAGCACTTCTTTTAGTATGCAAGAATATAAATATATGCCTAATGGGACAATAACAATCTGTAAATATTTTATTTCATTTTCAAAGTGAAAGGTTTCTGAAAAAAACCTAGTCAAAATTCATATTTTGGGGTTTTTTTAGTTTTACTGTGATCAAGATGGGGTGTGTTGATTTTATGCACAATAGTTAAAAAGTTCAATGGCTGCAGGTAATTTATTCCATTCAAAAAGCCAAAGAAGACGGCAAATATTTTTCTCAAGATAAAATTTACAAATATTTAGTTCAATACTTGTGGAAGGTAAGAACGACAGTGTTTTGGAGAGAAATCTAAAAAAAAAAAAAATCCTTGAATATTTAGGCTTCACAGCCACAAGTTCCTATGGGTTTCTTGAGCAAATCACATGTCCACTTAAACAATGCAGACAGCATCATTACCTTCTCCAAATTATCATAAAATACTTACACTGTTATCAAAAGAACTGCTTTTGTGTTTAATATGAGTATTTTGTCTTACAGTATTGTAAGAATTCAAGCCCATGGTGAGTTTTGATAATTGTGAATGAATAGTGAAAGAACACCGCTTGGAAGGAAAAAATTTCTTCCATTTTCATCCCCACTCCTGTTTCAAGTCTGTTTCCTGATTGTTTCAGCATCTTGGCAATTTCAAGTGATTCTTTTCCAAACATGTGAAACAGTCCTTTTCTGATCAGCTGAGCTGAAGAAAAAGTGAAAAATATCTGACTTCTGAGTTGAACAAAGAGCCTGTTATTGATTAAATTCTCACCAACATTCACCTCAACCCAGGTCCAACTTTTACTAGCAAATCACTACTCCTGCTGCTACCAGTTCAGCTGGGAAACCACATCACTGTAACATTTTCAGAACTGTATAGTGTTCAGCAAACTGTTAAGAGGGCAGGCAGGTAAGTAACCATTTATCTACATTTTGGTTGCTTGCTGCTCCATGGCAGAACCCCAAGCAGAAAAAAAAAAAATCACAGAAATCAGAACACTAATGAAAATCTAATATCTAGGATTAGATATTCCAGTGTGACAAACTATGAACTAAATGTATCTAAAAAAATTGTCCTAATGGAATAAACTCCTGAGTCTACAAAGTCCAAGTAGTCACTAAAGAACCATGGGTTATTTGTATTACAGATGTGGTAAGGAAGTCCAAAGAATCATCCAGACAGAAAAAGAAAAGCTAGGTTGTGGTAACAAATCTTGGAAGGGTCAGTGGGCCCTTTAGTAGATTTTACAACAAAGAGGGGAAAAGTAGGAAAATGAGGATGCAAATGCCTAATTCTAGTAAAGGAGAACGCATGAACTTTCATACTCATAAGCAAATAAAATTTCTTTATTTAATGAGTCTTCAGAAAAAATCTCTACTAATGTAGAAACTTCATCCTTCACTGAATCACAAGGACTGTATCAGCTGTTAGTTTGTTGTGGTTTTTTGTTGTGGTTGTTTTGGGTTTTTTTTCCCAGAACTGTAAAAGGTCTGTGCAATTTTTAAACTGCACCTAAATAAAATGTGTGGTACTCCCAAGTTTCTGGGAACATTTTAAAAACTACTGAAGCTCATTTTACAACTAAATGCATTACCTTAAGTATTATTCAGTTACATGAAAACAATCTCCTTGCATCTGAGTTCAAGTATCACGTTATCAGTTTAGAAAACCATGTTTTTCATTTATCGTTCTTCTTGCATTTGAAATAGGTTATATTACATCACTTATCTATATAATTCAAGTACACAGAAAATAATTAAAAATGTTTCATCCACAAGTCTAGCTCTTCTTTCATCTAATGAGAAGAATTAATATTTCAGCCTTTCTACTACTTGTATAACTGTTGCAAAACCAAATGCTGGTAACACAATGCCAAGTTGTCCCTTCCCCAACCAAAGGCAAGTCCTTATTACTTGCAACCCAGACAAGCTTGTTCGACATCAAAACCTAACTCCACACCAGCCATTAATACCTAACATGTAGCTTCCTAAAGATAACATTCATTCACTCTTCTATTGGTTATCTATACATATTTTTTAAACCAGAAGGACACAAAAATTTTTTAATATGTTTTTTACAGATCACTGTAGAAGAACATCTGTTACAGCAACTACTCCTGTAATAAAGATCGACAAGGATGCGCTATAGCTGCTAGGTAGCTCTCTTGAGGCAGAAACAGATTCTTGACAGGAGGTATGGCCTTATGGCTCTTTCTATTTCATCCCCCAGCATTAAAACACCCCTTGTGAAAGGGACTGCAACTCTTTTCCAGCCTCCCATCAGCATGCACATAGGCTACGGTAGCTGGAACACTCAGGCAAACTGACTTCAACCTTGATTGCTCCCACTGATAAGAAAAAACCTTTAGCCTAGAAACGTAGAGTATTTCTGTGGATTCAGAAAGAATTTGAACTGTTACCTATGGAAATACAATCTGCAACAGAAAGCAAAGTACACCATGCCATCATTTGGACAAGATCCTACTGCCCCTCGTATTCCTCAAAGATAAACTTGTATATTTCTAGAAATTGTTAGAAATCCCAGTAGCAGACCAATTGAGTCTATATTTTCATTTCAAAGAATCTTGAAAGCCATTTAACAGATGGGTCTGGAATATTTTTTCCCTTGTCACTTGCACATGAATAGAAGAGCCCTCCCTTCAATATAGCAAATGTGTGTAAGCTTTATAAACCTGTTCTCAGTTGGTCAGTCTTTTGTAAGACTGGGAAAGCTTAGTTTTAATGGTCAGAAGAGCAATTCTTCTCTCTTGGATGACAGCTATTGAGTACAGACCACTAGAGTCATCCTTCTTTTCCTCATAAAAGTCCTACAGCACAGTAACAAATTTGGATTCTCAGGAAGTCTCTGATCTGCAGAAGTCACATCGACAGCTCAGCTTAAGATACTCCTATGTTGGCCCCTCCAACAGACACACATATCAAGAACATGTATGAAGAGAAGACATGAAAAAGAATGTAAAGACAATGAGACATAATTTATCTTAATTTTTAGTGAAAAGCTCTAATTACTCTTTGCCTGAAATAGACTTTTCATTGTGATCTACTACCAAGCTCAATTTTAGCTCTATTTGCAGAAGTAAAAAAGAGATATTCTGTTTAATTTTATTTTCAAGTGGAGCACGCAATACATGAAAATATAAGTACGTATTCATATATATATATATACATACGTAATATGGAATGCAAATACTGCTTAGTAAGATTCTCCTGTTAGAGCTGAAAGTGCTTTAAACATAAGCGAATCAATGGAACAACAAACAAGTAATATCTTTAGCATAATGCAGAGTTATTTCAACATAAAAATCTGAAGAAGCAATGTAAATCTGTGTTTATGACAGCATAATCAGGTATGATCTGTGGAAGCACTTTTAAAATTAAAACAGGAATTACAGTACATTGCATAAGGACTTGGACAGAAGCTTGTTATATCAGCTTTCTTTTTCATTTCAATTAGCTGGTAACATAAAACAACTTTACTACTTCAAGTGCATTTTTCAAGCTCACAGAATAAAACAAAAGAACTTGGGCTGCTCAGAAAAGAACATCATCGTTAGAATGTAAAGCCAGGGAATAAGATTAATGTTTATGAAATATTTTCAGGAGAGTGATGCCTTAGCTTTTAACTCTTATATTTTCAAATCCTGTATTGCTTATTAGTGTGTAACTCTGAAGTTTCTTGCAGCCTGTTAGCTGCTGTTCTCTTACGCAGGTTAGGCATAACAAAGCCTCTCTAGGTTTGCTTTCCAAGGACACCAAGATCGTCCTAAGCCCAAAATGTGTAAACCAACATCCTTCGAAGGGGGGTAAGCTTGGGGAAATTACATCATTAACTGAAGTTTTAATTGGAGAATTAACACTGATATGCAAATGAACCAAACTTGTAAAAGTGTGAAGAACTCGTGACTCGGGGTCCACCTTGGATGTCGCCTTTGGCCTGCCCAGGGTGTACCTTTGAAAGCCCTTCAAATAAATACCTACCTTTATCCCCTTATTCCTATCTTCTCTCTGTTTTTCAGGTGGCCACTTTAGGCATCAAAAGCATACAAGACCTGAATCTCTTTTTAACACATGGACAATAAAGAAAAATATCAGTGGCCAGATATTTTTACACCTCTTTCAAAGTACTTTTAGGACTTCTCAGATTGTACACTGTATGAATGAAATAAGTGTAAGCTTAGTACTCACCCACAGATGCATAATCATTGGGAAGTTCAGGATAAAGTTTGTTCGTGTTCTTTTTAGCTGAAAGAGAATATAGAGCAGCAAATGATATGACATGCTCACATAGACGTTGTATTTCGTATACTGCTCTTCTAATACAAGTTCAATAGTTATGAAATGATTGCAGTTAACTAAGGAGCAGTGCAGAAGAAAGAAATATGGACTTTGCCTCACATCCTTTACTAGAGAATTAAGTTAACAAGAGGAGCTGCACAGTAAAGCCTCACTGTGAATGAAAGGACTTTGTTAAGACAAACTGTCAAAGAGCCAAAATTCTGCCTCTTTGGCTCTACTGTAAAACCTCTAATGATTAAAAGATGACAACCTAAAGAGAAGCTATGATTTCTAGAAACCAAAAGTTTCTAAAACTAGGACTAGCAGTTTCTAGTAGGACTGTTCTTTTTACTAAGAAGTTTCATTGTACTATGGGGCTTCTATGTATCCAGTGAAAGAAATATTTCTTTTGAATTATTACATGATTCTGTAACTATAAAACCACTGTTTCTATAGCAAATCTTTCAGAGAGAAAAGGTTTATTAATATAAAACAAACAAACAAACCCTTTATCACTCACGGCACTGTATCAACATGCTTTCAGTGCTTGTCCAAGGAAGAGTATTTAAAAAACATTTTCATAGAGGCAGCTGCTATAATAACTGCATAGTATTAATTCGCTTTAATGCTCTGATTTTATTAAGAGAATTAATTAGTCATTTTCAAAAATTTTCACCTGGTGGTGTAGGTCTAACAGTGGGTTTAGGTGGCTCTGGTCTGGATAATGGTCTAGCAGGTGGGTCATTTACCTAAAATACACAATTTTTTAAAAAATGTTGCATCATATCTGGACCTAGATTGTGACTTCAGAGCCTAGAAGTATGTCAAGTTACACTGAAAAAAAAATTAAATTAGTCTTTCTCCACAGAACTTGTAGGAACTCCAGAAGCACACTAAACACTAGTGACATACACATGACACTGAAGTAAATTACCACTGGTTTAACAAAGCTTTAAGTAAATGCTTTGACTATCAGTAACATCAACATCTGTAAGAAAATATCTTCTACAGTCCCAGTGTTACATTATAAATATGATTGTTTGAATGGAAGACAGAAAAAGTAGAAAAACTAAGAGTATCCAATTTGCAATTAACTTGATTAAAAATATTTGATCAAACATTCCTAATCACCTCAGATTTGATAACGCACAATTACAAAACAAGGATATACTTTGTTATTCTGGAAGATGCAAAGCAAACCCAGCAACATTCTTGTCCACAAGAGCCTAGCAGGGAAATACTTGAACAAATGTTCCACATGCAGTAACTGACGTGCTATGCTTTCAGTCACCCAACAGAGAAGTTAAAAATGCCACATGAACATCAGCATTAACACTGACTAGGAACAGTTTAGGAACAGAGAAAGCCTATAAGAGAAAGTAGTGCACAAACTCTTCTTTGTTTCCTTACAGATTTTCCTGGATTATTTTTTTGCTCTTCATTTTCATACACTTCAGTGAAGGATGCTAGAGTTTCATAAAGATCATTTGCTTGAGCAGGGAAAGGCACGTCACCAAGCAGGATGGCACTAGCACGAATGTCCTGCCCATAAAACCTGAAACAAAATAATAAAGATGGCAGGTATTTGACTATTATTACATTTCAAGTTCTAGATAAATTCACTTTGTGCAAAGCTCCCTATCTCCATCCCTAGCCCTACATTTTTCCTACTGATCATATTTTGAGAAATGACAGAACTAGTTCAAAGCTGTAAATTTTGAATACTGATCACAGCCCCCATTTTCCTGCACCACTTGGGAGGAGGAGGTAGAGAAGCTGTGATTGAAGTTGAGCCCAGCAAGATGGAAGGTGTGGGAGGAAAGGTGTTCCTTTCTAGATTTGTTCTTATTTCTCATTATCCTATCCTCTTATTAAGTGAAAATAAATTAAACTAATTTCCCCTTGATGAAGTTAGAGTTTTTTTTACTGAAATAGCAATTGGTAAGTGATCTCACTGCCTTTATTCAACTTATGAGTTTGTCATCATACTTTTTCTCCTCTCATCCTGTTGAGGAGGGAGAGTGGCAAAACAACTGGGCTGGCATGTGGTGGCTAGCTAAAGTCAACCTGCCACAGATAAGTAATCCCTAAACATTTAGCATCATCTCAATACCCACTGCAAGATGAAACCCTTGTCCCTCAAGAAATTCTAAACTGAGTACCGTATGTTTTCACGAAAACATCTTTTTCCAAAGTGAATGTGTCTTAGTCAATTCTCTCACTATGCTTTCACTGAATCTTCTAGATTTTAAGACAGCTTACTTGCGATTTGTTTCTTTCCTTTCAATTAAACAGGTTCCTTCCAGAGATACACCTGCAAACAGTCCTCGAGATTTGCAGTATGTATAGACAGCAGCAGAGCTCCTCAGGGCAACGTCCCCTTCTAAGTTTCTAGAAGGAAAAAGTTTGGGTTGATATTCTTCAATACAGTTTTGAACATGCATGAACAGCAACTGCCTTTTCCTTTTAATCCTTCATTTCATTTTAACCCTATTTTCAGTCTGAAGCACAGAACAATGTTGTCTCATATGAATGCTCCCCACTAGGTCTCTGAGAGACTGGACTGTTCATGATTTATGACTCAAAACAATCAAGGAGGCTTCAGGGTGATTTTCTGAGGTTTGCATCCTTCGAGGGTAGGTGAGTTTTGGTGTGCAGTGAGATTCACTCAGGACAGAGGGGGAGGCTTTCAGGCTGATAAGAGGCAAATCCTGCAAGGTGGGTTGGCACCTTTTATCATGGTAATTGTTCTCCCTTACACAACTCCCAATCCCTCCCCCAGGGAAGGTCTGATGGGGCATAACTGACTCAATGCACTGACAAGAGAGGCAACTGTCATGTCTGAGAAGGGATCATAAACCATCAGAGACCCCCAAAGCACCCCCAGACTGATTCCTGAGGCCTTGCACCAGAGGACTGAATGTGATGCAAAGGCATACAACAGATCCAGAGTCTATGGCAAGAGACAGTGTCAAACTTCCCCCCCAGGGGAGGTACCTGGGGGTTCCCGACTAGCCTGAACATATATTAATCCACTGAACTCTAAGCTTCGTGGAACCTTCACCACCGAGAAGACCAGAAGAAGATCAACAGGACACCGTTGGGATCCACAGAGTGGTGATATTTTCTACTCAATCTGTCTCTCTGTCACTCTTTCTCTCCTCTCTTCCTCTTTTTCTATTTCTTTCTCTCTCTCTCTTCCCCACTCCCATTTACTGTTAAATAAAATCCATACCATTGACTTCAGCATATGGTCTTGCTGGCAGCTTATTCGGGCAGAGGCATCTCTGTAATAATTTTAATAACTGGATCTTAACAGCCTCCTCTGAAAACTATTAAGCCACACTTTAATCACATTTTAAAATGATCTGATTATGTTTGGACTGGTGACTGAAATCCTGTTCAGTATTTCCAAATCCTCCTAGACTTATGGTCAACACAAAACACTTCAAGTAAGGCCTTACTGGACTTCAATACATTTGGAAGATTACAGTATTTGTCCTTCACAGGATCACATAATATTTTAGGTTTAATGACACATCAGGCAGTCATCTCAAAATGGATATAACATAAAATTGAGAGCAGGTTGCTCTGGACTTCTTCCAGCCAGTTTTTGAAGAATTCTAAGGATATACTTCCACAGACATTTTGAGCAACCTGTATCAGCACTCAGTTTTATTTGTGTCAATTTTTTTTTCCTCATATCCAGTCAGAACCTTCCTTGTTTCAATATATGACTACTACCTCTCATTGTCTTGCCATGCACCTCTGTAATGAACTGGGGTCTGTCTTCTTGGTGATGCCCTGTTGGGAATGCAGCCTCAGAAGGTCTTTTCTCATCCAGGTTCAACAAGCTGAGCTCCCCCAGCCTCATCATTCACACACTGCATTTCCCAGGCCATTTAGGTAGTTGCTCACTGCACACACTCAGGTTTATAAACTTCCTGCAGGGCTAAAAATCAAGACAATATTCTAGGCACAGTCTATGAAATGTCAAGTAAAGGGGAACAATCACTTCCCATATCTACTGGTTACAGTCCCATTGATGCAACCCTGTACACTGTTCACTGCCTTTTCTGTCAGGAATCAACTGCTGGCTTAGTCCCACTGCCCACCAGGATCCAGCACCTTCCCTATAGGGCAGCTGCTCAGCCTGGCAGGGGGGTCATCCAAGGAACTTCTCCTAGAAGTGCAGAACTTTGCACTTGTCCTTGCTTAATTTCATGGGGTTTCATGTTGGATCTTTGCTCTACACACTCTAGGTCTATTGCTCTGAATAGTGGCCCTACCCTGAAGTGCACTGGCTGCAACTCCTGGTTTGGAGTTGTCCACAAACTTGAAGAGTATATTTTGCAGCTGCTCCTCTAGGTCACTGATAAACATACGAAGCAGGAGAGGTCCTAGAAGAGTCTCCTGAGGAATTCCAAAGAAATCTGGCTTCAGACTGCAACATGAACCATTTACCACTGCTCTTCTAACCTGATGATCTGGTTCTTCACCTGTTTGCTAGTCTCCCCACCCTGACACCTATGTCCTACCTTGGACATGTTGCAGGACAGTGTACTAAATGTCTTTGCAGGGCAAGATGACATTCACTGCCCTTCTCTGATCCACAGATCCCTCTCTTTTCTGTGGAATAAGTATCATCCTTTTATTTTGTTAGAAAAGATTAAAAACCATCAGTAAAAACTTCATAATCATAAAAAATAGCCATAAGAAGGCACATACTCCATAAGCAGAGTCTGAGGTAGCTGGGCTTGGTAAGCCTGGAGAAGAGAAGACTTGGGGCAAACCTAACAGCAGGCTTCAAGTATCTATGGAGAAGTTATCAAGAGTATGAAGCCAGGCTCTTCATGGCAGCATATGGTGGAAGAATAAAATGTAAATAGAAAGAAGAAATACTCTGACTGGATGTATGGCAAGAGAGCTGAACAGTAGAGCAGGTTATCCAGAGAACCAAGCAGTCTCCATGACTGGGGATTTTCAAGATCCAACTAGAAAAAAGGACTGAGCAACCTGATCTAAAGTCGTAACAGATCTCCTGGTTTGAGCAGGAGGTTGGAGTAGCAGTCTTGCAAGGTTCGTTTCCAAGTTAAATTATTCAGTGATTATTTCACCTCATCCTTCAAAGTAAACAGGCTTAACCAATGAAAGGTTTAAAAGAAATTATTTGGTGTAGTTTTTATTTACTGTTGGGCAGATCTGTGGTGACAGAAAGCAAAGACCCATATGTTACTAAAAATCATAGTTCTATCAGGCACATAAGTACCTGTGCTCTTCATTGAGCCTAGCCAAGTAGTCTCCTGCAAAAAGGGAGCAAATCTCAGAACACTTTCCTTCTATCAATAAATGACTTAATCAGGAAAGAAAGAAAAAAAAGAAAAAAGAAAAGAAAAAAGTGACTGGCAAGAATAATACGGTCCAGTCAGCATACAGGTTGCCCAGGTTGTTCTGTAACATATAAAAAAAATGCCACATCAATGTGGCTTTTAAAAATTATCTTCCATATATGCCTTATTAGGAAAGCATTTTACCCACCTCCCCAGAGGTCCAATTGCCACAGTAAGGTTTCCTCCAAGTGTAAGATTCCCTCCTTTGGCAAAAGCTTCTACTGCTCTTTCATGATTCAGTATTATCACTAAGTCTGAGACCTACAAAATATCAAATAAAAGTACTATGCTTTTTAAGAAGAAAGAATAACACAGGAGAAGAACTTTCGTTCTTGTAAAAGGTTATTTTGAAACAGTTTTAATGACAAAGTTGATTCTTTTTCTGCAAGGTATTTTGAAATGAAAAATCCTTTCAACTACTTTTTTAATCAAATTTGATTTTTTTCAAAGTGCTAATATGGTCAGTATGTGATAAACAACAGCTATAACAGAAACTCTATCTTAATCAAAATTCCTAATTGACAATTTCTTAGTTTCTATGGCTTATACAAACAATTATGAAGGCATTTTCAGATGTGAATCATTTTGATTCTTCCATAATTACATTAGTAAAGGCAAGACAGAATTTACTAAACAAAAATTCCTGTCCAAAGAATAAAAAGCAAAAAGGGTACAGGTGCTATTGATAAAACTTTATTTTCATGACAGGAGTTTTATATATGTGTGTATGGGTGTGTGTGTATACGAATTAACTTTTTAAGACTTGAATATGAGATGTAGTCAGTTGCTTCAAGAACCTATTAAACCTAATAATTGAAGAGGTAGCAGTGCACCCAAGGACTACTGCACCTGATCTTTCATCTGATGGACTTGACTGAAAGCCAGGTTCAGAAAAAAACTTTCAACTTACCCCAAATTCCAAACAGTGACAGCAGGGAATACAAGAGGAAATACCAGATTATTTGCAAAACAAGGCTGTCCTAGAAGTATTTACACACAGCATAAGAGAGGTATTTGTTATTAGCCCCCTGGTAACCTCCACCCCATCCCAAGGAGCAGTTTCTGAACGATCCAGGGATGGAGGGAGAATGTCTTTCAGGACACTGCTTCCTCCTCTTACCCATTAAGAGGATGAATCCATTGTTAAAGATAAGCAAATCCAGAGTGAGCAAACCTTCAAGGAAAGCATTTATATGAATTTTAAAACTGGTCTTTAATTTGAGGTACCAAGTCACTGTGACTTCTGAAGTTTGTTATTTCCTTCTTGTTATTTAAAACCATCCATAAGTATCACTACAACTATGTCAACTATAATCTCTCCTACAGGAATAAATTTCACCTTGTTTCTAAAACATCTATGTTTACATAGGACTAGAAGAATGCTGAAATTGGACTCTGGGCTCCTAAGTCACTCAGGTATTTCTGAGTAACATATATTTTCTACAAGAAATAAAAAAGATTGTGTTATAATAATGCCAGTAAGGAAACAGCAGTTTGTAAGCTGACTAAAATCTCAAATGAAGGGCACAGTATTACTCAGAGAAAAACCCCTCTCACAAACAGTTTCTGTATTGAAATTATTTGTTTTAGTATCAATAGGAAATGTCTATGTTATCTAAAATATCAGATGGGGATGATTAAAAGAAAATTTTCATAGATTAGTCAAAACACATGAAGAGGCTTAAAAGGAAAGGAAAAACCAAACAAACCCCACAGCGAAACAAACTCTGGGGCTCAAACTGAACACTTTATAACGCATTCAGATCCTGTAGTCCAAAGAAAATCCAACAACCAAAGAAAATCCCTTACAAAAATTAATTATTTTTTATTCACATCATCCTTTAAAAAGTGCATGCAATAATGCCTGAGATCACACAGTGAACAACGAGGAGAGAATAAAATATTGATCTGTTGCTCATTATGTGAGTGCTGACTGCCTGCCTGCCAGGACAGGGATAGCTGGCTAGTTGTAGATGTACTGGGGGCTCACATGGATCACCCAGATCAGCTGTACATGGATTCTTCCGAAGAGCAGACTGCCCATTGCAAGAGACCTTGTTGGCAGCATATTATTACTCTGATTTTCTCTGGGAATCAGCAGAACAGAAGCTAAGCAGAGAAAAAGAGAAGAAAGAGTCTGGAGGCTAGGATGGGGAAGTGGAGGAAAGATGAAAACATACAAGCATGAAGGAGCTGTGGGGAAGAAGAAATGGGAAGCAGAGGCAGAGCGCTGTCAGGGTTCAGCTCACCAGGGTTTCTTTGCAAATGTTGGGAGTCCTTTACTTAAGCATTTCTGCTGGCTGGAAACTGGCTCCTTTTCCATAGTATTCCTTCAGAAGAGGCATCACCAGTTTTGGTGCTTTCAAACTGAAGGGTCATGTTAGTAACCACAAGTATGAGTGGGAAATGTGTGAAGCACAGTAACATTAGGTGGAGTCCATTTTACTCCAACTTCAGTTCTTTACACTGTTTCTTGCCAGATGGAGTCCCTGCGCTCTTTAGCAGAGCATTTGACTCAGTATTAAGTATAGGATACTTTTTCAATTAACTTCAATTGTCTTATATGTGAACGCTGACAGGAAGCTTTCCATAAGTGAAAAATTCAGTCTGCTACAAGTGAGAAATTAAGGAAAGAAGTGTCATGTCACTTCTTTTCATCTAAATGTCCCCTGAAAATTTGACTGATAGGACCAAAACCTCTCCTTTGTTTGTCTTGCATAAATGGATTTCATAATAATATTTTTTCTACATAAAAGTAGATTCTACTATCTCACTAACATTTAGATCTTTGTCAATGAATTTCAATTTCTTGCAAAAAAAGTTACCAACAAGTATTTCAAATGCAAAATCATACCTCAATTCCAATTTCAAATCCACCACCAAGGCCAGCAATTCCTATTGCAGAAGGAGCAGACCAGGCTGTCGCGTAAAATAAGATAAATTTACGGAATTTTAACCATATATTACAAGAAATACTCATTTTATTATTACACTTAAAAAAGCTAACAAATTCTCTATTTAAAACTATGTTCAAAACCACTACAATAGATTCATAACTATAATGCTTCATCCTACAGGAAAGGATTTAAGAAACACAAACCCTCATGATCTAAACAATTCCTTGTTACACATTATTTATCATATACTTGTTCATAATCAGATATAATAAATTTTTTAAATGAATTTTATACTACCTACTTTTATATTTCATCGTTTTCCACAAAGATACTGAAAGCATTTACATTTGGTCAAACAAAGGTACAAAGATTTGAAAACAGCTTTCACACCAAAAATTGTCACCTGTCACCTACTTGCCTGACTCATCACACATCTCCTGTTTGATGCTGTGAAAAGAATAATGAAAAAAAAATTTTATCTCTTTTAATTCTCTCATGAAGTAGAAAAGAATAATATCCACTTACTTCCATTAGGAAGACGAGCTAATACAATTCCACTTCCACCTCGAGCAGTCACCAAAAATCCAGCTTTGATAACAGACAAAACTGCAAGGCCTTTGGCTTTAGCTATTACATGAGCTGAAACAGCAAAATCATTTATTCAAGACCTTGTAAGAAAAGTTCTAAGGGAAGGGGAAAACAAAACTCAACATTTAACAAATTTGAACACAAGAGCCAAATAATTGAAGCAAAAGCTTAAAGAAAACTGCAAAAAAAGTTGAATTGATAATGACACCTCCACCACAGAGAACCACAAACCTAGCTGCAGGTCACACCAGCCCGTGACAATCTATACACTGCCACAACTGCTTTGCCTGTCCTGATTAGCTTGTACAGAATGAGTTTGTTTAGTGCCACACACATTGCGTGGGAGTACCCTTGGCAAGACAAACAGAAAACAGGCAGTGAATAGCTGACAACCATGTCTCCACAAATTTTTGGAGGAGTCCAAATTTAAATCGCAGCAACACAGAGCAGCCTAAGAAGTTTATATCATTAGACAGTGTTTGTGGCAACTACAGTGTCATCATCCTGCAAATTTTATTGCAGACCTTCCAGAACATAACATTTATGGATTCAAAACCACAACCAGCAACACCAGGTGGAGAAAGACACTAGGAGAAACATGGAGTTAACAACTGCAGAAATAAAGAGGACAGCAGCAAATAAGAGTGCTGAACCAGTATCAAAGGGAAAATGCACCCTGATCTCTTTGATTCAACTCATTTTCATTTAGCTAATTCTAATCAACACAGATATTCAAGAGCTAGAGCTACTATGCCAGGTTCTCTCTTAAGAAGATACATTTACAGGGTTGAGCATGAGGCAGTACATCCATCCCAGAGCGAAGCCTTCCAGTGCAGGCACCTTGTAGTGGTAAACACTCAGAAGATCTCTCCCAGTAAGTAACATCAGCCAAGAATACAGCAAACGGAAACACTTTACTTCTAAAATATTTTCAAAGAAGTTATGGCACCCAAAATCTTCATTCATCGCTAAGTTGTGGTCAGTGAAAACAGAGGGAATTGGTAAAGACAGCATGACTGCAACACAGGGGAGTGCTGAAGGTTTTAGCTGAATGAAAGCATTTTCTTTACTCACGTGGTATAATTTTATCTGGTCCATTTCTGGAAGTTATTTCTGTAAATTCTCGTAGTATTTTAGCTGCCTTTTTAGCTTCTGACTTCAGGTTGGAAGGTATAGGATTGTTCACTGTAAAACATGAAAGAAATAAATTATGGTCAGTTTAGGATATCTCATAAGAAAAAAACAGTATCATTTGTATGGGAAAAGTGGTTCTTTACAAATAAAGAGTAAATCAAACAAACACAGAACAAGCAAATATAAGAAATTATCTTCTGCATCAAATCCACATTTTGTTTCTGACAGTTTTAACTGAAGACACCACTTAGGAAAACACACAAGCCTGATTCTTTTATGCAACCTCTTTCTCTTGTACTTGTTCAGAATCCACACTGGTAACAGCAAGGGTGTTGGAGACACATCCTCAGTTGTTCCTGTCACTATTTATTTATGGGTTTATTGCATATGAATTTGTCTAATGCCTTTTCAAACCTGCTGATACTCTGCCTTCAGAATTCCTGCAGCAGCAGTTCACCTCCTACTTAAAGAAATATGTGCTCTGTTTTAAATTAATCTGCTAGTTACAGTGAATGCCTGCTAGCTCAAGTCTCACAAGTTCTGGTGAATACCTAATGCATTCAACTTATCTACTACCTTCATGCTTTTATAAATAGTCAAAGCCCCCAGCCTTCTCCACTCTTTTAGGAATCACAGCCTTCTTAGTCTCTCCTCAAGGTAGTTGCTCCATCCCTGACCACTCTAATTGCTCTTCTCCATACCACCGTCAACTCTGCTGTCCTTTGAACAGCAGAGCAACTGGCAGCTGGTGACTCATGAACACTAAAAGTTTCACACCTCTTCAGGAAACTTCTCTTAGAGAGCTAAACATGTGGCGTGTTCTGAAAGTGAAAAAAAATCTGTTTCGGACCAAGAAATTTCCTTTAGAAATCTACTTCCTGTTGAAGGTCTTATCAATATTTTCTTTCCAATGTGATCTAACATAAACGCCTCATGTATTTCAACTGAGGAAAAAGCACAGATAAGTTATGTTTATTTTATAAAGCTGCAGAGTACAGTAGCAAACACACAAAATCTTGAAATCTATCCTCCAAACCAACGAGGTCATAAAGTCTACAGAAGTATGTTTATTCCATTTTGATCTACCAGATCTGCTGTCACTAGTCAATGACTGTATAGAATCAAGTATTATAAAATATTAGTAGTTTGCAACATTATAAATACACTTTATGTATGAATGTTTCACCTGTTTTTCACCATTTTATGTATGAATGTTTGCAAAAAGAAGCCTTAGTGCAGTTAAAGAGATAGGAGTTAGTCTTGATTGTTACATCTACTAAAATCCCCCAGAGCTATCACTTAAATTATTCTTCTTTTCCTGTCTGGACATAACAACACTCACTATTTCCCAAATTTATCAGCAACTAACTGTCCAGCTAGCACATGAAAGATGCATCTAGTCTCATGCCACATCTCTGAAAGAAACTAGCGACATCATTTCTGTAAAATTCTACTGTTCCCAAATTCACAAATACATAAAAAAGACTGTGCATAGAGAAACAACCTTCAGTTGAAAGTGGACTATTTTATAAATTGGCATTCCCTGAACATTCATTCATCTCTTCACTCCAGGCAACATGCCCACCCAAAACCAAGAAGGTAAGGACTAAATATATTTTGAGATTACATCAATGAAGCTTAGAGAGCAACTCAGCTCAGGCCAAGTGAAGCGCATAGCAGCAAGTCAGCCAAGTTTCTGTCCAGGCTCCATTGACCAGAATATGATACACCTCCACTTTTCATGAGAAGCATATTCCTCCAGTATGTTCTCCACACAAGAAGGAAGATTCCACGAATAAGAGAGATTTTGACAGCTGAATGTCTGGATTAGCGTCCCCTGAGACAGCTTGCAGCAACATTTGGCTTTGGTGAAGATGCAGCAGGTATAACCTTGGAGAGTTTGAAGTGACATCAGTCATCAGAAAGCAGACATATCAGCCTCTCTGGGAACAAAAGGAAATGTATAGAATGCAACAGACTCTAAACCACACTGCAGCATCAGAGTAGAAATACTAATTCTATCTCCTAATCATCCCTTCTCTTTTCAGAAAATTAAGATGATAGGCAAGACCCTGAGTATGAAAGGATAGGAGGAGATGAAGCTCTAAGAGCTCAGGATATTCTGAAAAGCTCTTGGCAGATGAATTTTCTCTGATGGTTACAATACTAAAATTGTCAAACTGCTTGCAGGAGTTTTGAACATGCATTTCTTCTGTGGTTGGAAGGCTTCCCCAGGCTGGAACACGGCTATACGGCAAAAAGAGAGGCCAGTGTAGCCCAAATAAAACAAGAACTCACAATTGCTTTTGGTAGATTTACAAACCAGGGTGGAGCAAATGTCTCCATTACTTCTGTTGTTGACACTTTACTCCGCATTTTCAAGGTCAGATGGCAAATATGACCAGCACATTGTAAGAGAAAAATAAGATTACTGCTTTTGTATGGAGATACATTGAGGCAGTCCCAAAAAGCATACTGCAACACCATTCTTCTCAAGCACGCACGAAGAATAAACCTAGCATATTATAATTTGTAACTAACAATTAACACTGTAATACACAGTGTATGTCCATTTTCAAAATCGGGTGAAAATTTCTATATGCAGGTTTTCACTTAATATTTGCAAGTCTTGAGGTCTCAGGTTTGGGAAGGGTCACCTACCCAGTCTACCCAAAATTTACATTTCACGATATTTAATTATTCTTATGGCTCAGTAAGATTAAATTGTGGTAAAATGCACAGTTATCTGCCTGACCATGCAGGACATCTAGCAAAGTGATTAAGACAATAAAAATGTGTACACTGGAGATAAAAAAACACTGGGGAGATGAAAACATCAGGGAGTTAAAAAACATTACTGAGCAAAAAAGCAAGCATTATCCAGCTTCTAGATTAGAGAAATAAAATAAACTTCTGTGCCCTTCTCAAACTCTTCTTCCTTGTCTTCACATGCATTCCTTCCTCCCCTTCGCTTCTCTTAGGCTAATCTGAGAGTCTGGAGAAACATCTCCAATTATTCTTCCTACTACTACTTATTTCATACGGATTAGAAGAGAAATCCCTTAGCTAAATCCATAGAGAAAACATGAGGTGTTTTCAGACCTAGAAGTCTGCAAACAGGAAGACTAGAGTGAGGAAAAAAAATAAAATCACTATACAGTTTTTGTAAGCATTTTCAGATTCAGAATTGCTTCAGAAAGATTTGATGGTTACCAGAAAACTCTGTGTGCATGGCACGGTGCACGTAGGAGCTACTATTTAATTGAAGACAATTCAAAGCTGAACTTCAGGAATCAGCAAAGATAATACTGTTACTACCTCACTGTCCTTTTACCTCTCAATACATAACACCTCTCATAACATAACATAGTCAAAGGTGTCCCTGCTTATTGCAGGAGGGGTTGGATTAGATGTCTTTTTCCCTTCCAACCCAAACCATTCTATGTCTTACCTGCACTATGATTCCAAAAACTGTATTCTAAAATACAAACTTTCCACAGAAAAACAGCATTATTTAAGCAAATTGAAAACTAGGTATTTTCACTCCAAGTCTTCTAAAAGGGTATTTTTTTTTTGTGCCACATAGTGTGGGGTACCTTTATTACCAGGGAATGGAGAAACTGGAGAGGCATTCATCTAGCTGTACATTACAACAGCAAGCACAGCAAAGCTTAACTTCCCATCCTCAAACTAGCAGCAGAAACTTCACTTTCTCCCTGTATCACTTGTTTCCTGCATCATTATTTCTTTTGCACTCCTCGGGTAGCTACAGGAATTTACTTTTCCATTATACCTTGTTTTTTCCGTTCTTGCCACAGACTGAAGTAATGCAGGATTATTTTTCTGGACTAAGACACAGCAGGTGGATTTGACAACAACATTCTGCCAGTTAATTTGCATGTGGCTCGACTTCTGCACTTTCAGAAGCTAAGAAATGGATGATATTTTTAAAGCACAACAGAGGTACAGAAAGGGGAAAAGGAAAGGAAAAAAGAGCTTGAACACACTACCAACTGAAAGCTACACCTTGTAGAGAAGGGCTGCAAGTAAGATTTTAATTTAGACAGTAGCAGGCATGAAAATTAAAGTGACATTAATTGGCAAGCAAACATGGCACAGAGAAGTTTTAACAACAATAAGCCACCTGATTAAACACTTTCATGCTGAAAACCAACACAGTTACTCAAAGTGGTAACCATATCATTCTTTCCCCAGTGGCTCACTTTGAGCTCCTTTATTTACTTCCATAACGTTGTGTAGATACTAAGGAACTGGCAGGATGCCTACAGGACCCTTGACAAACTGATGACTTGTTTAAAAAAACAAAACCCAAGCAAATCCACACCCTGACCTTAATTATGTATAATATGATGCCTGATAAGGCCTGGATGGACTCCCATTTTGGTGACAGAACCACAGCAGAAGAAATATAGTATTTTTATCACTGAGGAAAGGGGGAAATTTGGCTCTCCCTCTTGGGCTATGCCACACTTTAGATTTTGTTGACAGAGTTAAGGATTTTATAAGGACAGAGTCAACAACCAGCACTAAAAAGGCAAAGTATAATGGTTCGATATATAGTGTATACATAGTACAGCTGAGGTCTGACTCTTAAAATTAAATTTTAGATCAATCAATTTCATAAAACTTTGTCCTAAGGCAAAGAAAATTATTGGTTTTTCAGTAAAAAAACCCCAGTAAATCAAAAATAGCAAAAATATGTCAGACAATTCAAAACTAGTTATTCACTTTAAAAAAAAGGGACATGGAGGTTTGCATTACAAAATGGTGGCATCCGTCCCAAAATACAATAGAAATAAAATAAATAAGTATCATAGTGAAGGTGGAGGAGTAAATTTGTGCTTCTATTTATTTTAATCACTCTATAAAGAGACCAAACTGTAAGTGGGATTTCTCTGACCTCAACAATGATTTCAACTTCTGTTCATCTATCAAATTGTCTTCCTCTCCCTCAAGCTTACCTTAGAATTTGAACTGTAAAATTAGTTCCTTAGAAACTCATTTAACCGCGGAAGTCTATAGAAAAAATCATTTAGACATATCTGCTTTTTAACAAAAATACTGTATGAAATATTTAGACATAAGCAGAATTTCCGTGTTCAGTTTACCCCATCAATAACATACGTAATAACCCCGTAGCACTGTCTTCACTATTAGCTTTTAAGTATGCATATCTAATTGTCTGTTTTGTATTCAGGCACTGCTCAGGAAAGAGGTAACCAGGAGCAATAAGACAATAATATCTATCAGGAGGATACACTGACTGATAGATTTGGAATGCCGTGACCAGCGAATGCTCAGCTGGGACCAAGCTTCATTTGCACTCCTGCTTGTTGTTGAAAGGAGCAGATATTGAGCATATGTGAGTCAGCAACACAAACCCCATGGGGGAATATCACACCAAAATTGATTAACTGCTTAATTTGTAAGCTGATGAGGCAAGTGCGTCAGCCTCTAATTTACATTCTGACTAACAGTAATAATTTGCTGGCTGAACATTTGGTGAAATTATCTGAGCAAGGTGCATTAAAGAATAACTAAAGCCTTTTTACTTAAAAGCTTTAACTAATTCTGATACAATCAAAATTATGCTGAATATGAACAGATGAAATAAAGCATAGTGGCATTACGAGAACCCAAATATCAAAAGTACAGTTTCAAAAAATGGATGACAAAAGGGAGACAAAGACTTGCATGCAAATTTCACACATATGTTTCCCACGTATGTTTGAGCTTTGAAGCATTTGGTGAAAAGTGGTTTTGTGGGGTTTTTTTGGCTACAAAAAGAAGAAAAAACAATGACAACTATCTCTATAAGTCTCAAACAGTTATTCAGTCTTTACTTTCACTTCACTAAAAAGTTGTTCAGAAGCAGCACAAGAATACATTAAGGCATAGCCGATTTGCAACTACCCATGGTTACATCAGGAACATCAATGCTAAAAGGCTTGTATGAACAGAGAACATTCAAAATTATGAACATTCATAAACATGGAAACTAGCACAGTCAGAAAAGCTAAAGAACGTTCTAATGGGAAGGAGAAACCTGAAAAACAAGACCGTGCAGCATTGGAAAAGGGCCTAAACAAGAGATTGCAATTTGGCATTACAATTAAAGAGATTAATGCAATTTTGGTTTTGCAAATGTGTAACAACATGATACTGTGGTAGCCAGTTCCAGCCTTGGGATTCATCTGGTACTTGGAGTTCCTCGAACAGCATGCCAGATGTGCATTGTAAGCATTTTGCCCAGCCCAAGAAAAAGTGATGTAATACAGAGCTGTGGACGACAAGCAGCAGCCTATGCTAAACGTGTCTCTATGAGTCTCTCTCCAATCATGATTTCCACCACTTGAAGCCAATGACTGAAAGCAAAGAAGCCACGTCAATGAAATGTCAAGAGAAGATCTGTGGAGATCAAGGAAATAGCAGAATAAGTTGAAAAGGAACCTACAGGAAAAGGATTTTAAAAAATAAAGGCAATAACGACCCTCTTTAGTTGAAATCCAGCAGGCTACTAGATTGGATCAGCAGACTGAGCTCCTTACTCCTGGTTTTGGAACCAACAGCAAGACGCAGATACTGTTTCCTCCCGATTCCAAGGACCATGAACAAGGAAAGGCTCAGAACGTATGCTTTGATCATCCTGCTACAAAGGACTAATGGCAGGCAAGGAGTCTACGAAGCAGTAGCAGGGAATGACAAAAGCATTACTGACACACTGGTTATACCAACCGGCAAGGTTGTACAATTCTGACATAGGCACCTCGAGAACAGCAAGGGAGACAGGAGACAACAGGTAAAACATCAGTGCAAGGCAAAGGAAGCAGAGATGAAAAGTAGAAAACAGGGTCTCTGTCGAGTGAAGTTTTTCACTAAGCTCATGCATTTCTACCACGATCTTTGTAACTTGGATTCCTGAAGTTTTACCAACTTCCATGCTTCACTGTTCACCAACAACACTGCTGTGAGAAGTTACTGATATGTCAGTGACAGTACAAGTTATGGCAGGGTACAAGTACTACAGCAAGCACTACATGGCCTTGCAGAGTGTCAGATGAGCAGCACTGGAAGACTCTAATGTGTGCTTTCACAACCCTAATGGTTTTTATACCGTGAATTAATGTAACTACACTTTCCTCCTTCCCCACCCTGGATAACAAGTTGTTTACTGGATAGTATTGCATTAAGCTGGCACTGGTAGTGGTGAGAGAGGCAGAACAGATGAGAAAGGTCTGCAGAACATGCAGCTAACAGCAGACAGAAATCAAGGAATTGGAAGTATTTTAAGGTTTAACTAAGACAGATGGAAATATATTCTTTCCAAACACTCCAGTGGAAGGAAGTAAAACAGTGCTTAAAAATAAAGCTGAAAATGAAAAAAACCCCACTCTTATCCATGTTAAAACCAGCCTGTTTTTCCTTGGTTTACCTGCAATAACCTGCTAAAGTTAGCTGTTGACGACAGCCTGTGCCCAGGAAAAACCTCATGAGCATACTGAAGCTACAACTAAATTCAGCCTTCAAGAATTCAAATATGCAAAAGGAATGACACATAACAGAAGACAGTACCTTCTCTAAAAGGAAAACGGCCCAAAAATTCTGTATTTCAAAGAGGAGAATCTCACAGACATTTCTATCAATACAGAAAGCTGAGATATTTACAGCATTTTGAACAATTTTTTAATGGAGAGCATTATAATAAGAAATTATTATAGAATTTGTGAAGCTTATATTTCCACAATTACATATATTTATACATTTAAATCACAGCAATTTGTGTGGAGGGAGGAATAACAAATGCCATTAAGATAAATACTTCAGAAAACCTTTACGCAAACTTGCATCACATCTGTATGGTTATTGCAAGACAGCTAAGAAGTCAGACAATGAGAAGAAACACATGCATCTACATTTGGATTTTGGCATGCAAAGTATGAAAGTATGAAATCAACCCAAAATACAAAGAATCACAAGTCTTTATTGAAAAAAGAACCATTCCAAACACAGAAGACTTTTCATTGATAGAAATGAAATAATGGAGAGAGATGACCAGATTTCTTCCTCTGTTCTCACCTCTAGAAGTCTTTTGAGTTTTGGGGGTTTTGTGTGTGATTTTAGTTTTTTTTTAATATATTGCTATGAGTTATGGAAATCAAAATACTTCTGAAGATAACTCAAAGGAAGTCAGAATTATCAGAGGCCTGTAAATGTGGCAACTCTAAACCTGGAGAGGCAAACTGCCTCACTCCAACCTGCACGTGCACTATGTCTACCATTAGCTGGTACTCTAAGGTGAGTAACTCTTCACAGCCTTTATCAGAGAATTATTGAATGGTTTGTGTTGGAAGGCACCTGAAAGATCATCCAGTTCCTATAATGGGCAAGGACACTTTCCCCTAGACCAGGTTGCTCAAAGTGCCACCCAATGTGGCCATGAACACTTCCACAGACGAGGTATCCACAACTCCTCTGGGCAACCTGCTCCCAGTGCCTCACCACCCTCACAGTACAGAATGTATTCCTAACACCTAATTTAAATCTCCCCTCTTTTAGTTTAAAATGCTACACCTTGTTCTATCACTATCTGCCTGTGTAAAAAGTCACCTTTTAGGCATCACCTCTACATCTTTTTATAGGCCCCCTTTCAAGTACCAGAAGGCCACAATGAGGTCTCCCTGGAGTTGTCTCTTCTCCATGCTGAACAAACCCAGCTTTCTCAGCCTGTCTCCATAGGAGAGGTGCTTCATCCCTTTGATCAACTCTGTTGCCCTCCTCTGGATTTGCTCCAACAGGTCCACATTTGTCTTGTGCTAAGAACTCCAGAGCTGGATGCAGCACTCCAGGTGGGGTCTCATGACAGCAGAGTAGAGGGGCAGAATCCTGTCCCTTGCCCTGCTGCCCACGCTGCTTTGGATGCAGCCCAGGGTGCAGGTGGTTTTCTGGGCTGCAAGTGCACACTGCCAACTCATGTCCAGCATTTGTCCACCAGAACCAAGTCCTTCTCAGCAGTGCTGCTCTCAGTTCCTCTCCCAATCCGTACCTGTATCTGGGATCACCTTGACCCAGGTGCAGCACCTTGTACTTGGACTTGTTGAACTTCATGAGGTTCTCGTGGTATCACTTCTCAAGCTTGTCCAGGTCCCTCCCTCTCCATGGCATCCCGTCCTCATTGTATCAATGGCACCACTCAGCTTCGTGTCATCAGCAAACTTGCTGAGGATGAGCACTGAATGTAGGTTTAAGGCTTTCTGCTATGACTTTTTTAAAGGTGTAAGTAAACTTCTTCATGGTCAAGTTTTTATGCTGTTGTACTCTAAGCAGAGGTATTTTGTAAACTCAGGCTTACAGAGATAGAAATTGAGATGTTAGCTGATGACCTTCTTGAAAGCAAAGCAAAATTTATTTGAAATGCCATTAATTATATAAAATAACACATCAAAAATAAGATTAGGCTCTGCACAGGCTATCTGATATAAATTAAATTGTATGAAATGTGATAAAAGTAATAATGCTTGTTAGCTGTATCAGTGTGACTATTGTCATGTATAGTGTCCAAAAGCATAAAAGACTTTTGGTCAGCTCTAGTGTTTACAAGCTGCCTTTTCAAATCTTGCTACCAATTACGTATGCACTTCTAGACCACGGGGACTCAATATTTTTCACATGAAATATCCATTTTGTTAATGCTAAAATAACCCTACAACATGTAAAAAACCCATGCCCCGTTTCATCGTGGCATAATTTTTATTAATTTTCTCCACAAAGAGGAACGAACTTAACTAACTCAAGTCGATCACTTTGTAACTTTATGGGGTATCAGTCCTCAGTCCCACTTTGAATTAACTATTTCCTTGAGAAAAGTCAAGGGAAAAAACCCCTGTAACACAGAGTCTTCTGCATTATCAAAAGCATTTGACGAGTTGGGTTCCCAGCAGTTTTTGTACTGAAGTCAGCTTGGAGAAAATTCTAACTAGAGATGCTGAATTTCCCCTCATCTCTTTTTCTGATGAGAGCTGGAATACATGAGGGTAAAATGATAGTGACAAAGCTGAACAATGCACTTTAAAGAAAAATATGTTCCCCTTGTATATGGAAGACGTTTCAACTAGATGATGTTCCTTATGCCTAAGGAACTGTGGTGTGTGAAGACAGTTGATACCTGCCTGAGGCACAGAGGATTTATTCCAAAAAGCACATTAGACATCTGTTCAGCTGCACAGCAGGCAGAGTAGTGGAACACCAGTAGCTAAAAGTCTTCAGAAATTCTTGTAACCTTTAGCAATTACAAGAATTACTAAAATCCCAAGCCCACAGTTCTACAACCAAATCGTAGCCTTTGCACTAAAAGAAAGGATAAACATAAGCGGCACGGGGATGAAATCACTCCATTTGTGCAAAAAGAACCAGAAAACAGCATTTTCAAGAATACAGAGACAGTGGTGTGCTCTAAAACAAGCATGAAAGGCGGAGTTATCCTGGGGGTTGTCTGAGACTCACATGTGAACTCTAGCAAGAATTTGTACTACAAGAATTGCAGGCTTTGGCTCAAAACACGCCACCACACCTATCCACCCTACACCCATGCCCCAGGAAACTGTCTACTTGAAACCTTTTTAGTAAGTCTTTCATATACACTTATTATAATATGTTGGATGTGTAAACAACTGGCTCCAAAGGAGTGATACCCACCAAGCAAGATAAGCAGCATGACTGAAGCTAAGTCAGAGCTACAAATTCAGTTCTACCTGTCTCATCTCATCTTAATACAAGAGTTGGCATGATATGTGAAATTCAGACAGGGGGGTAAGAGGAAAATCCCAGAGGGAATCCCAATTTTGACTTGTTAACTCTATTTTAATCAAGAAGAATAAACTTCAAGGCAACTCAACATTATTACCACTTGCACAGAAAAGCTTTAACTAAAACAAGGCTGTTTTTATACAAAAATCCTAAACAAACATTTTGTTTTTCTTCTCATCAGGGCCAGAAGTACAGAGAGAACAAAAATGTAACGCATGAAACCCAGATGTGCATTACACAACAGCCCTCTATGCCACCATGAAAAAATATTAACTACCTTAACAAAATAGACTCTGCTTATTTCCCAATGAAAATACTTAACACTTCTGTCAAGAAAACTGTCACCATCATTCTGATTCTCATTTCCACACTTCATAGATGTCCCAATTCACTATGTGCGTGAATCAAATCTAAGAAGTCACCAATTCCCACAACTAATTAATTCCTACAATTAATCACACAAGAAACATTTCCTCAAGCTAAAAGGAATAAACATTTTAAAAGTGAAGGTGCTTGATATTTATTAATCAAGAATTTGAAGAGCCCTAGTTCTGCCTAAATTCTTAGATTATCTTGTTCACAAGAGTGTTTCTTCTCCACTAAGTCATACAGGTTATCCTTCATAGCAGCCCTGCATTACAGGCTCTCCTACAACAACGCAAAAGCCTCCAAAATACGGAGAGCTTATTACATCAGAAATAGTAATTCTTAATGGTGAGAAACCATGATACAATGCAAAGAACAACAGTGAATTCTATCACAGTTCATTTCAAAGGTATGAAGTTGCCATTAGCTGAAGAAGGCACAAACTGTATCTCTCTTCCACTGCTGAAGGCTGAAAATGACAGAATAATTTCGGTTGGAAAACACCCCTGAGATCATCAAGTCCAACCTGTAACCAAACAACACTTTGTCAACTAGACCACAGCCCTAAGTGCCACATCCAGTTGTTCCTTAAACACCTTCAGGGATGGTGACTCCACCACCTCCTTGGGCAGCCTGTTACAATGCTTGACAACCCCCTCAATGAAGAATGCAGGACAACACTTTAGATAAGGATCCTCCTCAGTCCGCTCCCCAAGACAGGGAAACGTGACTTTGCCCCAAAATTAGAGCTAGGCTTGTGCCTACATGTGACATACACAGATACAAACACCGGGCTTTATAGGAACTCCAGGATGGCCTTTCAAAGCATTCACCTCTATAAAGAGCCCCACCTTCCCCAGCCCACAGTGATAGGAAGCGGGGTGTAGGGGGGGAATCTGCTTCCAATGTCGACACCTCAAGGGACTTCACTTGACAGAAAGCAGGACTAAAGGCACTCTGCACTGCTCACGAACATGATATGGCAGAGCCACACGTGAGAATGACACAACTGACTCATCTCGCCCTCCTTTGCCAAGGCCGTGTCTGACAAGCGAGCAGAGCCCTGGCCCCTGCCTGGCTCCACCACCTCGCACTCCCGACACCTGTGAGCTGGCCTGACAACAGCAGGATGCTGCAGGCGCCAGGGGCAGAAATCGCATTGCTGATTACCAATCGCTTCCACTGCAAAGTAAAAAAAACTAGATAATTTTTAAAAAATGTGGTTGTACAACAGTATTTACAAAAGAAACAGCGTACACAGGACAGCATTGCAAGCTGCATACAAGGAAATGTGCAGTTTCTTCCGCAGCAAATGTTATATAAGCTCTTCAGCTTTCATTTGAAAGTCACAGATCTGGCAGAAAATTAAGAATCCGGCTTTTTTTATTCAACCTCCAAAGTGCTGCGTTTTGACCAAAAGACCAGCCAAACAAGTCTTTAAAAAGCAGCACAGGAATCCAGCCTCGGACACACCCTGCCGCGGCGGGGCTGTGTCTGCTGGTGTTACAAAACCCAGCCAGGTACACAGATAGTGTACAAGATAGCCCAGCAGAAAAAATAGAAATAAATACATATAAAAGTTTTAAGGAGTATATAATTAAATATGAATAAAATATATGCATATATATATCTCTTACAGTAGGTATATATAGTCTATCTATATTAGACATAGATATAAAATACAACTAAATAAAACAAACCAAAAAACAGACACTCGAGCTGCCCTGGAAGGCGAAGTGCCCGTGAGCCCAATTTCACCAGCAGCCTGGCGAGGCCAAAGCCGCATTCGACGCTTCTTAGATTTTTACGTGGAGGACGCAGCACATGCTGCGAC
>VWZW01008215.1:0-24065 GCA_013397115.1 Edolisoma coerulescens | reverse complement strand
CGCTCACCTGCCGCGGGTGAGGCGGGCGGGGCCAGGGCGGCTGCGAAGCGCCCGCTCCCCTTCCCGCCAGCGGCTCCACGGCGGCACCGGTACCGCCCGGTGCCGTCCCGTCCCGTCCCTCCCTTCCCGCTGTCCCGGGCACGTTCCACACTTCTCTCCTTTTTCCCCCTCAAAACAGGCAAATCCCGCAGCCGCCTATAATAGCCGGTGCCGTAAAGCGAGGCGCGGGCGGCGCGACAGCCGCGAGGTCCTCTCCAGCGAAGATGGCGGCGGGGGAGGCGAAGTCGGTGCTGTTCGTGTGCCTGGGTGAGCGGGGCGAGGGGCGGCCGCTCCCGCGCTGCTCCCGCTCTGTGCCCGCCGCTCCTCGGCCGGGGCACCGGGGGGGTTGGGTGGGAGCGCGATGAGCGAGGGCCCGGACCGAGGGAAGGGCGGCAGGCCCACCGCGGTGCCGCAGGCGTCCCGCCCTCGGACGGTTCCGCGGGTTTCCCTTTTCGCGGAGGGTCGGAGTGGTAGCCAGGAAGGGAGGCAGAAAGCGGAATCCACCTGCATCCTTTCTGTGATAGGAATAATGAGGAAGAGCTTAGCATTGAGGGTGGCAGAGCACTGGAAGAGGTTGCCCAGGGTGGTCGTGGAGTCTCACTCTCTAGAGACATTCCAAACCCACCTGGACGCGTTCCCGTGTAACCTGCTCTGGAGTCCAGGGGGATTGGACTAGATAACGTCCAGAGGTCCCTTCCAACCCTAATAGTCCTGTGATTCTGTGAAATCAGTAGGAAACAGGGAAGGAAGTAAAATCCAGTGTTGACAAACGAGAAGCTTGTATGTGGGGAAGAGCAACACCTAAATAGGCATAAACCAGCTCTGACCTAAGGCTGCTGCTTGGGGGCAGCACGGTGAGGTGGCTTTGAACAGCTTTCTGAGATGGGTTGTGCAGCACTTGGCTTCTGGAACAGCGGTATGAGAACGGGGGTGCTGCCCGCAGGTTTGCTGCTGCGAAC
Organism: Edolisoma coerulescens; assembly: GCA_013397115.1. Taxonomy (NCBI): domain Eukaryota; kingdom Metazoa; phylum Chordata; class Aves; order Passeriformes; family Campephagidae; genus Edolisoma; species Edolisoma coerulescens. The sequence continues at coordinate 23,067 of VWZW01008215.1, read as the reverse complement.
ACCTGACATGGGAAAGGGAGAGAAAATCACAAGAACCACTGAAGTTAATGTAGCAGCCGCTGTAAAAAGAGGGAAAGAAGGTTAGGACTTCAAGTAAGAAAAATTACTTGGTGGGGGCTGATCTGTTATGATCTAATCATGAAATTCTTGATCTGTTAGGAAAATGAATGAAAAGAATAAGACTTTTCTGAAAGGCTACCAAAATGAAGAAATAGGAAATTTTCTTTTACTGATATTCTGTATGTTTAAGTTGTAAATCTTGTCATGCAAAGTCATAGAAAACAGAAGTGTAGACGGGATCAGAAATCACTTGAATGCTTTCCTGAAGCTTAGGACAATTAATTACTGGTAAACAAGATAATCACAACCAGCAAATAGCTAACCTGACTACACAGATTACAGAGCCATGTCACATTTTGTACATGCTTTCTCTAAACTTCTGGTTTCTTCAGGCGATAACAAGCTGGATGGCTCTCTGCTCTGCTGTAGGAGGGCTGTTAACATTATCTTCTTCCTAGTGCATATAGTCTTACCTATGTGCTGTGAATCCCTGGCATTTTGCCAAGTTTGTTGCAAAACCATTAGTTAATGTTTGGACTTTTTGCTCTCCGTTTTTTTTTTTTGTTGTTGTTGTAATAGGAAACATGCAGATTAACTGAATAGCAAACTGAGAGTTTAGTTTTGTGAAATATGTTCTGATGTTTACCTTAGAGTAAAATCAACCGCTAATAATAATCCAGGGAAAACATCCTGTAGTAAGGGATTATCAGTTGCTGTGTGTTTGGAAGCTAGTGCTCTATACAAATGTTGTTGTATAAAAACATCTTAATTAATATGAATCCTCCTTCCCAAATACGATGTTCTGGAGACAGTGGTAATCACCGTCCCTGTGTGCTGAAGGGGGAGCCAGCAGGGAAGAAGGCCGGCCTGGCTGAACAGGGAACTCTGGATGGAACTGAAGGAAGAAAGGAGAGATTATGACCTTTGGAAGAAGGGGTAGGCAACTCAGGAGGACTAAAGGATGTCATGAGGTTATGCAGGGAGAAAAATTAGGGGGTCCAAAACCCAGCTAGAACTTAAATTGGTTACTGCCCCAAAAGACAAAAGAAAATATTTCTGTAAATACATCAGCAGCAAAAGGAGGGCTGAGTAGAGTCTCCATCCTTTATTGGATGCAGGAGGAAACAGTGACAAAGGATGAGGAAAAGGCTGAGGTATTTAATGCCTTCTTTGTCTCAGTCTTGAACACTAAGACCAGTTGATCTCTGTGTAGCAGCCCCCTGAGCTGGAAAACAGGGATGGGGAGCAGATTCATAGAACAGAATCACAGATTCACTAAGGTTGGAAAAGACTTCCGAGATGATCAAGTCCAGCCTTGGACCAAGCACCAATCTGTCAACTAAACCATAGCACTAAGTGCCACATCCAGTTAGTTCTTGAGCACTTCAGGGACAAGGACTCCCTCACCCTGCTGGGCAGCTCCTTTCAATTCTTAACCACCCTTTCAGTGAAAAAATTCCTCCTGATGTCCAGCTTGAACCTCTCCTAGTGCAGCTCAAGTCCATTTCCTCTTCTCCTACTGTGAATGGCCTGGGAAGAGACCAACTCCTACCTGTCTACAGTCTCCTTTCAGGCAGTTGTAGAGAGCAATAAGGTCTCCCTGAGCCTCCTTTTCTGCAGGTTAAACAACACCACCTCCCTCAGCTGCTTCTCACAGGACTTGTGTTCCAGACCCTTGACCAGCCTTGTTGCCCTTCTCTGGACACACTCTAGGACCTCAATATCTTGTAGTGAGGGGCCCAGAACTGAATGTAAGATTCAAGGTGTGGCCTCACCAGTGCTGAGTACAGGGGGACAATCACTGCTGTGGTCCTGCTGGCCACACTATTGCTGATACAGGCCAGGGTGTCACTGGCCTTCTTGATCACCTGGGCACACTGCTGTCAGCTGGCTGTCAACCAGCACCTCCAGGTCCTTTTCTTCCAGGCTGCTTTCCAGCCATGGTTCCTGCACTGAGGGAGCTGCTGGAAGTGCTCACCGAGCCTCTTTCAATCATTTACCATCAGTCCTGGTCAGCTGGGGAGGTCCTGGTTGACTGAAGGTTGGCAAATGTGACACTCATCTACAGGAAGGTTTGAAAGAATGATCTAGGGAACTGCAGGCCTGCCAGCCTGATGTTGGTGCCAGGGAAGGTCATGGAGCAGATCATCACAAGTGCCATCGTGGCACAGGACAACCAGGGCATCAGGCCCAGCCAGGATGGGTTTAGGAAAGGCAGGTCTTGCTTGAACAACCTGATTGTCTATGACCAGGTGACCTGTGTAGTAGATGAGAGAAAGGCTGTGCATGTTGTCTACCTGGACTTCACTATAACCTTGAACACCATTTCCCACAGCATTCTCCTGGAGAAACTGGCTACTTAAGGCTTGGATGAGTGCATTGTTTCCTGGGTAAAAAACTGGATGTGTGGGCCCAAAGCAGAGGTGAATGGATTTACATCCGGCTTGATTTACATCCAGCAGCTGGTTATGAATAGTGGTTCCTCAGGGCTCAGTATTGGGATTAGTCCTTTTTAATGTCTTTATCAATGATCTGGACAAGGGGATTGAGGGCTGCTGTAGTCAGTTCACAGACAACACCAGGTTGGGTGGGAGTGTTGATCTGCTGGAGAATAGAAAGGCTCTGCAGAGGGAGCTGGACAGGCTGGATCGAATCCAATGATACGAGGTTTAACAAGACCAAGTGCCAGGTCCTGCCCTCGGATTACAACAACCCTCTGCGGTGCTACAGGCTGGGGACAGAGTGGCTGGAAAGCTGCCCAGTGGAAAAGGACCTGGGGATGCTGGCTGACCAAAGCTGAACATGAGCCAGCATGTGCCCAGGTGGCCAAGAAGGCCAATGGCATCCTGGCCTGTATCTGCAATGGAGTGGCCAGCAGGACCGAGGTGTTGCTGCTTGTAGCAGGATTGGTGAGAAGCAACACTGATTCTAGTTCTAGAAGAAAAGGCACCTTTATTTAATATTACAAACTGGTTTATATGTTAGTTCTCTAGAGTGGCACAAGGCCATTGGTCCCTGACCATCCAGCTCTTGAGAATGATTGGTTAGATCCCACAGGACCCACTTCAAAAACATTTCTCTGGTCAGTATGACAACAACCTGCACCTGCAAGATAAGGAGGATAGTTTACAGAAACTCCTAACTGTCTTTCAGCCAGTGTCTGTGAGAAAGTAAAGACTTTCTCACAGACAGAGCAGAAAGCTGGAAAATCTCTCTGCAACTCCGCTTTTGGCATCCACACCAAGGCAGCGATTGTCCCATTGTACTCGGCACTGGTGAGGCTGCATCTCAAGTGCTGTGTCCAGTGCTGGGTCCCTCAATCAAGAAAGACATTGAGGTGCTGGAGTGTGTCCAGAGGAGGGCAATGGAGCTGGTGAAGGGTCTGGAGCACAAGTCTGATGAGGGGTGGCTATGGGAGCTGGGGTTGTTTAGCGTGGAGAAAAGGAGGCTCAGGAGAGACCTTACCACTCTCTACAATACCTGAAATAAGTTAAAAGAGACAAGATGGGAAGAAATGGCCCCAAGTTGCACCAGGGAAGGTTTAAATTGGGTATTAGGAAAAATTTCATCCCAAAAGGGTTGTCAAGCATTGGAAGGGGCTGCCCAGGGAAATGGTTGAGGCTGTATAGGTATTTAACAGACACGTAGACATGGTGTTTAACGACATGGGTTAGTGGTGGACTTGGCAGTGCTGGGTTAACAGCTGGACTTGATCTTCAGGGTCTTTTCCAACTTAAACTATACTATGATTTTGTGAACAATTCATACATGTGGGTTTGTAAGCCCAAAACGGGGATTTCCACTATAACAAGGTTCTAATGCAGGAGCTCTTTTTAGTGTAACGTAATATAATATATAATAATATAATAGTTTGTATTAATTATTAAGCCTGAGGAAAGGGTGGACAAGTCAGCACCAATGTTAATAGGAAGGATTTTTTTAACCTAATGTTGTAAATAGCTTATAAATTTCCTCTTCTGTATTACGGGATTATGAAAAAAACCCCTTAGTAATATGTGGTGTGAAAAGCTAATTGACATGATAAGCACTTCTTTTTTTTCTCCAATGAAATACATACTCTTTTCAGTTAAATTTTGGAGACAACTTGTTTCTTCTTCCTGCTTTAATTTGCTTAATTTTTTTTGGTTATTCTTCAAGAGTGATACTTTTTTCCTCCTAAATTTTATATATTTATTTATAATAATAGCTGAGATTATTGCTGAAAAGAGTACGAAACAGATTTCTAGAACTGCTTTTAACTGTAATGTTCTTTGCTGGTTAATGCAGGACATTAATTCTAAAATTTGCCACATCTAGTGAGCATCCCAGAAAGGAAAAACCTTCCTGAAAAATTACATTTGCTTTCTACATTGTTTTGAAAGAAACCTATTACTGAAATATCTATTGACTGTGATCTTTGTGATGAAATAAGCATATACTCATTACACAACAAAATATAATCTAGTTAATGTGCATAAATACGTTAATGGTAAGAGTTCCTCATTACTGAGAAATAATTGAAATACCCAGCAAAATATGTAATTACAGCATATGAAAAGGCACCAGAAAATATTTTTTTCATTTAAGCAAAGAAATAATTAAAAGTGGAGGTGAATCAAAATGCAGTTTGCTCATTTTACACATACATAGCTCATGTAATTAATAGTTGAGCTCCAGAAATGGGCTTAATATGATGCTGTGTTATATAAATCAGCCTCTTTCTCTCTGATGACTTCCCCACTTTAACACAACAAGATGAATGGGCATCTTAGACCAGGCACTGGCTTACTGATCTCCTCTGTAGATAGTGGAACAGTTGTAAGATGGGTGTGTTGTTGAGCAAAGTGGGTTTGGCTGGGTCTTCAGCGGATTAATGCTTGTTGTGAATCACTGAGTATGAGTCTTGTCCCCGGGGACCTCGGTGGCATAAAATCATTTCTGAAATGGCAACTGACTTGGTGGGTATGAGGACATTAGATGACAGTTACAGAGAGATTTGTGTTTCCTGGTTCAGTTGTCACGATTCATTATATGCATTTAGATATAGCCAAATACTAGGTTTCATGGGACAAAATGCTATTTATAGCTGCAGAATGGTAAAGCAGTAGGTTGGGTAGGACGTTGAAGTCATGCTATAATAAGGATTCTTGGCAAGTTGACAAAAAAAAATAATGCCTTTTTTTTACAAAGAAAAGGAAAATTACCTTCTATGCAGTATTGGTAGTATAGCTGTAAGAATACAGTGTCTTATTTAATTTGTGTTTAGAAATGATGCATAAGTACTAGAGAGTTAAAAGCATGGTTGTAAAAGTAATCTTGGAATTGAAAAATGAGATATATGCTTAAAACATGTTAAGGGTCTGATTGTTGTGACTAGGTGCTTATGTGTTGAAAACTTGTGTTTTCCTGATGAACCTTTAGGTTGATGAGAAAAGCATAATGTACCAGCAGTTGAATAATTCAGTATAATTATTCTTGCTGCAAGGAAAGTGTTTTCAGACACACAGACATACACACACATGAATGCAAAGACCAGGGAATCTGAACTAAAATCAGTGCCTTGAATGGTTCCTCACAAAAGTAATTGAATGCTGAGTGTGACAAGATGGAAAGAACTAGGACTCGTGGTGAAGTTCTGACAGGAATTTGAGTACAGAATGGAATAAAGTGACCGGTCAGGTTTAAACACTTGTGAAGGGGACCTGATGAATGATGCAGGTGATGCTGCGAAGCATTGTTCCAGTCACTTGGATAAGTGACCATTCATGGAAAGATAAATAGAATAAAAATCAGGTTTTTGCATGTGAGAGGATGAAAACTAGTAAAGCTTTAGTAACCCGCAGACAGAAAAAGAAAGGAACAAGAGAAAAGCATTTGTTTGCATTTGGGGGAGGTCTGAAAGAAGTAAGAGAGCTGAATAAGGAACAATTAAGGTACAAAAACAGTTGAAGAGATGATTGGATCAACATACCCAGAGATGGGCAATGGACATGAGCATGAAATGGATACAAGTTGTCTTTCCTGCCAGTAGAAGCAGAGCTTCCATTTCTGTCTGGGAAAGGGTCAAAGATTAGTGCAGAGACTGGAGTAAGAACTCAAAAAATTAAGTGTTGGCTCAGATCACTGTCACTGGAGGCCTTGTGCTTAGAAAATGAGTGAGAAAACATGACTTCTTAAAAGTGATTGACAAATTGTTCCAGTACTGATTCTGTGATTGAAATTTCTTGTCCTTGAATCATTGTATTCAGAGATGTTTGTAAGATTGATTTTAGTGGGTCGACTCTAGGTACCTTGGGCACTAGTTTTCAATGACTGAAAATGTCACTACAACTTAAAAGAATTTGCAATGCAAAAAAATGAAGGGAGAAGATGGAAATTTTGAGAACTCGAATACTGATACCTTCTACATAAAGCCAGCAGGATCAGATCAGTTGGAAATACAACAAAGAAGAAAGGAACACCAGAAGAGGATAGGTAGTGAAGATAAGGTGTAGATAACATTTAAGGAAAATAATGGTTCAAGTTCAAGGAGGAAGATAGTTGCCTTATGACTTTTTGTGAAATTTCCCCTTTCACTCTCCAAATATGTCTGTCAATCCTTAACTTAAGAAGTAGTGCACATCTATGAGGAAGCATTCCAGCAAAGCCTGGAAAGACCAATGCGGGATGTAAAACTGGATCTGAAATGGATAGAAATTAGTGAGAAAAGTGACTGGAAAACAAGGATTAAGTTTGCATATGTCAGTGGGATAAGACAGGGCTTTACATCAAGCTTGAGATGAATGATAACAGTTGCAAGGAGTAAAATGGGTAAAAGTTGGTTAGGATGAAAATAGTATGGCACCGTATGTGGGGAGTTGCTGACCCCTTGGCCGCCTGGAGGCCAAGCAGGTGACTTGCTCTGAGTGTCCTGGTCTGCAGGACAGACAGCAGCTTGGCAGTCGAGTGTAGAGCAGTCTGCTCTGTGCCTCTTGTCAGGAGCTGGCAGCAGTCGATGGCAACAGTAGCGAAAGGCGAGGATAAAGGGGAGAGAGCGACTCTTTGTAGCAGCAATCCAAGACTTTATTCCCGGACCCCGAGTCCAGGGAACAGGGAGGCAAGGAGGAGGCACTATAAAGAGCCCAGAATGGTGGTTACATCATCTTTTATACAGGGGGCGGAGAAGGGCGGTACAGAGGGCTACACCACTCGGGAGAAGACATGGGGTGACAGGTACCCAATCAAAAGACCGATAGGGAGGGTCTAATTTAAACGAACCAATGGGGAATGCAGTAGGACAGAACTTTCTAGACAGTAATTGATTAGGCAATGGGGGAAATGAATAAACATGAAGGGGAAAACCAATAGGTTACCGAAGGATGAAGAGATTTCCAGAATGAGGGAGGAACCATCATATGGAGTGACACCCAGGGGGATGTGGTTTACACTTTGGTGCCACTCACGGCACCATCTTCAGACCCGCCTTCAGATCCACTGTCCTGGGCGGGGAAATCCACCCATTGGATGTCCTCATTGATCCTCAGCCCAAAGGTGGTCACTGCAACAGTGGGGAAAGAGCTTCTGTTAAGTTGGTTCTGTGATTCTGTCTCTAGTTCCCAAGAACAGATTTGAATGCTGATTGCTGTTCCGTAACAGCATTAATACCTCTGTTAATATCTGGAATATGTCATCAGGGAGGACATTAATTTTTAAGTCACAAACTGGGATAAGTGTTTGTTTCAAAAATGATACAACTGTAGTTTCTAGTTTCTGCTAGAAGTGGTAGTTAATATGTTTAATCAAGGGTGATCATGGTGCTGTTCATTATGGTGTTTTATATGATATCATTAAAGATTGTACTTCCGGCATTTATTTTAAGAAGTGAACAAGCTATAGAAGAGTGAAAATTTGGAACAAGTTCAATCCATATAAAGCAGAAGGTTAAACAAATGGAAAAAGCCATGAGGGATTTATTTCAAAAACACCATTTTGAAATTCTGGGAGCTAGCTAATGAATTACTAGGACCAAGAGTATTAATCATTGGTTTTTACTGAACTGTTGAGTGTAGTTATGAAAGTTACTGTTCATACATAGTTGTGCAGGATCATTCATACAGCAAAAAAGTTTTGTACAGGAAGAAGTGGATGGCCTCAACAACTGGTATAATGGAAGCAGAATTTAATAGGTTAGAAAAAAGACTTAAAGATCACCTGTTTGAAGCAACAAAGAAAGAGAGGGAAGGGACAAATGAAGAGTAGGGGGTTATAATCATAACTTTGATACTCATGAATGAGCCAAAGGTGATTGTAGAAGTTCTCAGGTTATTTTCAAAAGAACTAAGTACCTGTTATGGATCTTTTTTTTAATTTAAAAAACAAATTGGAACAAACTTCTCCTGTAGTGTAGTCTGTAATTTTGTTTGTCAGTATTCAAGAAAACTAAATTCAAATTAGAAGAAGTGCAAATCTGACTTAACTGGAGTGATTAGATAAGGTCAGTTAATTTCACGAGGAGATTGAGAGCTAGGTTTGTTTAGTTTAGCACAGCTATGCTTGGCAAGGGCTCTGTATCTGTTGAAGGAAAGACAGAGACTGATGTTAACCAAGATCAGATGAGCAAAGATTTCCAAGAATAAATACTAAGTTGAAACTGGAAGGTATTATGCTACCACAGGAAATTACTATCTGGAATAGCCTTTTAAGATAGATGATGCTTTTTAAAATGCAGCTTGATGTGTTTGTAAGAGGAGTGATGCTTTATGTGCTTGCAGTATCAAAGGATTGGGTTCATTGAGATGAAGGTTGTTTTCTGTCTTGTGGTGTATGTTAACATGTTTTGAAATTGTATTTTTTAATACTTAAATTGCTTACTCAAGAAGTGAGATTATTTTTTTTTACTTTATTACCATATTTTAAAGATTTTCACAATTAATAGTACTAACCTGTTTTCTCATTTAACCACATAAGGAACCCCAAAATTTTCCTGCTGTATTTTTCTTCCAAGACTGATTTCATTTCTGTGCATGAAGTAAACTAAGTCAAACAATGGAATGAGTATGTTTTCTCCTGGAAGAAGATCTACAGACATCAGAACTCACTTTGTGTTTCAGCAAGATCAATTTTTCAATGGTTAGCCTGTTCCTTTTGCCATTTAGTGATTTGATGTTCTGTAAATCTTTGACAATCAATTTGTGTTGCTTCAGACCTTCACTTCCCTCTTCGTGATTTTTATAGTTGACATGAGTGTGACAGCAAGTTGTTAAATGCCCAGGTCATAGCAGCTTCTCTCTTTAGCAATGAAGTATCCACCTTGGTGTTTTGTTTGAAAATGAGATTAACTGCTTCATGTGAAAATTTCTTTTTGCGGATGGAAATTTAGCTTAGTTCATGGGCATTTCTTTTTTTTTTACTGTTTGAGATTTGGAAATAATTTAATCAGTACTAGGAGAGTGATTTATTTAAGGGTACAGAGATGAGTTTAGCTATTTCTGTTATTTTATACTTATCTGCTCAAAAGTTGGAGATGAGCAAAGTTACACATTTTGTTGCTGGAAAATGAAGATTTGTGTGTATGAGTTACTGCTATCTGGGTGACATATCAAATATTGTAAATATCCATCTAGTTACTGAAAATTTCTGAAGGATGAAAAGGTAGAAAGAGTTAAAGTAATAGTTGAATAGGCTTTTTCTTTTTGTTGAGACACTTGATTCTTTTTCAAATATGAATTTCTGCATGCATTTTTAAGAGGTCTACCATAGATTGTTAAATTAGTTACAGTTTCTGAACAAATGTGCTGTAGATCCATTATATTTAGTTTTTAATGGGGCTATAATGCATTGTGCAAATAGGTTATTTTTGAAATCAGGTCAGATCAAGTGGCTAGTACAATTGGAGGCCATTGAAAGGAAAGACTGATTATGTATTTGTATAAATACGTTAACTGTTTGCTGGCTGATTGACAGCACTTAAGCTTTGACATATGTTAGGTTTTGTTCCTAATCCTCTGTATTTTGGACAAAAAATGTTGGGAATTTTTTTTTTCTGTGATGTCTTTAGAGCTTGTGTAATTGAATTCAGTTTTGGGGGGTTAGAATTGGTTTCTGGATGCTGCTCGAGATGAGGGCTCTGTTTGACCTGTAGTGACTTGACTTCAGTTGTCAGAACCCTGAATTCAGAGGATTTCAGCCTTTCAGTGCTGACAGGCAGTGATCCTCAAAAGCACACTGCATTTGGCCTGAGACCTTGGGAGAGACTGCAAAAATTATATGATAGCAGTGAGGTGGTTGCTGTGTAATTAAAAAGAAGTGTGTTATGTCACTGGGTGGAACATACAGAGATGTAGAATTTCTGGGATATGGTAATAAGTAATATACATGTAACAAGATGGAGGGTTTGGGGCGTAGGCTAGCTCTACTTCCTCTTCTTCTTCACAAACCTGGGTGAATTAATATTGGTTTAAAAATTCCGCAGTGCGGAATCTAACTAAATTAGTTATTAGAGGTAGATCAGTTAGCATTTTATAATTGGGTAGCTTGGGCTTTAAAAGACCTTGGAAGCCAGAACTCACGGCCATTTTCCACCTTGTTAACTTGAGAGCTCAGTCTGTGTAACTGTACTATAGATAAGAAATAATAAACAATTGAAAACAAATGAGAAGATGCAGTCTTCTGCATTTTTCATCCAATCTCCGAGTGGAAGAACCAGCAGACAGGGAAAAGAAACTTAGAAACCTGTCACTCAGTGACCAAGAGCATTTTTACTACAGGTTGTTTAGCCATTCCTCTATATTTTCACAATGGTGGTGGCTGTGTTTTGGAGTTGTCCAAAAGGTTTTGCTCACAGGGAGGTAGTAATGTAAATACTTCAGGCAAATATTCATGATTCTCCATGCATTACTTGAAAGTGGTATTAGTTGAAATTTGGCAGTGTGTAGGAAGATTCAAAGATAAAAGTTATGTGCTGCCATTTACATTCTGTAGTTCTGCCATTTAAATTCTGTAGTTCTGCTGTCATTTAAATTCTGTGATCACATATCCTTTATGAAGGAGGAGAGAGTGATGTGCTTACATAGCATTTGTCCTATTTATTCTAATGAGTTATATCTTTTCTTATAATAATAATACGCATTTCAAGAGACCAGTGGATAGTATAGAATCCCAGAATGAGTTGGGTGGGAGGGGACCATCAGCTAGATCATCTCGTCTAGTTCCAGCCCCCTGCCATAAGCAGGGATGCCTTCCACTAGACCAGATTGCTCAAAGCCCCATCCAAGCTGCTGGCCTTGTACATTTCCAGGGATGGAGCACTGCAGCTTCTCTGGGAAACCTGTTCCAATGTCTCACCACCTTCACTGTAAAAAAAATAATTCTTGTTTATGTCTAAAACAAGTTTTCTCCATTTCTGTTTGAAACAGTTGTCCCTTGTCCTATCACTACAGCCTCCTTTATATATAGAAAGGTTGCAGTAAGATCTGATCTCCCCAGTCCTTCAGACTGCACAACCTCAGTTCTCACTCAGAGGTGCTCAGCTGTCTCATCATCTTCGTGGCCCTCCTTTGGACCCACCCCAACAGCTCCATGTTTTTCTTGTGCTGGGTGCTGCAGAACTGGCTGCACTAGTCCAGGTGGGGTCTCATGAGAGCTGAGTAGAGGGGCAGAATCCCCTCCCTAGACCTGCTGACCATGCTGCTTGTGATACAGCCAAGGATATGATGGGCTTTCTGGGCTGCAGGTGCACACTGCTGGCTCATATCCAATTTCTCACCCTCCAGCGTCCCCAGGTGCTCCACCAGGCTCCTCTCAATCCCTTCATGCCACAGTCTGTACTGATTTTGGAAATTGCCCCAACCCAGGCACAGGATGCTGGGTTTTCACATACACAGTCCACATTCTATCTAAGTAAATAAAAATCTTTAATCTTATCTGGGCTGAAAAATCCACACAATTACTGGTTTTTTTTTTATTTTCAGTAGTCTGAAAATTCACTTGAATCTCTTGTTTCCATAGGAAACATCTGTCGCTCTCCAATAGCTGAAGCAATTTTCAGAAAACTTGTAACTGATGAAAAGCTTGAACATAAGGTAAGCTATTTATTTCTGTTCCAAGAAATAACTGTCTCATAGCCAGTTAGAAATATAAGCAGTGAGGAAAGAAACATAAAACTATAAATTTGTTTTTCTGTAGTGGAGGATAGACAGTGCAGCGACATCTGCCTATGAAATAGGAAGCCCTCCTGACTATCGAGGACAGAATTGCATGAAGAAGCATGGCATTACCATGAATCATATTGCCAGGCAGGTACTGTACCTTAATCTTCTTTAAATCTGTGTATATATTTGTTTTGTTGTTACAGTGGAGGACAGACAGTGCCGCTGTTTCAGACTGGAACGTGGGGCGCTCCCCAGACTCAAGGGCTTTAAGCTGTCTAAGAAATCATGGCATTGAGACAGCACATAAAGCACGACAGGTAGAAGAGAGCATATTTTCTTTCGTATTCATACCCATGCCCTAACCATTGCAGTCGCAGAAGTCATTTGACCAATGCATAATCATCAAGTAATAAATACTCTGTGCAGTTTTTAAAGGACTCCAAAGTGGCCAAACTCTTCTAGTTGAGCTTAAGGAGTTTTTTGTTATTAAGGTTCATTGGAAGTATAATGGGAAAGCATTGAACCAGTTTCTGCATTACAGAAAAACCCTGCCTTTAAACGTTTAGTATTTTGAGCATTTTTAAAATACTTTTTAAAAATAGACTTACTCTAGTAATCTGTGATGCATCCTTCAGCAAGGAATTGTATATTTATGTACAAAGAAGTAGAATACTTGTTCATCCATCGCAAAAAACTTCTGCACTTGCGTGAAGATGTTTTAAAAATATCTGGAGTACTAAATTAGAATGAAAGCACTCAAACCCAAGATAAGTAGCACTGTTGGTGGTAACTTCAGAGGAAAAACATACCCTTGAAGCATTCTTAAGTCAAAGGCAGGTTTGCCACTTAGTGAAATCCTCTAAGTTTTACCTAAACTCGTATCTGTTTTCATTAACAAAAGAACACGTATTTCCATACTGAATTCCAGAGAGATTGGAAGTAAATGTGTCTGCATCTATTTAAATCATTCAGACACTCATATAAATGCACATAATTTACTTCAGTTAACTATTCTCTGGATATAAGATATTCCTTTAGGGCTTGACCTTTACTTAGTTTGAGTTTACGCCACTAGTTTTTGTATTGACAAAAAGATCAAGTAGTCTTGTTACTATCTTACATTTCTGTTCCCTTCAGAATTTTTCTAGACCTCACTGAGATCATATTTGCTTTTTTCACTTTTCAAAGACTACATGTTTAGTTTTTTGACTTTCAAAAATAAATTCTCTCAATTAGTCAGTTGCCCTCTGCTGACCTCTCCTGATGTTAATCTCTGTTTATACGATAAACAGAATTAAGCCCAGCACCGTTTCACATTTTTCAGTAATTTACTATTAGAATAATTACTAAAAAAGTCTGTTGTGATCTTTTCCTGTTACAACATCTGGATTTACTGTTTATCAGTGCTTACAAACATCATTATTTGTCAGTATACAAGCTAAATGGTACTGAAACTATTCAGTCATCACAGTAGTGTGACATGTTGGTCTTCCTAGAAGATACACCTTGGAAACTTTAGAGCTGTTCTTGGGTATTCCTACAGTGGTTTATGAGCAGTTAAATTAAAGCAAAGCACCCAAAACAAGTTGATCCTCTGTCTTGAAGCAAATCTTTGTATCCTCCTTTGGCAGAGAAGGAATGAAAACACTTTAATGAAGCATTTGCTTATACATTCTGGCAAATAAAGAGATTTTTCAATCAGAAGACTCTAAAATGCTACACAGGGAGAGAATATTAAAAAATGAGGTAATAAAATGGAAGACTAACAGGATGAAAATTTGTCTAAATCATCCCAGTACACATAGTTTCCTTTGTAAAGAAAATCTTCAAATCCCTGAACTACAGCTAACTGTTCATTTTGCACTGATGTTAACTATGTAACTCCAAATTTATTTTGTTTCCCAAACTTCTGTCATACGGTCTCATCTGATTCTCTGAACTGCAGACCTGATATGGTCTTGTACTTCTGAAAAAAGAGGTACTTGACAGTGTAGAATAGGACTTTTCATAGTTGTCAGGTTAGTACAAGTGGAAGTGTATTTGTTTCACTATTAAGACAAACTTAAGGATAGAATTTTGTGTGACACTTGTTTCAGAACAGATTAAGGAAGATTTAATACAGAAGCTGCAGAAATAGAGAGTAGGGATTTATCTTCTGTTGCCTTCAAAGTATTGTCATAAGATAAGTACCTTGTACAATTATCCTCTTCAGTCCTGTGGAAAACGTTACCCACCCAGTGAAAGGCACCTTCTCTCATGTAATTTTTTGCATAATTATGAGAATCATGGATTTTAGCATTTCTTTTTTATTCCGTACTACAAGAATGGTTTATGTAAAAGAGAGTATTAAATTGGTTGTGTCCTACCATCATATACAGTGATCGTCTAAGTTAAAAGTGAAGTAAAAATGTAATGCATATATTTATATATAAAACAAATTTGTTAACATTTTAGCTAATGGTGGGTTGCTGTATGAAATTCTCTAAGCTCTTACTCTTCGTGCACAAACCAGAGAGGTTTTAATCAGTTTCACTTTTATTCATGCTGAAGCCAAAATTGATTTTGGTATGACTCATATCATGCATTTGCCTTAAATATGAAATTGAAATTAGAAGAAGGTTGTATTAAACAGTGTTTCACAACTGGATAAATGTGAGGATTACTATCTCTCTGTGGGTTTTAGACAGAGAAAATGAGATTTCCCTTCTGTAAATAAAGGGAAATGTTTCACTAATGAATTAATAATTGTTATATGCATTTTTTAAATGTAAAGTTATTGTTATCTGTGTAGTTTCATCTGAAGTTGACTACTTGAACTCTCCACTACACTTCTCAAAATGTTCAGAAATTTTTACATCCTCAATTTCATCCCCCAAAGTACTAGTTTTGAGGAGTACCTTCAGTTCACTGGAGTTTGCTCAATTAAAGCTTTTTTGTTTTAATCTGACACTGTGTTAGGGCTTAAAAGCACAAACGAAATGGTGCCCTTGTTTTTAGGGCTGCATTTGCAACTGTATTTATTAGTGGTGGTCATAGGGTAATAACTGTCACATTGTCAAGTGTTCCTAGTTTATTCTTGCATTTGTCTGTGCAACAAAGAAATCTGTGCCCTCATATTTTCACAGGGGCAAGTGTTCAGCTGTGTAGAGCAATCAGAAGCAGCTTGTAGAAGTCCTGATTAGATTTGCCAGGAAAACAGAGCTATTTCCACTGCAAAAATATTTTCATAGGTCAGAGGCACTGCATGAATACAGCAAATATTTTTACAGTGAAAATAAACAAGTCTGTATTAGTTTTCATCATTAACCCTTTCTTTTCATGTTCACTCCTGACAAACTTCACCCCTTCAGTTCTCTTTGTGTGTAATGTTTCATTTATGCTTTTATTCCAATGATAATTTCTGTCTGTCTCACCCCCTGTTATGGGAGCCTAATCAGTATCTATTTGCTGTTTGCACCAAAAAAAAAAAATAGTGGCTGTTTTGCCATCTAAACCTTTTTTTTAATACATAAAGAATTTTTACAGGTTAAAACTCTGCCTTACAGGATAATGTGTTTTGCCTTTTGGCTGTTTACTTGCTTACTCACTTCTCTAGCCCATCCTTTGTAGAGATGCCTGCCAGAAAACTCTGTTCTGAACAACCTTCCCAGGTTTCTTGGTTGCGATGCTTCACACAGCACTGTGCATGAAAGGCAGTCCTAAAGTGAACTCTCATATTAGATTTTATTCCATTTCTTTATCCTCATTATGGATACCTGGTTCAGATATCTTACACCAGCATTGTGGGCATGGTCTGGGAGGATTTTACGCTAAGCTAGGCTTAAATGTAAACTGAAATAAAACAACAACTGGTAAGTATCTGCAGCCATCCTTATAACAGTAAGAGGACATTAGTATTTAAGTCAGTGGTTTATCTCCTATGTTTGCCTACATGACTGTGAACTCAGATCTGTGAATTTAATTGATATTCATGTTTAGGAGTCAATAAATTACAAGACAGAAAAAGAACAGATGATATGATGGTAGGAAGATGTACAATAGATCCCGGATTTTTTCACATCATACTACAAGTTTTCTGAATTTACATGGTCTAAAATACTGTGGATGGATTTTTTTTAAAGAGATTGTAACTCATACCATCATACTTCAGCTTTAAGTTTCACTTGGTATCTTTTCCTGTGCAGTGGCAAATTTCTAGATTGGAAGTATTGCAACTGATTCCACGTTACCTACGTTTTTGGTGTCCTATCAAGAAAGGAATTTTTCTATTTTATTTTTAACCATTTTTATTGCATGGTTCCCATGATTGGAAATTGCTTGAGTTTTAGTAGTTGAAAAGTACTAGAAATGCTGCTTTTAATGATGTCCTAAGTTGGTGCATGAAATGTTAAAAAAAAAATAGAAAAGGTTGGTTAAATAGCTAACTTTTTTGTGTAATACTTGCAGAAATGGATAAATAATCATGGTAGAGTATATTTAAAATGTTGTAAGTTATTGTATAATTTGATGAAGGTGCAGTTCTGTTCTTTCCACCTGTGTCTTTTTTAATAAATCAGAGCTACAGAATTTGAAAACACTTTTTTTCCCCTTTTTAATGAATCAAATACAGTTTGTAGGCTAAAGCCCTTATTTTTACTTCTAGATTACTAAAGAGGATTTCCAGACCTTTGATCATATACTTTGTATGGATGAGAGCAATCTAAGGTAGTGTATGAAGGAATGGAACAAATTCATATGGATTACTTGAAGTAATGTGTCATAAGTCACTTTGAAGACAGATGTCACATTTTACTGCTTAGCTTGTGTTGGGGTTTCTTTGTTTGGGTTTTTTTTTTTTACATGTATGTGAATGATGTGCTAATGGATGGATTCTTCACTTCTAATAAGTTTAATGAGCCAGAACTCAATGGTTTATTTGTGTGATACATGCCACTCAAGGATTAAGGACATGGAAATTTAGTTACTTTGTGCTATATACAGCTGATGCCTGTATAATTAAGAATGAGGATGTACTTACTGTCTTGATTGAAGTGATCTGTTTTTCTAATTACATGGCAGTTAAAAGACAAACTGGGAACTTGGAAGGGATTAAATATGGTGCAGATTTTTTAACTTTTTTTTAATAGAAATAGAGGGAACTCTGAAATAAGCAAGGTCGTTAGCTTGGGGAAACATTGTTTTATTGTTAGCTGTACTCTAGTTAAGTGTACTTTAGAAAGATCAGGTTAAGTAGCTGCCTAGTGTAAAAATTTGGGTATCACTGGCAAAAGTTCTACTCAATTACATACATATTGAGGATTAAGGAGCTGAATTTTAATAAACTACAAGTGTCAAAGTGCTTGTAAGGGCTATTGTAAAGTTAGTTTAAAAAGACCCAAACCAAACCACCACAGCCAACAACAAAACTGAAATAAAAACCCTATTAGTAGCACATAAAGTCTTCTAGAAGCAGCGGCACTTAACTGAAATTAGTATGATTTTGTTGAATTTTCCAGAATGTCTTGAATAAGCTCTCTTCCACAGTCTTCATGAATGAGGGGTATGTAACACTCAGCTTGATTGCAGTGTCTCAGGCAATGACGTGACAAGGCTTCCTTCTATTTTCACTTGAATTCTTAAACAGAAATTTGAATTAACAATTTATATGATATGAGCTCTAGGGCAGAAGAAATGTCAGAACTATAGCAGGAATATTGCTACTGCTGCGCTAAAGTTTTGCCTTTAACGTGCACTGAGTTCAACCATTTTGCTGAGGAATGCCTATTTGTAGCTCTAGGAGGGCAAACTCATTCCAGGTATTGATGGAATGCCTGTCATACCAGAAAAGGAAGATTTGCCACATGTCTTTTCTTTAGTACCAGAGCCATCTGACCCTCTCCTGTTCATTAAGTGGTATGCCAAAATCCTTTAAGAAGATGGTCTGATGTTTTTTAATAATAAAAGGCTAGAGAATTTACTGAAAAATCTGTAAATTCAAGCAATAACTTGATAGAGGAGCTCTTATTTTTCTTCAAGCAAAACCAGTACTGTGATCTCACTGCTATTTCTAAACTATCTGAAATTAATTTCTTAATCAGAATTAATAATTAGAATTTAATTTCTTAAAACTGATACGGTTATGACTAAGTATTCACATAGTATTTCTTTGCCTTTTTTAATGGTAAGTAAAATGATGATTTGGTATGATATTAAAATAATTTAGTATGTTCTGGGAGTTCATTGTGAAAATGATAGTACTGAGCTGCCTGTAATCTGAAGATGATGAGAGGTGCATATTAAGTGCCTTTGGGATAACAGATGACCATTTTAAAGCAAGGAGGGAAAATGCCATCTCGAAACCAGAATCAATGAGGGGCAATGTAGAAGGAAGAGGATGTGACAACTGATGAAATGTTACAGTATATCAAAAGGAAAACAGGTGAAGCTCACTGATTTACCATTTTCTGTTAACTGAATGTGGTAGGATTTCACATGAGGTAGTATTGAGGGAAGTTGTAGCATACCAATTTAAAACGCTGGCTTTGACCAGATAGGAGAATCCTAGTCGTACTTCTGGGAAAATACCTGGATAATTTCCATTGTTTTTTGTTCAATACAAGCTAAGGGTGGGTGTTGGAAGTACTAATGATTGATTTGAAGAAGAACCTGATGAACTTACTGTTACAAAGTTTTTTCTAAGCTGTGGGTCAAGTGCCTGGCTGCTTGTTCATGCTCTGAATTCAGTTTATGTCCTCCATACTCAATTAAAAAAGACCCCACACAACAAGAAAAACAAAAACAAGCAGCAGCACAGAGTCCACAGGAGTGACAGAGTCCAGACACGTTATTTTCCTCTATTGTCTAGAAACGGTCATGAATATCTTATGCTGATGCCAAAATTCTGAAGGAAATGTCAGGGGAAAAAATTATTTTCTCTTTTACAGAGATTTGAACAGGAAAAGCAACCAAGTTAAAGACTGCAAGGCCAAAATTGAGCTACTTGGAACTTACGATCCACAGAAACAGCTTATCATTGAAGATCCGTACTATGTATGTGTAAGAAATTCTTTGGGTGGCTTGATTAAAAATTGTGTGTGTAGTATATAATCTTCCCAGATCCCACAGTTGGCATGTGATATATAATCGGATGTTATACAAAGTGAAATGTTGACATTTTTTTTAATGACTTAAGAAAACTATTTATTACTGGGATAGGAAAGGAAAATGTTATTATGCTTGTAACAGTTCTTTAAATTGGAATAATGTAGTGCCACCTGTATTTTCAATATTGGGTGAAACCATGTTTGATCAGCCTCCTTGTAAAGAGGATGTGGTCAGGAAAGAGACAAAGACATGGACACAGGTGGTCAAAAAAGTTGGATAATACCAGCCAAGAGCAAACAATTAGACTAATATTCTTCAGTTTAGGAAATGGAAGTGGATGAAGATGCAGTGGGGTTCTATAAAATCTTGATATCATGGGAAAAGCTGAATAAGAAACTGCTATTCATTACCCAGGAAGTAGAGAATATCAAATGGTATTAGTGGGAAGCAGGTTCAAAACAAAAAGAGGTTTGTTTTGGGGTTTTTTTCCACACAGTGCTTCATTAAACTGTGAAACTCGACAGGTCAGTGTGAACATAAAAAAGGAAAATACTTAAAAGGCTCAAAAGTGTGTGGAAGAAATACATGAAGGAAAGTCATGTAGGGCTGTTGAATACAAAGTCACAGAGTTTTTCTATGGAAGTTCCTGAGTTCAGATTCGAGAGATCTATGCAAAAGCTATCACCAAGTATTTGCACTGCTTTTATTTTTTCCTCATGTCTGTTGTTCGCCATTACTGACAGCAGAGAAACTAGTCTGCAATTTGTATTTGCTCTTTAGCCAGTATTGTCATTCTTACGGTCTTTTTCCTCTCTTCTTTTCTAGGGGAACGAAAAGGACTTTGAAACTGTTTACGAGCAGTGTCTTAGATGCTGTAAAGCATTTCTGGAGAAGTATCATTAATGCTTCATCATATAATTTCTAAAAGAAAATAATTAGCTTCTCCTGAAATACGTAAAGTTTACTTGACTGATGTATTTAAATTGTAAAATTATGCCTCTACATTCAATATTTAGTTTAATTTTGTATTTTAGCTGTTCTGTCATCTAATGAACAAAAAAGAAAGGTTTTAAGTGGATTACATGATCAACCATTCTGTCACACATCAATGTAGTAATAAAGTGTATAATTCAGGATGAATTTATCTGTAAACTCTTCCAGTGCTTTCTCACAAGCACTGCAAAAGTAACACCTTGCTTCTTTATATGCTATGCCAGCTGAACTGAGGTCTTGTGATTGTGTCCTCAGTGAGTTAAATTCAATGGTAGTCTGTGAGATAATAATTGATGTGTAATTTAGGTGTGTCATCCCAGTATCATTAGGCAGCCTGTGGATGGAAGGTGTTTCATGTGGAGACTGCTAGACTAAAAGATCTGCTGCCTCATAGAACCAGCTAAGTCTTCCTTTGGTCTTCTGGTCAGTTCCTAGCACACCGACACAAGCACATGTAACACAGCATTTACTTTGAGGAGAAAACATACCAGCTTAAAAGCTGAAATGTGAAATCACATTTTGTATCTCACAGTAGTAAAACACTCAAGTTCATGCAATGTAATGGATTAGAAATTTGCTGTAATCCCAGTTCCTACACAAGGGTCAGACAGTATTCCCAGATTTACTCAGGAGATCGTACAGCCTGTCAAAAGTGTTCTTTGAGAGTACAGTCCAATGTAAAGACAGTCCATCTGTAATACAATACCACGTTAGCAGAAGGCCAGTAAGTAGAGAGTTCTGCTCTTGGATGAAATTTGAATGCTTTCTAAAGTCTATGTCTGCTTGTCTGACCATCACCTTTCCTGTCTGCCTTAGACATGTAAATGTACTGAGATCAGTAATATAAGTGATACCATGATGATTTTCCTGGTTTGAATATTCTCAGCACTGGTATGAACTAGCATTACCACATCGTCTGTAAAACTGGATCTATAAAACTTGTTTTCTTACTTATTTAGCCTTGTTTTTGTCTCTTGCTGCCTACCAAACTTGTAGTCTCTCTACTTGTCACCTGCTCAACCTTCTGGGAGTGAGGGATTTCAACAGAAGATCGTGTTATTCTTGTGGAGGTTGGAATCCTGGTATCACTCTGTGTGTTGCAGACTTCACAATAGGGATTAAGTTTCTTGGGATTGCTGTAGAATAGATGTATTTGTGTTAGTGAGGTTTCTGTTTTGAGCTAAAATTTCAATCAGACTTAAAACTTCAGAACCTGCTTAGAAAAGGCAGATGATAGAGGGAATACTTAAATACAGAAATCAGAATCTTTGTGCATTATTGCATTAGCATCAGTTTTGACTTCTAAAAAAGAAGCTATGAATTGGAAGCTAATAGCTGTTTCACTTTTCAGAGACAAAGAGTAATACACTATTTCAGATCCGATTAGTACTGACTCTGGAAAAATTATTTTCAGTTTCTTTTCTGAATGTTTTGACAAAGTAAATGGGGGAAGATGACAGGCAGTTAGGGACAAAACATCCCAAATGTGGTTTGATGCACTAACCTCAAAGGTGGAAGTATTTAGGCATAATCTAATATTACTCCCTGCCAGAATGACCATTTCAAATATTCCAGTGAAAGTAAAATAACTCAAAAGATAGAGAACACGATGGTTTGTGCTTTCCCATTCGTGGCTGTGTAGGAATTCAACCTATGGTTTCCTGCATATTAAAGCTGAGATTGAAAGGTCTTAAATCTTTATCTTTGAGCTGCTGGGGTAACAAAGGAAATAAGAGGATGTGGTTGTTTACCTTCACTAGGCTTAGGAATCTTCCTGTAAAGTGATACTTTGGTCAAAGCTCTTTGTATTAAATTCAGTTCAGATTTCAAAAGTTTCAGCCTTGAGACAGATTTTCAGCAAGTAATCTGTTGACTAAATAATTCACCGCCTCTATTAGGAGGAATAAGCTGGTTGATTTATTTTTATAATTAGAAGTTTTTTGTGGAAGAGGGGAAGGAGCACTATGGTATTTTATATAAATTTGTAGAAGCCCAGAAGACAGAACAGGCGTTGCCTTTGGGAAGGACAGTTTCACAGAACCATTATTTGGGTTCAAAGAGAAACAGTGAACACAGGATTAAGACACAAATTATGTATCATACAGATGACTAAGCGCTCACACATCCAAAATACCACTCATGAAAAATGTAATTTTGAATGAAAAAATACAGAACTGACTCCTATCTCCCTCCCCACCCCCACAGCTTGTTATATTTTAGGTAGTAAAGTTAAGACTGAAAAAAAAAAGTCTGCTATAGTATAGGTGTATTTTCTGTCAGAGCATGCTGACTTCTGCTAAATCTAGAGAAAACTTCTATGGATTTAATTTATTTATATTAATTGCTTAAATCATTAAATCAGTTGCTATTTCCCTTTTACAAGGAAATTTTCTAGAAGGTTTTTCTTTAGCCAGATTTCAGGTATCCTACTAGAAAAAGAAAGCTTTACAATATTTTAAACTCCCATGTTAAGTATTGGGCTGTGATCTGGTCAGTGGAACCACAGTGAAGCACAGAGTTCCACCCACATGTTTACCCTCATGTAGATGAGCAGCTTTAGTGAATCCTGTAGAAGCTGATTCCTTTAACAGCCACATTTTCTGCAGGCATGTATTACATCCATTGAGACATGGAGCTACAGCATTTAGTCATCACTGAAAGCAAACAGAAATACGTACTTCTCCCCTGCTAAATACAGCCATGTTCCAGGATGGGATTTTGTACTTCTGCCATTTTCTCTTCTCTTCTGAACAGTTAGATGCTGAAGGCTCTGAAGTGTCAGTTTCCAGAATCTCAGCTCCTG